>WPIO01000152.1:847500-912927 GCA_009760855.2 Cristatella mucedo
CCACAGGGCTCGAGACCACAACATCGGCCAGACCTTGGTCGGGGCGAGCGCCTTAGCCCATGGGCCAAACCAGCACAGAGAAAATTCAACCGGGCGAAGCGAGATTCAACCTGATGCTCAGTTTCAATCACAGCCCGAGTTGACCGCACTATAGGAATCATTTGCTCGCGTTTTATTAGGATAAGAACGTGCAGTCAATGATCAAGATCCAGTCAAATTCCTGCGAAACGAGTAAACAAGTAAACGAGATAAACGGGTCAACGGGCGCCACGAGTGAGAGGCACCGCGAGTAAGAGCCGCCACGAGTGAGAGGCGTCGCGCTCTCAGATCGTGCAGGCTGCTGGACGACGAGCAAGGCGACGGTGGCAAAAGTAAACGCGAGAGAGCGAGCACGCCGTGCGTCACAGAAAGGAGCTAGACGACGGCGGGTCCAGCGAATGCTTGGCTCTAGCATGCACGTCGAACTACGGTGCAAGCTCGCGTGTAGGAACAGGACGAAGGGTAGAACCTGGTAAGGAGGGATGCTAACGTAAAAGTGCTCAAGTTTGATTCAATTGTATAGGGACTCACTATTTAATTGTAAAATTAAAAAAATTAAAATCAAAATCAGCTCAGTCAATAGCGGATTAAACCGAGAGATACACTCGCTGACTCACTGGCCCATGCTTGAGGACTTCATTAAAGTGATCGATCGAAACAACTCCAAGAGAAACGGAAGAGCCAAGTAAATCGTAGAAGTTTTACATCCGGATCCGTATTTAAACTTAGTTGCAAATACATGCTATTCAGGGATTTTTCCAGCTAGCCAAGCGTTATAATAATTACAACAACAAATGCATTTTATATATCACCCTCAGAGAACTCAATCTCTTTCTAGGCACTTTACATATGCTGCAAAGGAAGCACGGTAGAATGGTTAGTGCAATGGTGCAGGCCAAATGAACAACAAGAATAACTTAGTTAGGGGTGACATGCACAGGGTCAGTTTGCATTTTATTGTTAGTGGCAGCATGCGCAGTGTCAGCACGCATAAGCACATAAAGGACGAATCAGAGAGGCCAACTAAATGCTGTGATAACTAGATGCGTTTTAGTCTCTTTTTAAATATTTTCAAGTCAGGAGATGTCGTGCCGCAAGTCGGGAGTGAGTTCCAGGCTTTGGGAGCTTAAGAACTAAATGCGCGGTCTCAGAAGGATATACGGTTTATACGAGGTATATGCAAGCAGTTAGATTCCGAAAAGTGGGTGGTACGATGCTTAGCCTGGTGGGGCAGTAGGTCTGATAGGTAGGATGGAGCCAAAAAATCAAGGGACCTAAAGGCGAATGACAAAACCTTGAACGGATTTGGCCCACTGCTCCAAATGAGGAACGCCGGAAAGAAGTTTTTGTACGTGGTAGGCGTCACCGCTGCTCTTTGGACGATATATCCTCATATCTATGAGAACATTACAACTCGTCTAACGTATCTGACGGAGCTGGTCGCTCGGGTTACTTCCCACGCTAAGCTGACCGTTGCCTGATCCCTCCCTGCTGACCACTGCCTGACCCCTGCTGACCATTGCCCGATACCTCGCACTGGGATCGGTGGGTGCAAGCGGCCGAACGATAGGCGGCCGAATGACGACTAGCTATATAGTCTCACGCAGGCCGCAAGCGGACGTTTGGAATGAACCAGCGGAAAACCCCGAGGACTGCCGCCATTCGATCAAGTGTGACAAGCAGCAGGCGCCGTAGTGTCATGCTTCGATTGCGGCGCTGGCGTGAAAGTCTGCTGCTGGCGCTTCTGTCTAGCAGGAAGCCGCACTGTGTGACTTGTTGCTAGCGAGCAGCGAGCACAATGCCCTGACAGTGCGAGCAGGTGCATTGCGGCGCCGCACCGCTCTGACTGTGAGGTCGCTGTTCTTGCCGAGCGGGATCGCAACGCACGCGAGCCGAACCGAAGTCGCTCCTTTCTTGTGTGCAGCCGCGTGCCGAGCCGAGAAAGCAATTCAGTTCGTAGAGCAAACAGTGACTGAGCCACTAGCAAGCATCAAGACGCCCAATTTACTCTGCTGTTCGCCGATTGGTAAAGCACGTGCACCTTGTATAGCACGCACCCTAGGAGAAATTAGTCTCGTATGTTTCATCTCCACATTTCATGTACGGCCGGGCTCGAGCACAGGAACCTGGTCTTTAAGGCGAGCACCTTCCCCTCTCTGACGCAAACCAGGGCATTAGTTGGTTAGAACAGGAAGCAAAATTAGCCGTGCGGACAGCAGAAGATCCCAGCCTAAGAAGTCTTGCCACAGCTTTACTTTACGTTAGGTGCGTTGCAATGTAGCCTTGCTGGTTTGGCCGAGTGGTCAAGGTGCTAGCACCAACCAAGATCTGGCCGAGATCGTGGGCTCGAGCGCCGTGACATTTGCGAAGGGCTTGAACAGAGGTTAAGTTCTCTCAGGATGCTATTTAAATGAATTATATATTTATATTTAAGTATTATACATCCCATAAATTCAGGACTGTATGTCGAGCTTACCAGCAAAAATCTCGGAACTGGCTGTCGCCAGCTTTGCAATTCCCTCAGAGCCGTTAAATTATGGCGAGCCTCTTCGTTCGGCCTTAGGCCACATTTTCTTCGCGCATCTATACTCTCCTTCTCTGGCCCATGTCTTCGCCAAAAAAGCCTGGTTTTTATTTCCGTGCCGACGGCACTCACCTCCACCTATTCTCCTATCCTTCTAAGCACTGCTCCTCATCAGACTCAATTCTCTTGCTGCCTGAATCGACTGTCGCATATGGATGTCTAATTACTTTCAGTAACTCATAAAATAAATTCTAAGATAAATCAAACAAATTTTAATTCCTTAAAAGTGAGAGGAGTGACCTAAAAGTTACGGGCAAACGTTGAGCTACCCCGAAAATGGAAGAACTAATTCTATCTCTTTATTGGCTCATCTAGAACCACTCCACTGACGTCAGACCGTAATCTAAGCTTACTATACCAAAGCAAAATGTCAATAAATGAGGACATTTCCTCAGCTGTCAAGCCTGCCTACTTGTAGCAAAAAAATAACCAAACTAAGGCCATTTTTAAGTCAGAGTAGAACAGCTAAATTGTATCATGTGTTTTCACATGCAGATTGCTACAACTCCCCTGATCCAGAACTCAACTAACGGCATATGCTTTAAATCGTCTGAAACTGGTTTGAGAATCAGCGGTTCGTCTATTCTGTCGTCAACGGCGTAGTTGCCAAATTACATTACTCATATCTGAGCTTCACCGACTTCCAACTTCCGGCTATCAAAAATTGAACAATTGATTTCAAGTTCCTCATTCTGGCTTACAAGTCACTTCACTCGCTGGCACTTGTCAGACTTCCAAGTTTCTCCAGTGTGCTTTGTCGCACCGCCGACTCTATCGTATCTTGTCGTTCGATATTCTGGTTACTAAATTAATGTGTTTTGAGGATGATGCCTTAAGCTCGTAATAATTATACATTTGCACAGCTTCACGAGGTAAATTAATCGTTTTCTGTGCACTTGACATATACTGTGCAGGAGGCATCATCATATGGTAGTGGGTTAACATGCTCAACGTCAACATACAGAATACGGTTAGCAGTCGCTGGCAAAGTGTCAGTACGCATAAGCAAACAAAGGACAATTCAAAAGGACACAGCAATTGCTGTTTGAAGCACGCGCGTTTTTAGCATCTTTTGAATGCCTTCAAGTCAGGGAATGTTATGACATCACTCGGAAGTGAGTTTCGGGCTTTAGGAGCATACGAGTTAAGGCGTGGTCGCCAAAATATTTGAGATTGGTTCGAGATCTAGCTTAATGATTTGAGTCAGAAAAGCTAGTGGTACGATGCCAAGAATGATTAGCGAGTAGTTCTCATAGATAGCCTGGAATTAGGCAATTAAGGAACCTAAAAGTGAGTGATGAAACTTTGAAGTCGTTACGCTGTTTGATTGAACGCTTGCTCAGAATGGCCAGGAGTAATGTGATGTGGCAACTGTGACGCGTTCACGACAGACACGACTTGCAGCAGAGTTTTTCAACAACTGTATGCGCCTGACTTCATAGGCCGAAATACCAGCAAGCAGTGAGTTACATAAGTCAAAATGGCATGTCAGAAATGCATGAATCACATTGGATGTGCTATAAACATATAAGCAGATCCAAACTATTGCAATGCTATATAGCTAAAAGTTGGCTAACTTAACTGTGGAGCTGATGTGGTAGTCTAGTGAGAGGTTACTTTGAAAGAGGACACCTAGATTTTTTCACAGATATTACGGGAGATATGCTGGCTGAGCCGATTTTTAGCGTTAGTCTTTCCAATGTCTGAGTCAAACTAGGCTTGCCCATGGCTAGTAAGTTTGTTTGTATATTGATTACAGTTGAACACATTTTCTGCCATGCAAGTGCTGATGAAAGCACAACGTGGATTAAGGAAGTTGGGAAAGTTTGATATGCTTGAAGGCTGGGAGCGCTCAAAAGGAAGGTGCATGGCAGCAACTGCGCGTCGTCAGCAGTGAAAACAGTGCAAGCCGCAGATTGCGCCTGCGCAATAGTTCATCTGCAAGACGGAGATTGTAAATCGTGAAAAGAACCTGACCTAGAGCCTCAGAGCCTTGGGTACCTCGCGCTTAAGTGGCTTTTCGGATGAGTTGGTTTACAGCCGATATCAACACTCTGGAAGTTCCCAGTGAGATAGAATCTAAACTGTTGCAGTGCGAAGCACGTGATGCCCAGGCGAGATGAAAGGCGCTCGACAAGGTATCGGTATCACTAGTATAAACCGCCGCTGAAAGATTAAGTAAAACAAGAAGATGGACTTTACTTAAGTCTGCATTCCTGAGAAAGCTGGTGAGCCGTGATGGCACACTAAGTGAGGTGGTTGCTGTTCACGACCTCGGTCTCGAGGTCGTGGGTTAGAGTCCTGCGGTGGGTGATCCTTTATCGCCACTGCAAGCGGTGGTGATAGCAGTAAAGGCTCTTCTGTAGCTATGCAAAAGAGGCTGTTCAATCAGCTAGTATTTATTTATTATTTTTATTTCACACAACACAGAAAAAAATCTGACTCCGAAGATTGATTAGCTCTAAAACGTGACTGGAACTTGCTGGCAACGTTTGCGCCTGCGCCCAAACAGGCGACGGAGGCACATTACGAGAAGAAGCTCATCATTGATCGCTCAGCATCATCAGTTTTGCTAATCAAAAAACGGTCATGCTTGCGAAAGTAATCGGAGAAAGAGGAAACGTGAATTTCCGCAGTGAAGTTGCTGAGCCAACCGCGAGCACGCTGAAAATCTCAAGCGAAGCGAAAGGCAGCAGCGATGAGATAACTTAAGTTTTAATAAACCGTAGTGCGGTCTAGCATCGACTCGGACGGAGGTGCAGTACGGGATTGCTGCTGTCGGCGGCTTTCGAGGCTTTGACCGCACCGGGCCCGCCGAAGTGCAGAGTCCGACGCTCGTTCCCGTGGCGGGCGGGTTGGCGAGCTGCCGCCTAACTGTGAGACCGGCGGCACGACGTGGCCAGCCTGCCCCGGCTGCAGCTGCTGCGGCTGCAGCATGGCCAGGCGAATGGCCACTGCTGCCACTCGTTGGATGCCGAGCGCAGATGCGAACACGCCACTGCTCGCTTGCATAGCCGCTCGAGGTGTAGGTTAAATTGCTAACATAGCAGCTTGGTTATGGTGACCTCTGGATGAAGGCTTGCCTAACCGTCTGTCCTCCACGAGGGGCGTGCGTGTATTATTGTCATCAGTGCGAGCAACGTGCACGTAATACTCGCGTGCAAAAGCCCGAATAGCATCTAGAAGGTCGCCTAGAATGACGAAAAATGAGCAGCTTAAAGTTGTTACCTGGTTCGAAATGAGGTCAGACATTTGGATAAACTGATTCGGTACTAGTTCGATAGGTAAATGGGGTTGACGTTGAGTTCTGATCACAACACTTATTTAGCTGTCCCATTCCTCCGCTTAAAGACCGTTGGCGACAGAAGCCTTAGCTCTGCAGGTCCTAGACTGTGAAACTCGCTTCCACAATTCTTATGCAACGACAACTACTCTCTTACTGCCGACTACAGCTCATCCTTTTCAGCGGTCCTTAGCTGCTACTTCCATACTACTCTCTACCTCAACTGCTCTCCAGACTCTGCCATGGTTTCCACTTTGTTTTTGTTGCGTGAGACGAAGTCTGTCGGCTACCTAATGCGTACCGAAAGCCGCTTAGGCTGTGAGTGCACTATACAAAATTCTCCTGCGTAACACCCACATGGTCTTTTGACTTTGTGGAGTTACAGACGGAGATACATTACATTACATTTAGCCCAGTGGTAAGGCTGTACTGCTTCACGGTCCATTTAGTAGGCTCGAGTCTAGCACCAGGCAATACAAAGATTGCCGAATAAGAACCGTATAAAATCTTCTACGGGACCTTGAGCCACTGTATAAATGAGGCTGCTGAATTAGTCGCCCTCTGCTGTTTCTTTTAAATGTTGCTAGCAGCTTTAAGGTAGAACCGCGGCATAATCATGCTGTGAATCTTAATACGTTTCTTTCCTCAAGCGAGTGATCGTAGCAATAGAAAATCCTCTATATAGCGGAATAGGAGAACTAAATTCCATTTCAAGCATTTACAATAGGTTGAAAAGGAAGCAAATCAATTGGTTAGTAATTGCAACCACTGTTTTAGCAAAACAAAGAGCATGCAAAGGACATCTCACACGAGCGAACAAAGGCTGTGAGAAATAGGTAGAATTTTAGTTTTTTTTTAACTGTCCTCATTTCAGATGGTGTCGTAAGGCTAATAGGGGGGTGAGTTCTAGGCTCTGGGACCATCTGCACTGAAGGCACTGTCTTCAAACGATATGAAGCTAAGTTGAGGCACAAAAAAGTGACTAGAGTCAGAAAAATTGGGTGGCACAGTGTGAAACCTGATTAGGAAGTATTTCTTACGGGTAGGCCGGAGTACGAGATTGGACCTCAAAATGAGGGGGCAGAACTTTGAAGTCGATAGGCAGCTTTATAGACAGCCATTGCAAGTCGGTGAGAATTAATGCCATACCGTAGTATTAGCTTTCATGTAAAACACGCCTTGCTGCAAATTTTCCCACCAACTGTAACTGCATAATTGCAAAGGCAGAAGTACCCGAAAGTAGTGAGTAGTAGAAGATCTAGATGGGGATGTCAAAGATACTTGAAGCAGCTTGTACGTGGTAACCTTAGAAACGCCCAAGTTTTTGCGATGCTGTGCAGCCTAAAGTAGACCACTTTGGCGGTAAAGTTGATTAGATCATTTAGTGAATGATAATTTTTGAAGAGGACTCTCAGGTTTTCTGCACGAGGTAACTCGGATTTGCTGGCCAATTCAATTTTGAGTGTTAAACTTTCCAATGTTGTATTACTTTAGGTTTTCCCATAGCTAGTCAATTGGTTTTCTCAAAATCAAATTGCAAAAAGTTTGCTATCATTCAAGCTGAAATGTTCAGAAATAAATTCTGAAAGTCAGCTACAAGAGTTTGACCTGCAAGAAGGCAAGAATAAATCAAAGCACGGGCACACCTGTGCATCACCTAGAATATTCTGTCCTCACATCCTCATAGATTTCCCAAGACCCTCGTAGAATAATCCATCAGCACAGGATATTCTACCATCCCCCATGGGATCAGTGGCTTTGTCTTTGTAATTAGCAGACGTTTGCAGTCCGCCTTGCTGTATCTGACCCTCACTACCTGCAGCTGAGATTTACTCACCTGCCTTCTCACTTCTAGTAGCCACCACGATTGGAAATGCCCTGACTGTCGCCTCTCACTGCTCGCAAGCCACCAGACCGCCCAGAAGTTCGTGTGACCAAATGACAAACTGCGGTGGGCGGCAATGGCGGCAATCCAAGTTCTTAGTTCGGTTGCTAGCGGAGCTTGCGATACGCGCTGCTGCCATCGCTGCTGCTGCTGCTGATGCTGCTGCTGCTTACCCCCTGCCTCGGTCTCTGCTGTCTCGCTGGCGTTAGCAGCGCTGCAGTCAGTGCTGATCCGCGATGGCGGCAGCGGCTGCAGCTGCAGCGACTGCCGCGACGGCGTTCGTGCGTTTATCGGGCAAGCAGAGCGTAGAGGCGCATCACGCTCACTGGAGCACGGCTTCAGCGGCCGAGCATACACGTCGGCCGAGTCGTGCGACTTGATGCCGCTGTCGGGCGAGTTGAGCCGCGGTGACGAGTAGGAGCGGTCCAACTCGAGCGGCCGCACCGCCTGCTCACCGCGAGCTGATTTCTCGGCCGCGGCAGCAGCAGCAGTCTCGACTCGTGGAGCGCGACTTCGCCCGCTTCCGACGCTCAGAGACGATGTTGCTGCAGCGCCGGAAGTCGCCGAGCATCGGCACGACGGGTCGCCTAGACGGCCGACCGGATCGTTGGCGTCGCCGCCGCCGAAGCGACCGCGGCCGTCGTCACGTTTCAACGGCGGTGACGTTGCGGTGGGCTCGCACTGCGACACGGCGGCCACGGCGGCCACGGCGGCCACGGCGGCCATGGCGGCCACGGCGGCGACGACCGATCCGCTGTGAGCTCGTTGCGCATCGTCCATCTTTTCCAGCTCGCCCGCGAGCAGCCTCCGGCACGCGCTGCGCACGATCGACGGCTCCAGCGAGTCCTCGCGGCCGGCGAGCCGGCGCCGCTGGCTCGGCGCGACGACTGCCGGCGGCTGCGGCGGCGAGCTGCGGCTGCTCGTCACCGACGCCGCTTCGGCTGCGTCGCTGGAACGAGCCGCGGTCCGCGCCATCGGCTTGCGCCGCCGACGATCTGCCGATGGCGACGACGACGACGCCGCGGCGACGCCATTGCGTCGTCCGCGTGCAGCTGATGGCTCGCCGACGTGCCCCCCTGGGCGCCCGTAGAGACGGCTGCAAGCCGTGCGCAGCAGCGCGGCGCCGCCGCCTTCTTCTTCGCGGCGGTTCCCCGCCACTAGCGCCGAGTCGCACTCGTCGCTCGCCGCGCATCGCGTTTGCAGGCGAGGTGGCGCACCGTCGTCGTAGAAGGTCAGCGGCCGGCCGTCAGCGAGCGGCCAGAGGGAGTCCGCTGAGCGCGTCATATCGGCCTCGGCCCTCTACCCTCAGTCGTTTCTCGCTCGCGTCGCGTCGACGTGTTTGCCTGTTTTCTGCGAGCACGAGGACCCGGTTGGCACAGATGACGACGAAGGTGAATGCGGCGGCAGCTGCAGCGTGCACCCAATATCGCCGCGCGTAAGCCCGCGGCGGCGGCGGCGGCGGCGGCGGCAGCGGCGGCGCACTGCGTTAGATAGGAGCGTGCGCCCTGCGGCTGTGGTGACAGCGGGGGAGGGGGCCGCTGACAGCGGCGGCGGTGGCGACGATGACGGTGGACGCGTCTGGCAAGCGCTGCGTTGCCGTCAGCTGAAAGGACTGCGTGACGACGGAGGCTGCGTGCGACGTGGTGCAGATAAATCCTTATGCTCTGCCGGAACAGCGTGAGCACCGCATTTCGTTCGGCGGGGACCTTTCGAAGACGCAGTTCCCTGGCCGACTCAGTAGCACACAGACCTTCCCGAGGAAGTGATAAAAGGAACTCTCAAAGACTTGGCCGTGACTGGGCGTCTGTCTGTTGGTCAACTGCGGCGGCCCGCAATGTCGCGGCAGCCCTAATGCGAAACAAGGTGACCATAAAAAGGATCTCTGCGCCTCGCTGTGGGCCCGGCTGCTGCTGCTGCTGCCGCTGCGGCATCGCTTTCCACGTTTCGCTCGCAGCGTTTCCGCAGCCGGCGACCGGCCGCCACCGGTTTCCAGTGGCCAGAGAGAGGCGGCAAAGGACTACTGCATGGCAAGGCGTTCGTTTGAACAACAGCGTCGCCTGCTCATCAAACGGACGCCGTTTGTAGCAACTTAGCACAACCTGCCCCCGAGGAGCGCTTCGCGTGGAGTCGCGGTAATTCTCCGAAAATCCAGCTGAATCTCGCAGTGATCTACCGGAAATCGCGATGCCGCCGAGTGATTCTTCCGCGCTCGCTACCGGCGCATCGCCGCTGCCTCGGCGTGTGGCTGTCTCGGTACGTGGCCACTGCGTTAGCGCATCGCCGCTGCCTCGGTGCATCGCAGCTAACTCGGTGCATCGTCAGGCGCCGCGGCCTGGCGCGCTCGCGCTCGGTTCGCGTCAATTCTATTCGCTCGGCCGCTTGCTAAGCCGCCGCCGCCGCCGCCGCCGCCGCTTGTCAAGTGGCGGCGGCGGCGGCCACGGTGGCCGCGGTGTCTGTCTGCCAGCGAGTGGCGGCCGATAGGCGGCCGCGTCTCAACGCACGATTGTGCTGGGCAGGCCAGCATCGCAGGCCCTGAGTGTCTGCCGCAGGACTCACTCTCGGACAGGGGGCGGCGGCGGCCACTGCAGCAGCGAGGACTTACCGCCGGTTGTCGTGACTGGCGTCGCCGCTCGCTCACTAGCTGCGCTGCTAGCGGCGCGGCGGCTGTGCACAGCTTAGCAGCGAGCGATCAATGCTGACCGCGCTGGAACTAAACCTAGCGACAATGGGTTGCCAATAGGCTGAGTTAGCAGCCACCGGCGCAGTCACCGGCGGCGCATCGCCCGCGGCCGAGCAGCTCGGTAGCAGGTCGGGCTCCTACAGGGGCCGGCGTGTCCGCGCGAGGCGCGCGCGGCGAGCGACGGGATCCCCGGGCGCCGGCTGCCGGGAGCTGAGTAGACGGCAGCAAGCCGTCAGGTCAGCGGCCTGCGGAGCTCGAGTCTTGACTACCGCCAACCGGCTCGCTCGTTCGCCCTTTCTGTCAGCAACCTCGAGAGCGCTCTTCTAGCGACGCGGATGCATACTGTCGGATGCATTATGCTAGAGAGATGAACGCGCTGTACTCAATCTCACCCCTAACCATGCTATTTCACTTTGTTTGTTTATCAAGCATGATATTACTCACCATTCAATTGCATTTCCCTTTGCAGCAAGTGTAAAGCGCCTAGAGAGAGAGATTAAATTCTCTGAGGGCGTTCTATCAACTGCATTATAATTATTATTATTATTCTCCTCAAATAATCTTACTTAAACTGCACGCGCACACGTGAGACGCCACCAAAAGGCACGCACCGAAGCCAGATCGAGCGAAGAGGGAGGGGACGTGAGGGAGTGCTGTTTGACCTTGAAGTTTGTGGCATAGCTAAAGTGAGCTAGAGCATTGGACGATGTGTTCTTTGTCTTCGATGCTAATGGTCACGTATCAGTAAATTGTACAATCGCCACTTTTAGGGAAAAGCTAGTGAACGAAACCGAAGCAATGGGTGGTTAGTGGAGATCATTCCTTGATGCTTTTACGAGGGCGATGGATCGCTGGTTTTAAACTCGTTCCTAGCTGGTGCAGCGCTAGAAAGCGGTCTGCCGGTCACGCTGCATGCTGGGCAACTAGTTTGCCGTTTAATTCTCTTCGTCAACTTGGAAGTTCATAGAGGAAGGGATTAGCAACGTACCATTAATTCTCAGATTCGCGTTGCTATGTTTATTGGCACACAGGAGGCCAAGCACGGGCACGGGCACGGACACGGGCACGCAGACGCAGTCGCGAGCAGGCTCGTGCACACGCGCCGACGCTGCCACCGGCGCTCTACTATCAAAGGACTACCATGCGAAATCTCTCCTTGCCGCCGCCTTCTCTTGATCGCACGGGTTAGCGTAGCGCCGCCTAGGTTCAAGCAGATAATAAAAATAAAATAGCGCTCAACTGGTCTGCAGCAGCAATATCAAAACCATCTTCTTTGGAAGCTTATTCAACTCAAATCAAGCCGACAGACGATGTTCAGCGATGGCTAGTTGCAGGACTCGGCCTGTGCCGCTACATTCATTCGTTCGCCCTGCGGTTTACGTATCCGCTCACAGGGCGCTCTTTTAGAAGATATTTTCGTTAGTTACTGGCAAAGTCTTCACGTGGACGCTTTGATCAACCGGTAGCAGACGAAGGGCACACCTAGCTGCCACGCCTGTCTTTTTTGCTGCGGTTCTGACTGGACGAGTCTCTCTGCTTGCCCTCCAAGCCTGGTATATGAGGTGCACTTACGATCGTGCCCTACAATTGGATTGTCGAGCCAATCGCCTGCAAGGTTACGCAGCGTCCTCGATGGTTTTAATGATGGTCAAGAATGGGCTAACCAATGAAACGGGGTCAAACTCCTGTGACTAGGCGGAGTTGCAGTGCACGAATTAGGCTAGCTGTGGCAATTGTGTTTCGAAGTCATATAGCAGAAAAGCTGCTTGGTCAAAGTGGCATATGAAAAAAGTGGTACATGAAAATTTCATAGGTTTTTCCCAAGATACAAATCCTGAGTCCAGCACTGTGGTGGCCGATCACCAGTATCTCACCGAGGCTAATAGCTGACTAGGCTAAAAAAATCCTAGCTGATTAAACAGCCTCTTTTTGTATAGCGACAGAAGAGCCTTTACGGCTATCACCGCCGCTTGCAGTGGCGATAAAGAATCGCCCACCGCAGGAATCAAACCCACGACCTCGGGACCGAGGTCGTGAAAGCAACCACCTTACCTAGTGTGCCATCACAGCTGGCACTAGTAACTATAAAACAATGCCGCAATGTAGCTTAAATTTTTCCCTGATAGTAAGTATTATAAGCTAACTGCGCATGCTCAGAAGTCTAGAAAAGGTCATTATTTGCTATATTACCCCGCTTTAATGACCAGGACAGTAAATAATTTTAAATTAATCCATTTCCGACTACAGCAAAAACAAAATTCGCATATTTTGGTTTAATTGTATGCAGGCACGATAGCAAATGAAACAAATTAAGCATGTACTTATTTTTTATTTATTTGCATTTGGTATACCAAAGTGAACACCGGAAAGGGTTCAGAAATGAGTTGATGCTATGGATTTGTAGCTATACTGAAAATCACCTTCGCATAGAAGCCCCTAACATAGTTCGCCATAGTTTTTTCGGTACAATAACCGAGGAAACAGCGTTCAAAAGCTAGCATTTCCTGATGGGTGCGCTCGCCTTGCTTCTTCCAGTGAGCTTACGTGTTCCCCTTGAATTAATAAAGATAGGAACAAAGGACTTCGAGGACGGTAGTGTCTGCCGTCGTTTTGCACAGTTACTCGTGAGAGCCTAAACCAGCCACTCATAGTTTTTATCCTTACAATAGCTTAGAAAGCCGCGAAACACTGCAGTCAAACTTTCCAAGCAATTTTATCCGTCCTGCTGAGATTCTTGGCTAATTCTTCACACACTCTTTTCTATCTCATCTGGCGTCAGACAATGACACCAGCTGTGACCTTTACCTCCGGCAACTATGGAAAGAGAACTTTTGCGGTACTTAAAAAGTGCTGACTCATTGTAAAGACCAGCAAAAATGCTCTTGATGATGCCGTCACTGAATGTGACTACACCTCGTACGAACCTCAAAGCCTTTAAACACTGCCTTTAGTCCATGTGCTTCCAAAGCCTGGGACTCACTTCCGACTGACGTCACGACATCCCCTGACTTGGGAACTTTTAAAAGGAAACTAGAACGCATCTATTTATCACAGCATTTAATGGCATGTGATTCGTCTTTTGTGTGCTTATGTGTGCTGACACTAACCATAGTTGCAAGCTGACCCCGCGCTTGTCGCCTCTAACCTTGTTATGTTTGGTTGACATTGAGAACGCTATCACTCACCATGCGATCATGCTTCCTTTATAGCATGTATAGAGTGCCTAAAAAGAGATTACGTTTTCTGAAGGGTGTAGCGAAAAGGAATTATTGTTATGATTCTAATCAGTTCAGCTAAATCTCCTAACAAAATTTTATACCGCTAATTGCAAATTAATTGTATATGTACTGCAGGGCATCTCCAACTGTAACTCCACAAAGTCATACGGACAAAGTACGTGTTACGCAGGAGAGTTTTTCTATAGCAAAAGCAAAGTCTAAGATGCTTTCGGCAAACATTCGGTAGCGAGCATACTTCCTTTCGTGCAACAAAAAGAAAATGAGAAGCGTAGCTGAGTTGGGAGGGCGGTCAAAGAAGTAAGTGGCATGGAAGTAGCAGCTCAGGACCGCTGTATAGGATGTTACCCAGTGGGCAAAAAAAGAGTAAATGTCAATACCTAAGCATTGCAGAAGTGAGTTTCACAGTCCAGAACCTGCAGAACAAAAGCTTCTGTCGTCAGAATTCTTATAAGCGAACGAATTTAGCAGCTAATTTATTATCAATCGAAGACCTGAGGGCGCGAGTAGTAATGTAATGTAACGTATCTCCGTCTGTAACTCCACAAAGTCATAAAGACCATGTGGGTGTTACGCAGAAGAGATTAAAAAGTTTGTGTATAAAGCATGATATTAGTCACCATTTAA
Organism: Cristatella mucedo; assembly: GCA_009760855.2. Lineage (NCBI taxonomy): Eukaryota > Metazoa > Bryozoa > Phylactolaemata > Cristatellidae > Cristatella > Cristatella mucedo. The sequence continues at coordinate 861,835 of WPIO01000152.1, forward strand.
TCCCGTTTCCCTTTGCAGCAAATGTAAAGCGCGTAGAAAAAGATCGAGTTCTCTGAGGGAGCTGTATCAAGTGCATTGCTAATATTAAGACTCTTGTACAGCGGTTCAGCTAGCTATGAAGGAGCCAAGAAATGACAGGCCTTGTAGGACAGAGTAAGAATTTGCTTTGCATAGTTTGATTGATGGAAATCCATCGCACCCGAGCTCTTTCAGTGAAGGAGGCACACGTTTAAAGCTCTGGAATTAAGTGAATATCACGCCGAGCCTGGAGCTGGTTTGGTCTAGCGGTTAAAGTGCTCGCCCCGAAAAAGGTCTGACTGAGGTCGTGGGCTCGAGCCCCGAGGCATATGTGAAGCGCCTGAATAGAGATTAAGTTCTCTTGGGGCGCTATAAAAATGAATTATATTTATTTATATTTATTATTGAAACCGTATTTATCACCAGCTGCAGACGCTCAGCGACTTTTATCAGTGACCCAGCCTAAAAAAAATCTTCACATCAAAGTATAGAAATAACAGGGAGCTAGTTGAATATTTAGCCAGCCAACATTTTAGACAATCCCTAATCTTAGACATGAATCCAATTGGATGGGAAGCTGAGGGAGTGGTCTTCTTCTTCTGATGAAACTTTCAATCCTTAAGCAGTTACAAAATCGGGCACGTTAATTCCGAGCACGGGATGACGATAAACTAAAGCATCGCCAAATAAAAGAGCAAAAGTCGGCCAATGAATAGGCCTGTTTTGTTTATCGTTCAGTTTAAGGAAATTATCCGACTCCCAAGATCTAATGTCTGTCAGGCAGGCATTAACTCTGTCAGCTGCTGCTGCGAATTCCGGTGGTTCAAGGGACAAATACATCTACCTCTTGTCAGCACATAAGTGAGACCCGATAGTATGGGGCCGAAACACTTTACCCAGAGGCTCACTATAAATGAAGAACCGCAACAGACAGAGAACGAACCCTTGTGGAACTCTGCAGGTGGCTGGTCAGCTGCACAAGACTTAAATTAAGTGCCTATCATTTTGCCAGGGTGTCAGTGACATTAAACTGGAAATTTTCTGGTCTTATCTCAGCGGAGGTTTTTAAAGTCCAGATGACAGTAATCATTTAGCGAGCCTTTAAAGTATGGCGTTCCTTCGCAGTCTGTGTGCTGGTCCTATTCTATCCACAATTTGAAGTCTCCATTTTGACGATGTAATTTCCAGGTAGAAAATATAGGCACTGTATTACTCGTCATTGGTATGTGTAAGACACACAGTTTTACCTATGCTTTCATCTTTCACTGCATTCCAGCATTCCGAAATTTTCTAGTCCCCTTCTGACAGGTATCGTTGACACTTGCAATTTGAATAGCAGCCAACCTCAATAATTAAAGGACGATGCCAATAAATGACTAGCCATGAGCAAAACTATTATTACACAGATATTGAAAAGTCTAACCTTCGAATTTACTGGGCAAGCCTATCCTCTGTAGATTCTGCTGGCTTCTTCTGGCTGCCTGGCTCCAAAATGAACTCTCACTCAAAGATGACCACATTATCACCACAGTAAATTCTGAGTAACTTCAGCAACATACCATTGAACAATTCGGGCCTGCCTAACTAATGAGACGACAGCCAAACTGGTTCATGCATTCGTCACGTCCCGTACATAACTCAATACTCGTACGTATGTCTTTACCGATGCAATAAGACGGTTATTTAAAAATATTCAGCAACGCTTACCATTAATGTATAACTCTGCAGCTAACCTTGTCCTTTGAGAACTTTGAAGCTGCTAATTGTGAAACTTTTCATAGACCTGAGCTAGTTTCCTATCAAGCAGCATATTTACTTAAAGGATTTGTCACTGACTTATGGGCTCCTTCCTTCTCATGCTCTGCCTCAACTAACCGGAATCACTCCCGGTCAGGTTCACATCGTAGGGTTCGCTCATCCGATCCAAGCAGTTAAAATTGTCCCTGTAACTATTCTCAGATCTTTCCGAGACATTACCTTGAAATTATATGCACTCAAAGCCTGAAACTCACTTCCGACTGACAACACGTCCACAGGCTTAATAACAACGAGTTCATTTGTATAGCACGCTTAGAGAACTTAATCCCTGTCTAGGCCCTTTAAATTTGCTTCAAAGGAAGCATGATAGAGTGGTTGCAGGTAGCACGCTAATTGCCAGCAAGCATAAAGTTTAGTGGCTTGACAAAATTTACAAGGAAAACTTAGAAACTCACTTGTTTCTCATCACGTGATTCAATAATTCTCAAACCATCTGCATGAATTATTATTTGTATACATAATTACACGTGCTGTCAGTACGCTTGTTATCACAAGCCAATCTTTCCTTTCCAGCTCATGTAAATTGCCTGGAGTGAGATTAAGTTCTCTTATGGTGCTATACACATCAAATTCTTTTGTGATATTCTTTCAGAGATTTCTCAGTATTTTTATTCTGAGGTAGTAGCCAATGCCAAGCCCATGTTTTTCAGATTGTCCGTACGAGGTCTTTGACACTAGCTGCTAGCCCAGATCGGCTGCTGTGGCTATTCTACTCAGTTTTCTCCAAATGCAGAGATCCTGGCGAAGTTCTCTGTCAGTACAGTCATACTTATCTTGATACACAACATGTATTCTAATCTTTTCAGCATTGTAGTATTATATCGGAACCTAATTGAAAGATAATATATATATATATATATATATATATATATATATATATACATATATATATATATATATATATATATATATATATATATAAGACGAATTGATACTCGTAGATCAGGTGATGCACACTGTATTCGCGTATTAAGACTCCTCGATGTAGCTACAAGCTTTTGCATTTACCAATGCATTTTGCCAAAAACAAAGCATACACAATTACATGCACGGAGGGTTAATGCCTTTTTAAGCAGTTGGTAGTGGATGATTCTTCTCGATCTGCAATTTTATACCTAATTCAACAACTTCTAGCCGGCAGCTACATTTGTGATAAATATTCGTATATTGTGAGCCATGTTTTCACATGAACCAATAGACGAACCAATTGCTTGAACCAATCGAGAATTAATAATTTCATGCGATAAGCCAAGATGCTTTAATTAGATGGTGTTATGCATGCATGAGACTTAAATTTCGGGAATTTACAATTAAATCTAGCCAATAGTTGCATGTGCCTACTACCTAAGAAACTAACAGGACTGGGATTGCAAAAAGAAAAAGTAACTGAAACATGAAGGGCCATTGTATGATAAAGGGATACGTACTTTTGGATTTGTTTGATACACTGGGCTCCTATAACGATTTTTTAAGGTCTTCGGCGAGTCTCGGCTATTGTGCGATGGCTCAAGTTCTTGAAATATGGTAACCCCTTTCTGTCTTCGGACGTTGAAAAAGACTTCCGGGTAGCTCGCCGTTAGCACGTAGCACAAGGCGTCCACAACATTTGTGAAAGCTATACTTAACGCTCATTGAATAGTTCAAGTGGACACAAAATTCAGATGAAAAGCCTAGATTACTAGCGCAAAAATCACATAAAAATTTCAAAGAAAGGTCTTAGAACTTTACCCACGTTCTTTAGTACGGATGTTTATCTCGCATTCTTAAAATCCTGGCTGGGTCCTGACTGTGAAGCGAGTTCTGAAAAATATTCTAGCTGCAAGCCTCTTTATTTGCAACGCAAGTGAGTGCATTGACACCAAGCCATCGTACTACAACATAGCCAGAATTATTTCCACGCTTCTGGCTCCACTGCAACAGGTACAGCAACAGGGACGCGCTCGACGACCGGGTACGGTTCGGGGACGCGCTCGATGACCGGCACGGGCACGTTCACTTCCTTGACGACCGGGTACGGCACGTTCACTTCCTTGACGACCGGGTACGGCACGTTGACCTCTCGAACGACCGGGTAGGGCAGCGGCACTCTCTCAATGACCGGAACCGGAACTCCGACAACTTCGGCGGCACCTCCGGCAGCATTGTTATTATTGTTGTTGTTGTTTCCACCCCCGGAATTATTATTGTTATTGTTGTTGTTGTCGTCGTCGTCTCCCGCGTTGTTGTTATTGTTATTATTGTTGTTGCTCTCAGCCTGCAAGCCTTCGCCGTAGGCGCCACCGAGCAGTCTTCCTCCGTAACCCAGTCCTTCGCCGTAGCCCCGATCGAGCAGTCCACCGTGGGCCAGACCTAGTCCTTCTCCGTGTGCGCCAAAGCCTCTCAGCTTACCGAATCCGAGGCTGCTGTATCCTCCCAGAAAACCTCCTGAAAATTAGCATCGAAGTCAAATTAGTCAAAATTCCCCTGCCAGCGACGGACCGCCGGATGCGTTCACATGTTCATACTTACTGGGACTGCGAATTTAAACTAACCACGTTTGCATGCTGCCCTGTGCCTGTCACCCCTATCAATGCTACGCTTGCTGAAATTGAGCATGCTACCACTAACCATTCGATCATGTTTTCTTTACATCATATGTGCAGTGCCTAGAAAGCGATAAAGTTCTCCGAGGGTGCTATGCAAACGTATTATTTTTCTTCACACGAATTTCATTAGACAGACAAAATTGGTATCTTCGGACATTGCTCACGGTGCAGGTATTCTCTTACCCTATTTCCACAGAAAGTTTCCATCGCGAGCCAGTTTTCAGTCTGTTTTCTTCGAACGTGCAAGTGAGCTATGAATTCGCCCACGCGCGTGCACACGTGCACACTTGCTCGCGCTGGCACGATATCCAGCTCACACCGCACGCGATTGCAAACGCATTAGCCATTAGGCACCTGTACGAGTGCTCAACCCTATTTTATGATACTGTCGGCTTACTTACCTGGATGAGTACGAAACATTAGACGCAGACGTCGGATAAATAGACATGCATCGGGTCACTTTGATTGCTCGTCATCGACGGCTTGACTTACCTTGGACGACGAGGCAGCTGGCCAGCAGTACACAGCACTTGAGCGCCACCATTTCTCCGAGATTTCAAGTAAGAGTTACTGACCAATTGACCTCCAGCTGCTCTTAATATAAGAGTCGTAGATCGCTGACACGCTCGTGACGTCAATCGTTAAGCATTGTAACGAATATGCTAAGCCGGGTGGTTTCACTGCACACCGGGTCGCCAAGGCTTGCCACTTAGCAGCCGTGGCGAACGCTGCTGGGATAGGGCTTGCCAACGACTGCGACTGCCAGACAGCGCCGGCCTGAAAGGCACCGTACCTGTCACAAAGCTGCCAGGCACGGCCGCCTGAGCACTCTGTACCAGCCCGAATTTGCATGCTCCGATAAGCACTCCAAGGCATTTTGGCGGTGAAAGCTTCTTTATCAATCCGTATCGCCTTTATATGTCAGATTTCAGGAAAGAGCTGTAGAGACTCCTGAATTCAAGTTCTGTTCCACAAATAAAACTCAGCTAATATTTACTCATTCTTTAAGATGCGTGACTAATACCAGTGAGGTAACACCATGACGCAGGAGTAGCAAGTCTTTGATACTGCTTTAATTCAAGTAGACAAACCGACGGCACGGCATGGCAACCGTCAGTATTTCTTACCTTAGAAACAAGCATACGGCCTTAGCTAAGAGCAGCTTGTCCGGTGGCGGCAAAGGATCTACACGTGCCTAGCCCAGCCACGGTGGCTTCGCTTTTCTATAAAAGTTGAACATAACTTCATGACATATTCGTTAACTAATTGTTCATATTAAAGAAACAATAAGAACATTTGATAGTATAATATATTCACTGATTTATATACCCAGAGCGTCACTTGAAATATGTTAAAATAGCATTGGCATGAGGGTCCCGTGGCTCTACAAGACTATTGTTTACAGACCGACAGAGGCCGCCTGCCGTGCGATTGATCCCAGCAAACAATTTTTTGATTTAAGCAGTAAACGATCTCACAACCTCTAGGCTACCAATTCAGTTCTCTTACCTATTGAGCTGTCACGATTATGTCTCCTTAATAATAATAAGGAAAATAATACCTTTAAAAAAGCGCACTCAGAGAACTCAATCTCTTTTTAGGCGCTTTAAAATTGCTGCAAAGGAAGCATGATCAAATAATAATAATAATAATAATGCACTAGATTAAGCGCCCTCAGAGAACTCAATCTCTTTCTAGGTGCTTCACATTTGCTGCAAAGAGAAGCGCGATTGAATGGTTAGTAATATCATGCTTGATAAACATGAATAACATGGTTAGGGGTGACATGCACAGGGTCAGCATGCAAATGTGGTTAGCGGCAGCGTGCACATTGTCAGCATGCATAAGCACATGAAGGACGAATCACAGGGACCCACTAAATGCTGTCCTAAATAGGTGCGTTTTTAAGTTCTTTTTAAATGTGGTCAAGTCAGGGGATGTTCTGACGCAAGTCGGGAGGGAGTTACAGGCTCTGGAAGCATGTGAACTAAATGGTTGGTACGAGGTATTGGTAAACTATTTGATTCCAAAAAGTGGGTGGGCATGCTCATAGAAGTGAAAGCCTATATTGTGGTTGGCAATCACACAGGCAAGATGTTTGAACAAGGGATTTAAAATAGTGGCTTTAAGATTCCACTTATTCGCTAGAGCTTAATCCGAGTAATGTAATGTATCTCCGTTTGTAAATCTATAAAGTCATGAAGACCATGTGGGTGTTACGCAGGAGAGTTTTGTATAGCACACTCACAGCCTAAGCGGCTTTCGGTACGCATTCGGTAGCCAACAGACTTCGTCTCACGCAACAAAGAGAAAGTGGGATGCATAGCAGAGTCAGGAGAGCAGTTGAGGTAGTGAGTAGCATAGAAGTAGCAGCTCAGGACCGCTGAAAAGGATGTGCCATAGTCGGCAGTAGGAGAGTAGTTGTCGTTGCGTAAGAATTGTGGAAGCCAGTTCCACAGTCTAGGACCAGCAAATCTAAAGCTTCGGTCGCCAACGGTCTTCAAGCGGAGGAATGGGACAGCTAATTTATTGTCCACACAGGACCTGAGGGCGCGAACAGGCTGAAACTGATGCAGCAGTTCAGCTAGAGTGAATCGAGGGATTACAACCACAGTAGGACTTACGTGGTTTATGGCAAGTAGAGAAACCACCATGAGTGGTCCGCTGCCTCTTTTTGTCCACCCGTGAATGACTGAGCGCATACATGGCTTTTAGCGGTGATTGTGCGCGACTAGAGAATTAAAGGAGAGGCTTCCGGGAGATGCTTTCTGCGGAGCAGCAGCATATGCAAATCCGCCGTCGAGCATGGTGACAAGTTAAATGCTCTTTATACACCAGCCAGATACCTAAGCCCCGAGAGCAATCTAATCGAAAGTAAAAACATTGCTGGGCCATTGCTCATCTTGCATTAAATGAAACTATCTTGACTTTATATTGGTTAGAACCTTAAATTCAATCGATAAAATTCGAGCGGCTCAGTGAGAAGGAGCACAACGAGGCACTGGTAGAGCTAGATTTTTATCTAGAAAGATACTACGATTGTAATATAGGCCGGAATAGACCCACAATTATGAAAAGCTGTACCGTAAAATCACAGTTTTAATGCGATACAAACTCGGCGTTTCCTTATCGAATGTAATCAAAACTGAATTATTTGCCGTTGGTGACGTTCGGTGGACGAAGGAATAGGAGGCAGTCCAGGTCTTTCCCCCCCCCCCCTGAAGTAGGGGGTAGCGGAAATGAACAGGTTTATGCTTTGTCATTCACTGACAATGAACAACAGTGAAACGGCTGATGCCAACCGCCACATAATCATGATCTTTGATTATCACCTTTTATAAGAAATATATCTTTTTTTTAGGTTTGATGACGAGTTTCTAATGATACCCATCCGGAATAAGGCAAACGCTTTAGCCTCTTGATACTGGATACTATTCACTCTTTCGGTGAAGCGTTACACCATATTCAAAAGGCAATATGCTGTCGACTAGACGTTGGCAAGACTAACTTTTATATGCTTAAGCAGCTAAGTAGTATGCAAATTGTTCCGCTAGTGTAACTCCGTGTTTCCACATCGGTTGTCCACGAGATGCAAGTCATTGCTGACCTCCGAAATGTCACGTGGAATTTGATGCCTTCAATACCTTTTTCTATACCTGCGATTTATTTGGGCTGGCGTTCGAAGAGGCTGCCATCTTTCTCAGGAAAATTTCAAATGAAAAAATATCATTAGTATTTCGCAACGAAATTTTTGATACCTTTGAGTACGGTGATAGCAGTCTTGCTAGTGTAAGAAAGACATGCCTTTTCTGTAACAAAGTAGCTACTAACGCTTAGAGATGCTATTGTCTTCTTCGATAGGGGCAGTGACTCAGCAGACAGAAATCTCCTAGGCCAAATGTTTGCCAAGCAGCTGCAGCTATACCGTCATTTTTCAAACCTAATGGCTTAGAGGTCATGTAGCAAGTTGTCCACGTGGCTTATTTGCTTTCATGACTATAGTTCTTGTCTTGTAAGGAAGTCGTACTTTCTGAATATATGCTCAATGAATTTTTATGTTTTAAAAACAAGTGTGCAGTATACCATGCAGCCACTCACGATGCTCGTTGTTGTTAATTACGTGCGATCTTTGGGTAGCTTATTTTAACTTAACTGGTGTTCACTTCCGGATGTCGTTTCATGGCGACCGCCTTTATGCTGTTTAAAAATAACACGTCCATTCGCACATACGTAGGTTTTTAAATTGTGGGATAATTGGTTTTGGAAAGTTCAGTTCCTTAAGTCGTCACGAGCCATTTCACTGATTGTTTGGGTGTTTCTCCACGAGCTCCATCAAAAACGCATTAAACAGAAAAATAATATAACCGCTTGGACGTTTTAATTAACCTACCTGTTTTAGCTCCTGACACCAAAAGTCATGAGTAAAATTGCATAGGAAATGCGTGCAGCTGTAAGTCTGTGTTGATGAAATATAACTGTGTTTTCTGAATTCATAAGCTTAATGAAGTACGATGGTAGTTACCTGCCGGATAATCAGCGTCAACAAGGGCTTTACGCAAATTATATGCATCATATCCATAGCAATTAAACTGAAAAGGTGTTTTTTCTGAATGGCCCCAACATTGGTGAAGCGTGATGGCACACAAGGTAAGGTGGTTGCTTTCCACATTCTCGGTCCCGCCGTTGTGGGTTCGAATCCTGCAGCGGGTGATTCTGTATCGCCACTGCAAGCGGCGGTGATAGCCGTAAAGATTCATCTGTCTCTATACAAAAGAGGCTGTTAAATCAGCTACTATTTATTTATTATTTATTAAAAAGTGGTTAAAAATAAGGTGAGCTGAGTCTTCAGCAAAAAAGTAAATAGTGTCCGATATCTCTCTCTTTTTAAATCCTGCATCTGTGAGGGGTGCATTAAAGACGTAAGCGCACTGTATCTTGGTTTTACTTTATAAGCTTTGATCAGAAACACTTAATAATTGAATTAAGATTTTTCGGTACAAGTGTTTCGTATCTTCGTCCTGAACCCGAGTCTTCTACCCCTTGGAGATAATGCTACTACTAGTACGAAAAATAATTGGAAATTCATATAACACCCTAAGAGCGCAAAATCATCGTGTTTAACTATTAAAGATAGACCAGGCAGAAAAGTATGTTCATTGTTTAGTTAGCTCATGAAACTGCAAGCACCCATTAGCACATACAAGAAAAGTCCCATGAACCCAACAAATTAAAAAAACCGATACAATAGTTATTCTATATGCTAAGAGAATAACGACGCGTAGCAGCAGTTTATCGCGTTAATTTCTCTCTATATGCATCAAGGAAAGAACTAAGCAGGTATGCTTTAGAGGAGATCACTCATGACTATAGGTAAAGAAACATCAATGTTTTTAAATTCGCAAGCCTATAGAGAGAGTTTTTGTACATAGAGGATTCATTCAGAAAGGGTCAGATACTGTTTTTAAAATTATTACTTCCCGAGTTTTTGTTTTAGGAGCTCAATTATCGCAAAATGCTGACGTAATTAAAATTTTTGCAAGTAAGCATACCGGATTAAAAGCCAGTTTTTAATCGATGCTCCGGGAAATTATACCACTGACGTATGTATACATGCACAACAGTGAAAGAAAATGAGAGGCCACGCGTTTATAGTCGTCATTTTTCTCTCAAGAAATCTTGCTTATGGCAATATTTTTTAAGTTCGAATGCTTCTAGACGTGCCGATTACATGCTTTAATTGAGGCTCTTAATACTTGCAATGATTTTGCTAAAGCTACAGATAGCTGGAACATTTCAGCTCCCAGGTGCTATATCAAATAGGGTATCCTGTTCCAAGAAAAAATGAATCAGCCAAGTGTTTAAAAACCAGTGCTAAGATACACGCACTTAAACAATCAGAAATTGGCTTCGAGTCCTACAGCACGCTATTCATTATTGGTATCTGCAATGCTGGAGTGCAATCCGCTGAAGTTCTTTTACCGCTATCCGTATCCGCGCGGCTGCTGAAAACAGATGATCAACCAAAGCATTAATTCACTTTAAAAAGCGAATGAAATTTTAGTAGAGCTAACTGCATTATACCCTTACAGGTTTTAAGTTGTCTCCTAAGAAAAGTGAAGTTAATAGAAGACTTGGAACAATAATTTGGCTAGGCAGCAAATATGAACCCTTGATGCAATTAACCCGATGCTCAAATCGGACGCACTAATGCAATGGAAATGTGTTATCTCGTGTTTGCTGGAGAGCAGGTCAGCTAGGACTTTAGGACGTTTTGTCGTGCGATGGGTTGCAATGGAGCCTCGTAACTTAATGTCACTGGTGTGCCAAACTGGAGGAGACAGGCCATTACTTGCAATGACAGGAGTCAACATATCTAATGGTTGCCAAACCGTAAGGAGATTCCTTTTAGGCTTTATTACTGACCTAAGGCATGCTCCTCTAGCTGTCTGACAAGCAGCTTTGTTCTGGGATGAAATCTTAAAAATAATGATAAGTCTTTTAGGTAGCACCGAGTAACAACTCAAACTCTATTTAGTCGCATGAAAACTCACTGACGATGAGCAATAAATGATAATAACTGAAAAGCGAAGTATATCTACCACACTTGCAGCAGGAGGCACTAAAGTATGCCTCGTAGGCAAGCGTTCACAATGCAAACACAAAGCAAACACCCATTTCCTCTGAGTAGTGCGATCCACAGGTAAGAGCGTACACTCAATCTTGCACAGGCAAGCCAGACACACTAGAAAAATTGCAAGTGTACTGATGCCTTATCCAAAAGAGCGTGTAGCTCTTTCCCTTTGTAAAGGTAACAGTTGAGTCATCTTGCTAGAAGGAGTTTATCTGGAAGGATGGAATGCTCCTGAGCTTGCCTTTGCTGAAAGTAAAGTAATAGCAACGATAATTATACATTTAGATGCTGTACCAATATGGCAACAGAACGCAAGAGTGTTAAAGTTCTAAATACAATGTAGGAGACTGCTAGCTTCACTTCCTGTCTTAAGTATTCCACTTGTGTCCTCAGACAGTTGCTCCAAAAAAACCTACAAAGCTGCCAATTCCACCATTGTTAGCTTTCGCAGCCTCCACTCTTGCACACCACCTTGTTCCAGAGTTACGTTTGACAGTGATGGATAAGACCTTCTTCAGTTCTTCCCGCCTCAGAGTTGATCTTCAACAGAATAAGTAGGTGCTCTCTATTGTTCCAAAAAGGTAATTACAACGGAATCGTGACTTACAGCATAAACTCCTACCACGTTCAATCTGTGGTTATTACAGTTTACAAAAATTGCCTTTTCATTTTGGGATAGATTTCTCTTTTAGGCACCTGATAAGTGGACAGAAATGACTTATGCTTTGTCGTAGCACTGCGACATGCAATATGGAAAGGAAATTTTGTCAGATTCGAGTTTGTACATGGTGAGACCCTCAATTGCAGCAATATATTTAGCGTGGATTTGAAGGAAGCCCAGCAAAGACTCTTTGATGACAATTGTTTTGCTGGCAAAATTAACAACGACATATCCAAAGACCTCACACATTTGCTCGTCATATGCCAAATCAGGAGTTGGATCAAACATAATTCAAGAGTACTTGTTTTGCTGCAGGTCACCGAGTAGCTTGTCTCTGACTGTGGATGCAATTATACTAAGGAACTCATGATGGGTTTGAGTAGACAGATAAGAGACTGACTTTAGATTCCTTCTAGCTTGATTCATGTGTGATTGCAGAAGAGGACTTTCACACCGCCGATTCAGTCTTCGGAGAAAAGGTTGAGCCTTAGGGGAGCTTAAAAAGACTTGGGAAGATAGGACAAGTACCGACATCGTCTACATACTGGCACGAGGAGACCCAAGCACACGGTGTCTCTAATTAGGATTAAATATACAATATAGATTCTCAGTAATAACTTTCTCAAACTTACTATTTTGGCGACGAACAGTGCGAGTGAGCGGCAGATAATATCCTGTCAACAAAATTGCATGTACCGTATGAGCTCTGGCGTGCCTGACAGGCTGAATTAGGAGATGGTATAGGGTCTCCAGAAGAAGACGTGCAATTTTTACTCAAAAGGCTGAAACCTTTTCAGATGAGACGTTAGTATCTTGGGATTGAAACCTCAGAGAGTTAGCAAGAACATTTTCCACGATCCAATAAGTCGTTGTTGAGGCTGACTCTCAGGACTTCAGATTTCAAATGAAAAAAGAAGCCTTTGATTTTCTAAGCTTCCGATGTATACTCAGTGGAAGTCTTTGAAACTGGTCAGATGGACCTCAGAAAAAGGTTTTCTTAAAGCAACGTTCAAACTTTTGCTTAACATGGTGCATCTGTTAAAGCCTCTTGATAAATGGAGAGGAATATCCTAGACTCTGTCGACGGACAGAGTTGCACTCGACCATTCTCATCAAGGGCATACCTAAGTTAATGGTTTATTGCATCAGGAAAAATGTCAAGGCTAGTGGCCGAGTATGCTCGCAAATCATGAAGAAGACCACCTCAAAGACATATTTAAAAAAAAAATATCTCTTGATCAACCCCTTTCAAGTGGCGTTGCTGGATAAATGCGGAGTCACACTGCATCTATTACGGAACGGGAACAGTATGCAATTTGTTTCTCGATGGTCAGTGGGCACCCAGAAAGGTCATCGGGAAAGACATATTTAGTGGTACAAATATCCACAATATGGCCTACGAAATGAGGGCTGTGATTAACGTGTTGCACCAAAGCAATCTCTCCGGACAGTATAGAGATGAGAAGAGCTGACTGTTCATAGATTTTTCCACGTGGATGTTGGTGTCCTGCAATCACTGAGACCTGTCACACATGAATATTTAAGCGAGGAACTCAAGGAAACTCCTTTAAAATGAAAGTTAGAAAGCCAGAAGTAGTTCGGTAAATGATAGATGCGAGATGCATGATTTTTGATCGGGACCTGATGGAAACCAATGCAAACGATGGCACATGCAAAAACCGCAGATCTTACAGCCAAACACTTCACAAAAAAGACAGCTACCTGGCCACCCACATTGTGAGACTGCATGGACTGAAAGAATGAAAACCCGAGAGGGGTGGTCTCTTATACATAACCACCAGAGCAGGGCATCATCTTTACTTCCGCACACTGCTGACTACCCTGCGTGAGACCACCTTTAAATACTATAAGAGACGACGCCTAGTTTCTGAATCATGTCTACGAAGCCGTCTCCACAGGCCTGAACTTGTTCGGTTACTTAAATCGCAGACAACAGTTGCTTAGGGAATACTTTACCATCGTTGCTTCAGGCGTATGTTACATTTCTCATTCATGCCTTCCCTGTTGCAGTGCTAATTCTGGACTCGGTTTCCCAGTACTATGTGTGATTTGCCAACTTCAATTACTGCTCGGAAGTGCCACGAGAGCACTTTGAATGATAGCTCGATTTGGAATTACACCTCTACATAGCCGGGTTAGAATAAGTTCCTACTTGGCTGATATTCATTTCTCGAAAATTCCCCGTTAAAGTGTTCGAGACTAAGGGGAAGGTGTTTTTTTCCCGCTATCGCTCAAAATCAGCTCCGCTAGCATATCTTCTCTGGAATCTGCACGTAATTTAGGTGTCCTTTTCAAAATGACCTAATTTTTATTTGCCGAGCATATCAGTTCTACTGTCAAGTATATTTTCTTTTAGCAATTGTCCAGCGAAATTCGCTGGCTTGCTTGCACGCACTATGTTGTCGGATTTTGGATTAATAATAATAATAATAATATTGCACTTGATAAAGCGCCCTCAGAGAACTTAATCTCTTTCTAGGCGCTTTACATTTGCTGCAAAGTGATACGCAATAGAATAGTAAGTAAAATCATGCTTGAAAAACAAACAAAATGAATAACATGGTTAGGGGTTACATGCACTGGGTCAGCATGCAAATGTGGTTAGTGGCAGCATGAACAGTGTCAGCACGCATAAGCACATCGAGGACGAATCACAAGGACCCACTAAATGCTGTCCTAAATAGGTATGTTTTTAAGTTTCTTTTAAATGTGGTCAGGTCAGGGGATGTTCTGATGCAGGTCGGGAGGGAGTTCCAGGCTGTGGGAGCATACGAGCTAAATGCACGGTCTCCAAAGGATTTAAGGTTTGTACGAGGTATTTCTAGACTGTTGGATTCCGAAAAGCGAGTGGTACGATGCTTTGCCTGATGGGGGTAGTATCTCTGAAAGATAGGCTGGAGCCATAGAATGAAGAGACCTAAAAGTGAGCGACAAAACCTTGAAGTCAATCCGTTGCTTGACTGGTAACCAGTGCAGGTCGGCGAGAAGTGGAGTAATGTGGCAACTGCGACGCTCACGGCAGACAAGCCTAGCTGCAGAGTTTTGCACCAGCTGCAATCGCCTGATCGCACATGCTGGTAGGCCAGTAAGCAGTGAGTTGCAGAAGTCGAGACGAGATGTCACGAATGCATGGACCAACTTGGACGTGGTATCCTTATCTAAACAAGCCCTAATTTTAGCAATGTTATGAAGCTGAAAATAGGCTGATTTGACTGTGGAGCTGATGTGGTCGTCTAACGAGAGGTCGCTTTGGAATATGACACCTAGATTTCGAGCTGATGCAACTGGAGATATGCTGGCAGAGCCAATTTTGAAAGTCAGCCTTTCCAATTTCTGAATAACACTAGGTTTGCCCATAACTAGTAAGTTAGTTTTATCATCGTTTAGTTTTAGAAAATTTGCTGCCATCCATGATCGGATGTCATCAATGCATGCAGCAAGTGAGTTGAGAGAATTTGAGGTGCTCGAAGGCTGGGAGGGATCAAAGCAAAGGTACAACTGAGTGTCATCCGCATAGAAGTGAAAGCCTAGATTGTGCTTGGCAATCACATCAGCGAGAGGGAGAGTATAGACGGTGAAAAGGACCGGACCTAGCACAGAGCCCTGAGGTACTCCATATTTTAGAGGTACTTCAGATGATCTTTGTCCATTCACATCAACACTCTGGAGTCTCCCACTGAGATAGGACCTGAACCACTGCAGAGCAGTGCCAGTGATGCCCAGGCGAGATGAGAGGCGCTCTAGAAGTACTTTGTGATCGATGGTATCAAAAGCTGCCGAAAGATCGAGCAAAACAAGAAGAGACACTCTACCCATGTCTGCATTCCTAAGTAGGTCGTTGTATACCCGAAGCAATGCTGACTCTGTGGAGTGATTAGCTCTAAAGCCAGACTGGAACTTACTAGCAAGGTGTGAGGTTTCGATATACGAGTTCAGCTGGTCTGCCGCGACCCGTTCAAGTGTCTTTGATAGGAATGGTAGAAGGGAGACTGGGCGGTAGTTGCTTAAGTTCTCTTGGTCTAGTGTAGCTTTCTTGAGAAGTGGCCTGACTACAGCTTTTTTGAAAGGTGCTGGGACCTGACCTGAGGCTAATGACATATTAATGATGTTGGTTATGCATGGCAGCAGCAGATCAATGCAACGTAGGAGCAGGACAGTGGGAATAGGGTCCAGTGGACTTGTTGTCTTCTTTGATTGAGATACGAGCTTTAGGACTATGTCACTGGTGACCTGTTTTAAATGCAGACATTGAGGCGCAGCCAGGAACCGAGGAACAGCATTCTAGTGGGAAGGTTGTCGTCGCAGGGATGGATTCCCTGATTTTTGTCTATCTTCTGCACAAAGAATCGAGAGAAGCGATCGGCTAGATCATCACAAGGATCATCAGGTAAGGAGCTAACCTGGGAACGGTTGAGGAGATGGTTTATTGTCGACATCAGCATTTTTGGATTGTGCATCGTGTGATTCAACAATGTTTTCTATAGAAGCTAGACTTAGCCTTTGCTAGGATCGATTGGTACGACCTACAGTAGTCTTCATATGCCTGTCGATGGACAGTTAGTCCGGATCTTTTGTATGCCTTTTCAAGCTTTTCGTTTAGTAGACTTGGCTAGTTTAATGTCTGTGGTAAACCATAGGCCGTCTGGGCGGGGGCGCACAGTGCGCTTTGTCAAAGGTGCAAACTCGTCGAGCGTGTCAGCTAGT
The DNA here is from genome assembly GCA_009760855.2 of Cristatella mucedo. NCBI lineage: Eukaryota > Metazoa > Bryozoa > Phylactolaemata > Cristatellidae > Cristatella > Cristatella mucedo. The sequence goes on from WPIO01000152.1 coordinate 878,273, forward strand.
GTCGTGTTGTAGCAATCTACCAGTGATGACAGATCGGAGGGAGGACTGAGCAGCAAAGGTGAAGCAGATATGCTCGCACGGACAGCATCGATGTCAAGGGTCTTGAGGTTTCGCGATTCACAGGTTATTTTAGAGGAGAATGTGGGCACACACTGTAGATTGAATGAGATCTGCATGTGGTCAGATAAGCAGGATTTGGTGATAACTGGTGATGACAAAGTGCAGTCATATGAGAAAATTTGGTCGAGTGTGTGACCCTTGATGTGGGTAGGGCCATGCACATGAGCCACAAGAGATAATGAGTCTGTCAATGTACGAAATTCGGTGCTGAAAGCGTCAGATAAGTTATCAAAGTGAACGTTGAAATCACCCATAACGAGGAAGGATCGATTTCTTGCACACAGAATCGAAATGAGATCGGAGAAATCTGAGATAAAGGAGGATTTGGTACCTGGTGGGCGATAGACTACTGCCACTATCGGTAGCTTGTTTTCGGGTGAGACCAGGACAATTGATTCAAAAGACTGCTTCGAGGGTACCGCAAATGGCTTGAAGTTGAATTTCGAGCGCACGATCATAGCAACTCCACCTCCAGTTTTGATTGATCTAGGGGTGTGAAAGAACGTGAAACCAGATGGAGTAGCGTCTTTAATTGTCGGGCAGTTTATCGATTTCAGCCAAGTTTCAGTTAGGGCGAGCAGGTCGATACCATTTTCAGAAATAAGGTCGGTCGTTTATTACTAGAGGTTTATTGCACATTGAGCGAGGATTCCAAAGGCAAGCGTTAAGTCTGGCCGATTGGGTTACAACAGGCCTGATGACCACTAAGTTTGAGAGATTTACAGTGACGCATGCGGGGGAGCGTGCTAAGCGGTTCGAGACAATGCTAGGAATACCAAACGAGCAGCGTCTAAGCTGGCGGTTCCGGCCACCGCGGCGGCTACGGGGTGCTTTCCTTTTGTTAATGCATAGTTCATGAATCTTAGCAACCACATTAATATCTAGGAATGCATTTGATATACGATGACGAAGCGATAGCAGCTGCTGACGACCATAACTAACAAGTATGTTACTAGCCGCCGGCGTAGCTAATGCAGCCGCCGGCGTGGGAGACCCAGCAGCCCGAAGCGATAAGCGTTTAGATGTCCATAGGCACGTAATTTCTTACGCGCTACGGTCAAAAAACAATCAGAATAACTTTAAACAGGTCTTAGCTGTATCGTTTCCGTATACGATGTTCGCAAGAACTTCGGTTTTCGGAAGAATTCTGCAACGAACAAGAACGCACGTTAGAGCGCTCTATGTCAGGAGGCGAGTAATATTATTGCTAATACAGTCGTGCCGTCTGAATTACGATTGCTGAGGGCGGCCAAAATAATTGTCAGTTGGCCAGTATAAATGTTCAATTTCGGCATTATCTACGCTGGGAAACATTTGATTAGAATTTAGTATTTTTTAGTATTGCCTATAGATTTGAAATTTTCTGATTGCATAATTTTTTTAAATTTTGGAAGACAGGCTAATTATATATTATTAAAATGAATGTGTGATCGGTTCGACCTCTCTGTGAAGCCTTAACTCTCATCAGGAAAGTATCGCTCGTTTTTATTTTTGATTTCCAGCGTTTTGTTTCTCCTACTATCATCAGCACCACTTGGAAGTTTCAAATGTAGACATACAAATTTACTGCCACAGTCGTGGATGTAGCATACTAAAGCTCTCAGAACTGAATCTGAGCATTTCTTCCGGTTACATCAGCAACTGTATTTCATTTATGTCATTAAAAAACTGTCCATGCAAGCCATGGAAGCTGCAAGAATTGAAGGTCACTTCTTACAGTGAACGTGCCGATCGGAATACAGAAAATATCATGCATATTTGATAGAGAAAAAGTTCGTCGTTTAGGATGTTGCCTGATTTTCAAACGTAATGAATACCATTCTATCACATCTTTCACGTTGGCATCGCACACTTTAAAATAATAATCTTCATGCTTTACAAACAAATGAAAGTAGACAGAACTTTCCGCCACCTTCGTTTACTACTTTTTCTTGCCGTACAATACCGCCCTCTTTTGCATCCGTCATCTCTATAAGGCTTTACTTCAGAGTTACTCTTCTTGGAAGTAAATAAAGAGCAACAAGAGTTACACCAGTATCTGCAATCTTCTCTTGTCAATATCCATCACAAATGAACAGGAAATTGACTCTAAGAAATATATTCTGGCAAATGTTGACTTATTAACGAATTTCCCTGCATAGGCCGAACGAGTCTCATAAATTTTAAAGTACGACGTCTACTGCGGATTTATCAATTTAAGCTGATTCTTCGCGGAAAAATACCAAAAATTTATTAGTTCAGCCTGCTTGAAAAATGAAGCTCTTTGGAAGCGCTCAGAATATTCTCAATACCTTGCTAATCCTCGAAAAGCTAAACTTACTAAAATCAACAATGTTTCAAATTTGAGAAGATATTATGAAGAAATTATAAGTTTGCAACTTACACTAGCAACAATTCTCAACATTTAACTTTGAATGAGAGTACAGAGCATGCGGTGAAATTAATGGTAAGAGGGTTCGTGAGACATTGCAGTCCACTGATGCCCTGCAATCCCTGCGTTCGCACCAATACTAAATCTCGCACTGGCATTTAGTTCGCTTTGAATTTGCGAGATGCTGCGTTTGAATGATTTGTAGCTTTATGCAGACGATACCACCGATCATATGGTAATGCTTTCTACACTGCATCTGCAAAATTCCTATAAAGAGAATTAATTTTCCGAGGGCGCTATACAAAAAATTATTATTATTATTATTAGCAATTTATTTAATTTTATTGTTGAGTTAAACTGATGTTATTGCAGTTGTGTTTTAGTTTTGATAAAATATTCCATGCTGTGACCCCCGAGCTAACCTACTAATCTCAAAGCATATATATAATTGGAATATTTAGATTTAATATAAACTAGACTTGAACTGCAATAAGATCGTAAGAAAGTTTGATGGGTGTATGAGACTTAAATGGTTTTATGACACTCTGCGCCATTGGAGTAGGTGGGTATGCTCTTGTATATGCAGCAGAGCCTAGCCATGCACAGAAGTATGAAACTTCTTCACAGGATTTTGAGACTGCGGGAAAGGAAATGGAATTGTAATGTATTCATGTCCGCCTGTAACTCCGCAAAGTGACAAAGTGAATAGGCGGATGCTAACAGGCAGAGGTTTCCGTAGCCTGAGCTCAAAGCCTGAGTGCTTCTCGATGCGCATCCGTGGCAGCGCATGTGGTAGTAGCACCCGCGAATCAATATCACTACAGAATCAAGCTCACGCAGCGAAGAGAACAAGATCAGCGTAGCTGAGTGAGGACAATCAAGGAAGTTGAGTAGCATACTAGTAGCAGCTCAGGTCGGCTGGAAGGGATTTGCCGCAGTCACAATTCAGAAAGCTTAAGAATTGTGGGAGTGAGTTCAACAGTCTAGAATCTGCAGAGCAAAAGCTTATGTCACGAACCGTATGTATGCGTCGCCATCAGAGAACTATATTTCTTTCTAGGCACCGTATCCGGTAAATAAAGCATGAATGAAACTAAACAGACGAAAGGAAGCAGTGTCTCTCGGAGTTTAAATATAGAGAGAGATAGAGAGTGAGAGAGAGAGAGAGAGTGTGCGAGAGAGAGAGAGAGAGAGAGAGAGAGAGAGAGAGAGAGAATGAGAGTGAGAGAGGGATAGAGAGAATGAGAGTGAGAGAGATAGGAGAGAGATAAAGCGCGAGAGAGAGTGAGAGAGAGAGTGAGGGAAGAGAAAATGAGAGAGTGAGAGAGAGAGAGTAAGAGAGTGTATAAGAGAGAGAGAGTGAGAGAGAGTGCGTGTGCGCGTGTGCGTATGTGCGTGTGTGTGTGTGAGAGAGAGGGATAGAGAGAATGAGAGTGAAAGAGAAAGGAGGGAGAGTAATTTTTAATTTCTTGAGGACTAGAGATCGTATCCACTACTGGACTTACTTAGACGAAATAAGGCAGTGAAAACTCTACACACCCGCGGCCTGCTTCAGCGTTAGTCGAAAACCGTGACCGGTTAAAATCGAGTTATACCTTTAGACGCAGGTGCAACTAAAGTAGAAATTAAAAATAAGAACGACAGAAAGTCATCTGAACTAAAAATGAATAACAACTGCAAAAGAAGTTGGCTGACTTAATTTCCTTTGATTGGCTCTGGAGCAATGGCCTGACGAAAAAAAGAACCAATTACATGACTACCTGCAAGCGAATGAAGAGGGCTGTAACCACATAGATTTCGTGCAGATAGTACTGGAGATATGCTGGCAGAGCCAATTTTGAGCGTTAACCTATCCATTTTCTGAATCAAACTAGGCCTGCCTATAGCTATACAGTTGTTTTTATTGTAATTCTATTTGAGAGAGTTTGCTGCCATCCGTGCGTTGATATCAGCAGTACATGCATTCAGTCAGATGAAGAAGTTCGATGTACTTGAAGCTTGAAGCAGTCATACCATAGACAAAACCGTGTTTCATTGACGCAGAAAAGTGAAAGCTTAGATTGCGCCTGCAAATTGTATCGGCAAAACTGAGAGCATGAATTTCAAAAATAATCTCAGAATAAGCTCAGAGACCCCGTGGTACCCCTACTTCAGGGATTCTGTGTAGGATTGTTTCTCCTAGCAAACCTTTCTCTATAAGCGAGGTTCTTCCCATGCTTTTGCCTGCTGACATAGTACACTTTTTAACTAACTATTTGATGATATTCCTTTTCAGCATAACTGCCTATAAAATGCCTACAAATAGATTCACTTCTGTTAAGGCTATAATTGCATTAAATAAATAAGTAAATATATATATATATTTATATGAGTGGACGTATCAGCGAGGAATCTAAGGAATTGCAGTAATCAAATCGCAGTTTTAATATACAACTAAGCTACCCTAATGTTCGTTCTTAAGCATATTCGCACTATTTAAATCCTATTTGTAGCCCATTTTCAGGTCAATAAAAAACGATTTTAGCGCTCATTTTACTGCCGATAAAACTGAATTGTGTCTTTAGATCTACCGTTCTAATTTCCTAATCCGACTCGCTTTATCACTTCCTCCCCTATCATGTAATCTCATAAAGCAAGCACTAAAGGCCTCGAAACTTTGATGACCACTAACTTCCTAAAGTTTAGTGATGACAAGACCAACCTGATAGCTGTTGGCTAATTTTGTGGGATAAAGAAGTTTGGTAGACCATAGCTATAGCACTTATTCTTTGGGCCTCACGTCCATGGTGTTTACCCCTAATCGAGGAGTGCAAATTCCGAAACGACTTGTTATTGCATGAGTTATTTACTCCACAGTCATTTCGGCTTAATTTAGCTAAGGATCAGAGTAAAAATGGCTCAAATTAGTTCTCGCGTATTTCCCATTGCATACCTTGTATTCAGGACTTGCAACTAATCTCTTATCCATCTGAAACTAGTTGAAATCTCAGTAGCTCATCTGGTCTGTCTTCAACGTCTTAGCGGCCAAGTCATAACGCTGTTATTAGATCTTTACTGTCTTCATGTCGAGGATGTAAGCAATTTCAAAATCCCCTACCTGGCTTACAGGTCGCCTGCACCAGCCTACCTACACAATCTCCTTCATTCACCGTGTGGTGACTTGCAATTTTATATAATATATATATATATATATGTATATATATGTAATATATATATATATAATATTGCAATTACCGCTCCTCAGCGGCAACAAGTCTGATCTCCCTTGGCCTAAATTGAAAACCGCTTTAAGATCGAGACGAGATATTTTGGATCCCTTGCACTTAGTGGTGCGTAGATTGTAATTTATTTTAAGTTAGGCATTTCATAAGAATGAGGAAACAGTTTGTGCACCGTGTTTTTCATTAAATCGCGATTAAATTCATCAAATTATCATTTCATTGAATTATTATTAAAATCCCGACACGCAACGTTTTCTCCAACCACATTAAATATTCCTTAAATGCACCTAAATTTCAGGCATTTTTAGTTATTTCTTTTAAGCAAGGATAATCACTGCAGCAGTGCAGGCACTTCTGCCGGCTTTTGCGGTCCGGAAATTGTATCACCGGATTCTGCCTAGCTCAGCTCAGCGTGATTGAAAACCATTTGGCTGTCGTGCCTGAGCACGAGCGCTCCTCTACCATCACGAGTCATTCTCTTGTGCAAGAGTTTAGAAGAGTCGGCAAGACTGGAGACCTAAAATGCGAACAGGCTCAGATGCATTAAAATATGTGTTTACACTGTTCAACTTGACAGGTCAGATCTGCACTGATGTTCATGATACTCTGTACAAATCTTACAGAAATTTCTTTGATAACGGAGCTAGTTGCAAAAGAATGACTCGTTGTGGTTTTGCTTTTTTCTCCTCCTCTCGGGCATATTTTTGCTAGCCAGAACGTCTTTTCGCTTCTGCTGATGCTGGATCTTGAATGTTATGCATTACAAAAAAGATGCTGACAGTGAATTTTAAGCCTACCATTTAATCGCAAGTATTTAACAAAAACCCACTAAATAAAAGCACAGCAACGTCAGTCAAAATCTTACGCTTTACACTAAGCGGGCAGCTTTCTAGGACGAAAATTTGCAAAAGCTAAGGGGAAGCTGAAAAACTCCAGAAACGCCAGAAGCGCCAGTAGTCACTTTGAGTGCAGCTCTGAGAGTGCAAGCTTCTGGAATGACTCGCTGAAAGCACAGTCCAGTTCAAATCTTTTTGTGTGTTTCAAGTTCAAGCATTTCTACTTTCAATTTTAACAATTAGTACACATTTTGCAGCTATACATACGAACTAGAGAACAATCTTTCTCTGTGCCATTTTTAGCATTGATCATTGGCGAACCCCTCATTATTCGACTGTAAGTACATCACGAAAAACTCAAAGCAAACGTGACGTAGGGGACAGACTAACGGACCAACCAACTAAAATACTAGCTAACTAACTAAATAACTACCAAACGTAGCTTATTTGTGGGTTGATTTCCGACCTTAACAGCTAAGCTAAAAGCCACAAGTTCCCGACCTTGTTTTCTTCTTCACAGTAGGACTAGGTTCTATAAATTTATAAATTATGCAATTTTGCATGTTAGTATTGCTAATCTGTTGATTTTTGGCGTTTCAACTATTTTATAATACCTCAGAAGATTCATTAATCCTCATGTGCTATTACCATTGTTTATTACTTTGATTATTATCATTATTGTTTCAGTTTTCTAGCCCACAGGCTTTGGAAGCATGCGAAGCGAACAAAGTCTTCAGAGGATTAAAGGTTTTCAACGGAAAAATCTAAATGACTTTAGCAAAAACAATAGATGATGTGAAGCATAGTCTTAGAAGAAAGTATTGCCGATAAAGTATGGCCAAAGTAATTGCATGAAGGTCCGAAAACGTGAGTGACAAATATGTAAACTCAATACGCTGCTTGATAGGGAGTCGGTAATTATGGAGATGTAATTCTTTCTTCTAGTTTCTTGGCACTTGCCCAAGATGTAAATCTTCTGCAGGTAGAGTTTTCGCTTGGCATATAGACAAATTTTGAATTCAGATAGACTGCTTACAGAAAGATTGTGCAGTAAAGCAATGCAACTCAAAATTTCGAGTTAGCTCTGCCCGAGAATGACGTCTTAGTCGTCGGCAGAGGTTTTGTCTTGGGCGTTACGCAGTATCCTGAATCATCAGTTTTCATTGTATTACAGCAAAGGTTTACCTGTTAATGTACGCTATAACGACGCCGAGGGAAATTATTCTCTTGGAATTTCGGTAGAGTGGCGCAAGAGTTATGATGCAGCAGCCTCATTAGGGTTGGGGCAGAATAGGAGCTTGCTCAGAATCTTTATTTTTCGATGGTGCTTTAATGCAGCTTTTCAGGATTAAAATGGATGTAGTGAAGAACCATTTGTCTTAAATCTGTTGCTTCTTTTGTGAATGGTATATTGGCATGAAGTAGCTAAGAGAATGAAAGCTTGACGACATCGCTGCAGCATTATCATAGGGCGGCATTTTACATATGCTAGGAACTGCCAAGGCTGGAAGCGGGCTTCGTCGTTAGCAGCTGTGATTATGCAAAAGGCAGGTCTGCCAGAGCTCATTGAAGTTAAGCATGCATATTGTCTCAACGCCCAGAAACGGTGCCAAGCCAGCACGACCTACCGTGTTTCCAATGGAATGCTATTAGCAATAATACTAGACTGACAATTAAGACCCGCATATGAGGTCGCGCTGGCAGCCTTTTTGACATTCAACTAACGCGTGCCCCAGGAATGCTCTCAGCAGACCAGTATAAAACAAGCGTCGGTGGATAGACTCATCATTGGCTTGCTTGAGGTAGTTCAAAGCAATATGGCGACGATGAAGTGCGCTCTGCTGCTAGCCAGCTGCATGGTTGCTCAAGGTAAGAAAACGCGCCGCATGTCTATACTGACCACCGTTGTATGTTACTAAAAGAGCTAGCGTTAGAGAAATAAAGACTTTTTGTGGAAAGACTGAAGAAAAAACGTTCGCGAAAGAGAGATACAGATAGGTAAGGGGGTCAAATCCGTGGCCAAGGTGGGAGAGAGAGAGAGAGAGAGAGAGAGAGAGAGAGAGAGAGAGAGGGAGGGAAAGAGAGAGAGGGAGAGAGAGAGAGAGAAAGAGAGAGAGAGAGAGAGAGAGAGAGAGAGAGAGAGAGAGAGAGAGAGAGAGAGAGAGAGAGAGAGAGAGAGAGAGAGAGAGTTATGAGATGCTCACGTAGCCGCAGCATGGCAACATGCGCCTTACATCAAGCCATTTAACGCGTCAATATACGTGATGTCTGCACTTTCACTTGCAGAAATATTTAAAAAGACTCTCTGATTTGACCACCTAAATTTTTGTTGCGACCATATGCCGTTAGCATCTTTGACCCAAATTAGGACATTGAATAGCCTTGCATAAGCACACATCAATCTCAGGGTTAGGCAGAGGCAGCAGAGTTGTAATCCTGTCAGAGGAACGAGAGGCATTACGTAGAAGCTCAAAATTGGGCTTTTATCGGCGAGCTTTTCTTTTGAAGGAGGATATTTAGGAAGACCAAGCATTGGGCATGGAATATTTGGCGGCTACGGTGTTTACGGCGAAGGATTGGGCTACAGAGGAATTCTAGGAAGAGGTTACGGCGAAGGACTCGCTCGCGGAGAAGGAATCGGTTACGGAGAAGGACTCGGTTACGGAGGTCTTGGCTACGGAGGACTCGCTTACGGTGAAGGACTCGCTTACGGAGGATTGCTCGCCAGTGCTTACGGTGAAGGACGTGGCTTAGCAGGTCGTAGTTACGGCGAAAGGTTGCACGGTAAGAACAACAACAACAATAATAACAACAACAACGGCGGCAACAACAACAACAATAATAACAACAATGCTGGTGGCAACAACAACAATAATAATAATAACAACAATGCTGGTGGCAACAACAATAACAATAACAACAACAATGCTGGCGGTAACAATAACAACAATAACAACAACAACAATGCAGCCAGAGGAAGGGCTGAAGTCGTCGGCATTCCTGTTCCAGTTATAAAGAGAATCCCGGAGCCTTACCCGGTTGTTAAGGAGGTAAATGTGCCATATCCGGTGATCAAGGAAGTCAACGTGCCGTACCCCGTCTACAGGGAGGTTAACGTACCTGTTCCAGTTGTGGAGCGGATTCCTGAGCCGTACCCTGTCGTCGAGAAGGTAGCAGTTCCTGTGCCTGTTCTGGTTAAGCCAGAATCCTGGAAATAGAACTTCTTATTTCGATGCCAAATTCTAGCGGCTAAAAATATTAAATTGACGTTCAGTCCAATTGGTGTACTTGATCTTACGACCACAGAAGCATCATATCGCGATACAGTGTGTGAAAACATTGCCATAATAACGTAGAAATTTCTTCTTCCCACTAGAAAAATCCAATCTTTTTCAAGTAACTGCACATAGCCTGTACAGGAGCCCATAATTTGGTACGTCGTGACATGAAAAAACCACAACAGGTTGACTCAGCTATAAGACAATTCATGCAGATTGAGAAAATATTGTAGAGGAAAGGAAAGTTTCTAGCTACTTTGAATATGTTGTAAAGCCGTGAAGTATCGTGAAAGCAGTCGAAAGGGAGCTCCTTGCTTTGCTATTGCCACAAATAAAGCAATGGCTTCTAAGGGATTGACGATTCGTAAGAGGCAAGTTGAACGGCTTGAGTCAGAAGAGAGGTGACAGCGACAAGATGACTGGCTAGGGAAATATATGACATGTAGATCGGAGAATGAGACAGAATAGATCTACGAGTGAGGAACTGAAGCTAAGAGTTCTTGCAGTGCTGGATTAAGAGCCACTGCAATTCTGTGAGAAGCGTACATGTTGGCATTAACAAAGTTCGTGACATATACGCCTAGCTTTGGATTTTTGATATAACTCCATGTTCTAATGGCTAGGCGCAAAGACTCGCAAATCAAACGCTCGCTTGAGACTGCACATTGACACTATTGATCGGGAGCGCGTGCGAAGCGTCACCAGAGGTGCAGTGAGACCTTTTGGCGCCCGGGGACAAAGCTACGTACGGCCCATTTTCCCCATGTCAATAATGGCTGAAAAATGACTCTACTCCAGAAGAAACGCGAAAACACACACTAGCAGACATATCGAGCCGAAAAGTCCTATAAACTGTAGTAAAGATACAAGATAGCTATCGCAGCCTTAACTAATGTGAATTTTTCTGGCCTTAAACGTATTAAACTGGTCTAGAACAGTTTGAAAGACAATATTTTCTAATGTTCCTTTCTCTATGCATAGCAAGGCCAAATAGGAGAGTCGATCTTGCATCATTGATGCTCCCAGATTAGATAGGAACCTGTTCAGCTTGCTAAAGGAACGTTCACAGCTGGCAACTGACACAGCTATGGTGAGAAGAACTTGCAAGGCAACTCTCAAATTAGGAAAAAAATCTTCTCCGGAACATACATTGAATGACATGAGTTCTGGTGGTGTCTTGAATGCCGAGTCGTGACGCGTAGCTTTTTTCGGTAGCCCATACAAAAGGTTATTACAAAAATCTAGCCGAGACAGAACTGAGGAGCTAGTTAAGTTTTTCGCAAGCCACTGTAGAAGACAGTTCCTAATCATAAATAGGGATTGGATGAAACGGCAATAAGTGGAAGCAGTCTTCTTAACGATGCTTTGAAAAGCCGCTGTCGAAGACGACACCTAAATTTTGAGCGTATACTGATAGTCACGCGATCGGATCACCTATTAGTAGAGTAATTGCCTTCTAGTCTAGCCGCATACTTGGCGTGTCCTATGAGCAGTAATTCATTTTTATCATCGCTTAGCTTATACAAATTTACCAACATCCATTATAAAATTGTGCAAGGCAAGCTTTCAGTTTACCAGTCTCTGCAGCAGATTTCGATGGTTTAAATGAAAATCACAGCTGAGGATATTCAACCTAAGAGTAATAGTCTATTTCATGAGCCCGAATCTATTTTTGCAGAGGCTGAATATAAACAGAGAACAGCAAACGACCGAGGACGATCCCTTGAGGGAATCCACAGATGACTGATCTGGTGAATGAGACCTGACCCCACCAGACACGGATCTAACACGGTCAGACTAGTACGATCTAAGCCACGCCAATGCTTCGTCTGCCAGACCGGTCCTTGTTCTCAATCGTTTAAGAAAGATATCGGGATGAATGGTGTTAAAGGCTGCTGAAATATTTAGCAGCACAAGAGCAGTAAAATTTCTGTCATCATTGCTGCATAGAATGTCAGTGGTTAAGAGGAGAGGAGCGGTTTCAGTGGAGGGCTGCAGCTTGAGCCCCGATTAAAGCATTTTTGAAATTTCATTTTTTCAAACTGTGCTACCAGCTGCTTAGCCACAAATGTTTTCAAGAATCTGCAAGAATAAAGGAAGAAGGGAAACTGAGCCATAGTTTGCATGAACCTCTGTTATCTAATTCAGGCTTTTTTTAAGTATCGGTCTAACGATAGCCGATTTGAAGACTTGGGTAAAAGTCCATTTTCCCGAGATGCATTTACAATCTCGCTTATGGCTGGGCAAATTTTGTCTGCTAATGAAAACCACAGATTTGATGATGTAGAGTCTTCAGGAGACGATGTGTTTTTACTAGAATCTATTAAGGTAGCCACGTCGCATGCAGAAACCTCGGAATACCTTTTAATGAAAGTCACATGTTGCAGTTCAGCAATTGCTTTAGTCGGAGGGGTTTTACGGACGCACTAATGTACACACATGTTTTAGTGAATAAGGCTGAAATTATTTACTCCGAGCCATTAATATCTACTTGGTCCCTTGCTGCTCTCCATTTATACACAATCTCTGGGAAAAGTGATTAAGGCACATGGAATAGGATATCACTTCTATGCTGACGATACTCAGTTGTATTTGTCATTTAAACTGTCGGAATCTGCTGCAGCAACTGAGAAACTGAATGCTTGCCTTGCCGATATTCGATCCTGGATGTCGGAAAACTTCCTGAAATTAAATGACGATAAAACCGAACTGCTTCTCATAGGACACCCTAAGCGTGTGGCTGGATTAAAAGGCTTTGCTGTTCTAATAGGCGATGCTATTGAGCGACCTTCACCACGTGCTCGTAATCTAGGTGTCGTGTTCGACAGCTGCCTCAATTTCAAAAGCTTCATCCAGAAGACTGCCTCTACAGCTAGCCATCACATCCGATCCCTATCCAAGATTAGAAGCTGTCTCCCACAGTGGCTTGTAAAAAATTTAACTAGCTCTTTAGTTCCGTCTCGGCTTGATTATTGTAATTCCCTTTTGGCTGGGCTACCAAAGAAAGCTATTATGCCACTACAGCGGACTATGAATATGGCTGAAAGGCTGGTCTTTAAGTCCCAGCGGTTTGAGCACGTGTCACCTTTGCAGGAAGAGCTAGGATGGTTGCCGGTTGAGCAAAGGATATAGAGCAAAGTTCTTACGCTGACCCACAAGGCCCGCCACGGCTTGGCTCCTTCATACCTAGCTGAGCTGCTGCATCCGTTTCAGCCTGCTCGCGCCCTCAGGTCCTCTGTGGACAATAAATTAGCGGTCCCATTCCTCCGCTTAAAGAAAGTTGGCGACAGAAGCTTTAGCTCTGCATGTCCTAGACTGTGGAACTCGCTTCCACAATTCTTACGCAACGACAACTACTCTCCAACTGCCGACTACGGCACATCCTTTTCAGCGGTCCTTAGCTGCTACTTCTATGCTACTCACTACCTCAACTGCTCTCCTGACTCAGCTATGCTTCCCACTTTCTCTTTGTTGAGTGAGACGAAGTCTGTTGGCTACCGAATGCGTACCGAAAGCCGCTTAGGCTGTGAGTGCGCTATACAAAACTCTCCTGCGTAACGCCCACATGGTCTTTATGACTTTGTGGAGTTACTGACGGAGATACATTACATTACATAGGGCGCGAGACATCTCATTATTGGCTAGCATACTTTTTTTAGCGTGTTGTAAATCTGTCTTGGGTCGGACTGGCAGATTACAAGAAAAAAAAGAAGCCCCAGCTTTTCTAAGCTATTGGAGGTCGACTCGAAGCAAGTCTTTGGAATTGCCGATCTTCATCCGAATCAGACTTCTTGAAACGGCGTTTTTAAGCCTTAGCCTAAACGCCGTTTCTTAAACAAAGTTTCTAGAATTGCTCATGTAATATTGCTATTAAAGTAGCTATCAGCCAAGAATTAGAAGAGGAATTAAAAATGAATTTTTAGCCTCCTTCTTTGCATATGCAGTGAGCGCATATAAAAGGTTGACTGATGATAATTTGCTAAGAGAATGTGTGCCATGAATGATCAACAATTCCTACCTATGAGCCAAAGAAATATTGGCTGTTCATCACTGCTTGTCAGAAGATCTTCTATTTCAGCTACAGTGTTCAGTTGGGAACACTCCGTCGTGCATGGCTGCGTGGTTGCATGCCCTCACACGTGATTGAAGCAGTAAGATGAAGTAAAATGAGTAATAAAGCGGTAAAATATGTCATTAGTGGTAATATGAGACTTAGCAAGCTTGTTGTTCGAAGGCAATGGAAATAGCTAATACAATTCCATACTTTGGCGTACACAATACGAATGGTTATGCGCATATTCACGCTGCCACTGTTTCAGACTGTTTTTCAACATTTGGAGATGTGCGGCCGATATTTCTATGGATGTTTCATGAGATAGAGACGGAAATAAAATGCAGAGCCGCAAAATGACGGTTTCGCATGGTGCTGCACAGCCAGAGCGGACTGTATTCGGAAACAGCCTAAGAATATCTATTACCTAAGTGAATTCTACGCTTTAGTAACATCGGTGACTCAGCACTGGCAGTAAGACGGCATTAAAAAAAGTATTCAAATCTGCAGGTATAGTGATCTAGAGCTTACTCAGAATGCTCATTCAGAATTCTCTGGACGGATTCCTTCAGAAATCAGCCTCCTTTGAATTATCAGTGACGTTAAACAAACTGCAGCATCGACGTAGCTTATGTTCATTGCAATATAAATAGCCCATATCCGCACGACTGCTGTCATCAAAGAAGCTGATCCATCAACAACGAAAGAAAAGACTTAGCCATAGTTAGTAGAATAATGGAAAGGCTACTAATGCCACTGCACCACATTGACTGGATTGTTGCTACGAGCACAGCCAGTGACATTCACGCTTAGTGTAGTCGACCTTTAGATACTTCTGCCCACCGAAAGCACCTTTTGCAAAGGGGTAATGCATATAAATAAATAAATACTGATATATAAGCTCACCAGCTAAAACCTTAGCTAAGCATCGCTACGAATTCAAAGTTTTAGTTCATAACAATTAGCAATGCAAATATAATACATCTGTACCTGCGTACAGAAATATACAGATATATCTATTTGTTAACACACACACACACCCACACACACACACACACACACACACACATACGCACACACACACACACACACACACACACACATATATATATATATATATATATATATATTTAAAATATGTGCTTTATGGGTAGAAAAGTGTGCGGGACGCGTGTAGGAGGGAGTGTAAAGGACATTTTTAGTGCCTGTGTGTGCATCTGTACATTGTGTGTGCGTCTCTCGTCTGTGTGTATTCGTGTTCAGAAGTATATCTGACGCTAAATTTAGAGATCATTTAAAATTTGATTCACAAGAATCATTCATACCTAACATGCTGGCTCAGTAACTAAGCAGCGCAATGATCCCCTAATGAGCCAGCAGAGGCAAGATCCATTTTTGGAACATACCATGGCGATTATTGACTTGTGCCACATTCAGCTGGAGGCGCCAGCCAAAAGACTCAGCAATCTTAAAAAATCTCGGCTGATAATATTGCGTCCAAAAAGCCTCGCTAACCTTCTCCTGTGTACTCAATTCACTACAATTGCAGCGAAAGTTCACAAAAACAAATCCGGTAATATCCATCATACGATTTTTGAAATGATATTTACTGCGTACCTTTAACATAACTGTAAGTGATAATATTCAGACACCTGGTCATAAGTCTTATCTTTTCAATTCTTCAAGTATAGAATGAGTTAGGTATATAATTGCTTAGAATGCATTTCCTATTTATTTTAAGGTTAATAATAGTAATAATGTGCAATATCATACTTGTCCTTTTGAGTGAAGTATAGTGCTGTAATCGCTTACCCGGAGATGCATTTGAAAACGCTCATTACTCACTTCAAACATTTCCCTTTTGAAAGGCTAGTGATTAGCTTGAAAATAATTAATCTAAATCATCAAATTTCCCTGCTAAATCTCCAATTTTGTAAAGCCGTATCGCAAATAAATTTTCAAATTATTGATGAATCGGTCAAGAATATTAAATATTCTTTAGCAGTGGTCCGAAAAAGAGCACATCACTGATCTTTGCATCTTTTCTTTTGGCGGCAAAGAAAAGACCTAGAAAAGGAGGCACGCGAAAAACTGCTGACTCATTGTCTACAGTACTGAAAAACTTCTTCATGAGGCATAACCTGTCGTACGATGGTATCATCAGCACCTACACAGCATATACCAGCAGCTCTCACTCGATTTTATTCTTCCTCAGCGAAACTCGGTCCGCTGGGGCAAGAATCTTAAACAATATTTCGCCTTTGTATACTTGCTGTCCTAAAAGCAAACAAGGAAGGACACCTCATGCAAAATTAGTAGGCGTTTGCATGGAAAGATAATGTTTGTTGTCTCCTATGACCTCACAGCTATAGTCACTATACTGCAAGACACTCAACGACATCATGACATCCAGGACGTACCACTCCTTGATACTAGATCTGGAAAGCTCGGTTTATACTTTGAAAGAACAAGATGCCTACTCATACCGTTGAACTATTTCTAGTTCGGGACGTATAGCTTTATATTCTCAGCCAAATCTGTGTAGTTTGCATCTATTCCTAATAATAAAAATAAATATCTCTTTTTATGCAATTTAAATATGCTTTAAAGAGAAAGTCGTGTTTAGCGAAGGGGATTGGTAGTTATAACCCTACCCGTATAGAATTTAACTGCCTCACAATGCATTTTTTTATATTTCTCAAATACAGTGGTACCTCGGCTTACGAGTGTCTCAATATGGGAGTGTTTCGAGATACTCGCTGTCTCTCGGCCGACATTTTGCTTTTAGTTGCGAGCTAAAATTCGGGTTATGAGCCAGCTTCAGATACTCCGCCGCTAGTTGCTGCAGTGAACGTCGCTCTGTGTGGTTACTCAAACCAAGAAGGTCAGGGCAGCGAACGACGTTCCGTTGCAAGATGCAGCTCTACGACCCGGGTTTGACGCCAAGCGCAAGCCTGTTGGTTCGCTCCCAAACAGACTCGATCGAGCCATTGTGGTGCGTGAACGCACAAGATCGTCAAACTCCGGTGTTAAATCCGACTACGGCAGGAACTGCTAAGTACTTGATGTAGTCTATTTAGACAATATCATCGTGTGAGAGTTCATCGCATAACAGATAACAATTTGCGCCTCCGCATAAAGGCCCAGCCAATAAACTGAAAGCGCCGTAAGCCTGGTGAAAGGGCAAAAAATGGAGAATAGGATTCAGATATTTATTTTGCCTTTCTCCTCTAACTCTACTAGCATCTTAAAGTCGTCTTATCTCCACGTTACTCCTGTAAAATAGGATTGATAAAACCCGTTTATTGCAAGAAATTTCATTTTATTGTTTTTAAAACAATATTCGTTATTTGTAAGCACATTTTTAGTTTAAAAACGCGCAAGAAAAAAAACCATGGTGTTTTTGGGGGTCCGGAACGGATTAATGGCATTTAAATTCATTTCAATTAGAAAATTGATTTGACATGCGAGTAATTTGAGTTCAGAGCTCCGGCACGTAACGAAAAAACTCATAAGCCGAGTTACCAGCGTTCTAATAAAAAGATCGGTATGCAAATTGGCACAAACAACAAGAGCAACATTATCTATTTTCTGATGCATCCATAGAAGCTTGATGTCCTTCTGATGACCTGTAAAAGTCAAGGTCACGTTTTCCAGATTTTCAAGCGAATGGCTTTTTTGGAAAAATCAACAGATTCAACACAACGCACTGAAGCAATATGTCAATGCCTTAACCAAATGCAGGCCACTTTGTTTTACGGGATGCCAAATCTGAAAAGAAAATGCAAAATATTTTACGCATCAAGTTTGCATGCATTTGGCGGCATATCCAACGATACTTACGACACCAAGAGTCAAGACAACCGGGCGTCTCCAAATTTAACGTCTCTGGGTTGCAAGTTTACCATTTCGTAAAATTTACCCGTTCCGAAGAAATCTCGTGAGAAACAACTCTTGAAGAAACCATATGATTTTAAGCATGCACACGATGAACAGCAAACCTTATTCGGTCGTTTTACCGACATAAAACTTGGAAGCACATACCAAGGAGCATATACCTTAAGTTTCACCTTGACGAGGTCATTATTAGCATATTATGATTATTGCTAGACACACGCATAGTTTCGTGACAAAGCGTGTTGGAATACACTAAGCCAGCTTATATTCAAAATTTTTCTCCATTTACTAAGGTTTAATATGCACGCGAGAATGCTAGAATGAGCAGTACACGTAGAGAATCCTACATTACAAATTTAAAGTATATTGGATCACTATTTTAGGAGACATGCCAATAGCAGAAAAATATAATTCATTTGTATAGCACCCTAAGAGAACCGTATCGCTATTCAGGCGCTTCACATATGCCACGGGGCTTGAGCCCATGACCTCGGCCAGACCTTGGTCGGGGCGAGCACCATAACCACTGGGCCAAACGAGCGTGGATACCGATGGCAAATTTGAATTGGTCGTATCGGAGAGGAATTGCAAAAACCAAGCTATAAAAATATGACAGTGCTATGCACCGCTATGCATTACACACGCAATTCAACGAATGAATAAACACGGATCTTAGGAATCGTTCCACCATACAAGGCCCTTATGTAACATCACCAAAACAAATCCATCAGGAGAGAACATATCCTAAAATCCACTAGTCAAACCCATGCGTCTGACCCACATTCACCAATACAAATCTCAACTCATAAACTACATAAAGGAGAACTAAAAATCACTTCAATTTCCCATATATAGAATTGAATCAGCACTTGCTAACTGACTCTCAGTGAACGACGCGCTAGTTCAATATAAGTCACCAGTTGACCGGCCGCCGGTACCGCCGCCCGTCGGCAGCTTCCCGACTGCTCAATGGCTGCTACAGGAATGAGATCAGCAGGATTCAGTAGGTGCGGCGACATCGGACTCCTTAGTCACCCCGGCCCCTGTCGGCAGTAATTTATCAATACCCTATTCCTAACGATAGTATAGTTGCCGAACGATAGCAACTTCCGGTTAGTGAGCCAATATAAACATACCACTGTAAACATATTTTTGGCAATTAAATGAAGATTTAGGGCCTTGGATAGCCGTTTACCGCAGGTAGCTACGAGCTCTAGGGGCGTAGCTATGCCCGGGGCAATCGGGTTTCCGCTTTTTGATTGTTATAACTACCATCCGGACGGCTGACCTCAAGGGGCTGTCACTTTATTGAAAACTTGAATGTTTTTTTTTTATAGGTTAAAATGATTTTCTGCTTGACCGTTTTGGACTGAATAGCTTAAATTTACCAAGTTCACCAAAATACGCAGTTTAGGTACATTTTTTTCGAAGTAAATTATTTTATGTACCTCTAAGTAAAACTTAGGTGCAAATAGGTTTTACAAAATAGTTTTTTACCATGTTCTGGTCATCTGCCAACAACCAAATTTTAAAATTACATTTATAACTTGCTTGTCTTTCAATAGGAAAAACTTCCTTTGTAACCCAGTTTTTTTAACTTCCCCGGACATACCGCTGTAAAGGGAATTATGATCGATTGGTTAGTCGAAAGACTCAATGTCAACAAGCATAACATGATTAAAGGTGAAACGGGCGTGCAGGGTCAGCATGCAAATATGGCCAGTGTGGCAGTGAACACGGTGTCAGCACGCACCAGCACGCATAGCCAGAACATTTCGGCGAGAAGTGGAGTGACGTGGCAACTTTACGCTTACAACAGATAAGCCTAGCTGAATAGTATTGCACTAATTTCTAGCTCCTGATGGCACAAACCCCTAGACGAGCCAGTAGTGAGTTACAGAAGTCAAGTTGGGATATCAAAAATGCATAGAACAATTTATAAATAGTACCCCTGTTTAAGCAAACCCGAATTTTAGCATTGTTATGTAGCTGGAAGTTTGCAGTTGACCTTCATATCCTGGCTCAAATTGTAACGCTTACTCACAAGGTCCGCCACGGCTTGGCACTTTAGTACGTAGCTGGACTGCTGCAACCGTTTCAACCGCCTAATGCCCTTGAGTCCTCTATGGACAATACAATAGCAGTTGATTTTCTTTGCTTAATGACCGTGGGCGACAAAAGCTTTTGCTCTGCAGGTCCCTAACTGTGGAGCTCATTTCCTCCAAAAATCCTATTCACTGTCATCTACTATTCTGCAACTGACTGTGGCATAACCTTTCTAGCAGTCTTGAGCTGCTACCTTCGGGCTACACTTTACCTCAATTGCTCTTCCGACTCAGCTCTGCTTCTCATGTTTTAATTTTTGCGTGAGATGAAGCCTACTGGCTATCGAATGCGTAATGAAAGCCGAATACGATTGGAGTAAGCTATCGAAAACCCACGTGCGTAGCACCAGCATAGTCTTTCGAGCTTTGTGGAGCTACACACGGAGATATGATTTCAGAGAACATAATACTGGTCGTGGGTTCGAGTCATGCATTGGTTGATTCTTCATTTTCTACTGCAAGTGGTGGTGATAGCCGTGAAGGCTCTTCTCTTGCTTAATAAACTGGGCTTTAAAATCAAATTACTTTACGACCAGTCAAGCAGTTTTACAGCTTACCATGTTTCTAGAACTGCTAATAAATATGATCATTGTAGGATAAGTGCTAGGAATAACTGAATGCGGGGCATAGATCATCGATTGCAATCGCAGAGGCTATTTGGGGAAAAGTTGCTACGTAACACCGGCCAAGGCAAACGCTCTGTATAACTGATCAGACACCTCGGACATGTAACACCTGCATGTGCAAAGTAAAAATTGAGCTACTGCTAAGAAAACTTGCAATGTGCTCCGAAAAATGGTAGTAAGGGTAAAAGGTACGAAGCACAAGCTACAGAGTCGAGAATTTAACATACCCAAGTCCACGTTTCGTGTTTGATCATGGTGAAACGGAAACTAAGGAATACTTTGATCAATTATTGAAGTTTGCTCAAATATGTCTACCGAAGCAGCAATTTAATGAAGACAACATTATCTGGGATTTGGCCAAGACTAAAGGTCATGGCATGCGAAGTCCATTACAGGTAAAAACGTTAGCAGTTAATTGTTCGGCTCCTAATGATAGTAAATAAGAATTTTTTTTATTTTCTGGTAATACAACAACAACAACTACTACTACTACTACTACTACTACTACTACTACTACTACTACTACTACTACTACTACTACTACTACTACTACTACTACTACTACTACTACTACTACTACTACTACTACTACTACTACTACTACTACTACTACTACTACTACTACTACTACTACTACTACTACTACTACTACTACTACTACTACTACTACTACTACTACTACTACTACTACTACTACTACTACTACTACTACTACTACTACTACTACTACTACTACTACTACTACTACTACTACTACTACTACTACTACTACTACTACTACTACTACTACTACTACTACTACTACTACTACTACTACTACTACTACTACTACTACTACTACTACTACTACTACTACTACTACTACTACTACTACTACTACTACTACTACTACTACTACTACTACTACTACTACTACTACTACTACTACTACTACTACGAACACACTTGATGAAGTGCTCACAGAGAACTCAATCTCGGTCTAGGTGCTTTTCATTTACTGCACAGGAAACACGATCGAACGGTGAGCTGTATCATGCTTGATAAACAATATGAACAGTGTAATGTAATGTATCTCCGTCTGTAACTCCACAAAGTCATAAAGACCATGTGGGTGTTACGCAGGAGAGTTTTGTATAGTGCACTCACAGCCTAAGCGGCTTTCGGTACGCATTCGGTAGCCAACAGACTTCGTCTCACTCAACAAAGAGAAAGTGGGAAGCATAGCAGGGTCAGGAGAGCAATTGAGGTAGTGAGTAGCATAGAAGTAGCAGCTAAGGACCGCTGAAGAGGATGTGCCATAGTCGGCAGTTGGAGAGTAGTTGTCGTTGCGTAAGAATTGTGGAAGCGAGTTCCACAGTCTAGGACCTGCAGAGCTAAAGCTTCTGTCGCCAAATTTCTTTAAGTGGAGGAATGGGACAGCTAATTTATTGTCCACACAGGACCTGAGGGCGCGAACACGCTGAAACTGATGCAGCAGTTGAGCTAGGTACGAAGGAGCCAAGCCGTGGCGGGCCTTGTGGGTCAGCGTAAGAACTTTGCTCTATATCCTTTGCTCAACCGGCAACCACCCTAGCTCTTTCAGCAAAGGAAACACGTGCTCAAACCGCTGGGACTTGAAGACTAGCGTTGCAGCCATATTCATTGTCCGTTGTAGTGGCATAATAGCTTTCTTATGTAGCCCAGCCAAGAGAAAAATACAAAAATCAAGCCGAGACAAAACTAAAGATCTAGTTAAATTATTTACAAGCCACTGTGGGAGACAGCTTCTAATCTTGGATAGGGATTGGATGTGATGGCTAGCTGTAGAGGAGTCTTCTGAATGAAGCTTTTGAAATTGAGGCCGCTTTCGAATACGACACCTAAATTTCGAGCACGTGGTGATGGCCGCACAATAGCATCACCTATTAGAACAGCAGAGCCTTGCAATTCATTTTCAAGCTTAGGGTGTCCTATGAGCAGTAGTTCGGTTTTATCATAATTTAATTTCAGGAAGTTTTGCGACATCCAGGATCGAATATCGGCAACGCAAGCATTCAGTTTTTCAGTTGCCACAGCATATTCCGACGGTTTGAATGACAAATACAACTGAGTATCGTCAGCATAGAAGTGATATCCTATTCCATGTGCCTTAATCACTTTTCCAAGAGGTTGTGTATACATGGAGAACAGCAAGGGACCAAGTACAGACCCTTGAGGGACTTCGCAGGTGTTCCTTCTCGTGTCTGAGACCTGACCCCCACACGACACGGATTAAACACGATCAGAGAAGTATGATTTAAACCACGCCAGTGCTTCGTCTGCCAGACCGATCGTTGTTCTCAATCGTTCAAGCAGAACTTCGTGATCAATGGTGTCGAAGGCAGCAGATAGATCTAGCAGAGCTAGGGCAGTGACATTCCCGTCGTCGTTGCCACGTAGAATGTCTTTGTTAACACGGAGGAGAGCAGTATCAGTGGGGTGCTGCCTCTTGAACCCTGATTGAAATGTTTCTGACATTCCATTATTTTCAATATGTTCAACCAGCTGCTTAGCAACAATTCTTTCAAGAATCTTTGATGGGAACGGAAGAAGGGAAACTGAGCGATAGTTTGCTAGGTCCTCTGGGTCTAATCCAGGCTTTTTAAGAATAGGTCCAACGATTGCCGATTTGAAGGACTTGGAGACAACCCCTCTTTCCAAAGAAGCATTAAAAATCTTGGTTATGGCAGGGCTAAGTTGGTCTGCTAGTGAAGACCACAGAGATGAAGGTATAAGGCCTTCAGGAGACGAGCTCTTTTTGCTAGACTTTATTAAGGCAGCCACATCGCTTGCAGAAACGTCGGAGAACCTTTTAAGGAAGATCACTGGTTGAGGAACGGCGATTGCTTTGGTCGGAGGGGGCTTAATGGAGGCACGAATGTGCACAATTTTTTCAGTAAAGAAGGCTGAAAACTTTTTGGCTGAGCCCTTAATATCTGGGGAGTCAGACCGCACAGCATTGGCCAGTAAATGGTTTACTGTCTTACTAATCTGTTCAGTGTCCGACTGGCAGGAATTCAGCTTTTTAATGAAAAAAGAAGGTAGGTGGCGGGTTGCAATTGTTGTTCGCGAATCGCTTGGCTATAAAATGTGCAGTTTCTCGCATGGTTCATCGTTGGAATCGGTTGCTATCAGGTCTTCATCAAAGACAATGCCTCTCACTGTTGTGATATACCGGCCTCCTTCTGGCTGTCTAAACTTGTTTATAGAGGAATTTTTAGAGTTCCTCGCTAAAATATGTGTGTGTGACAGGCCGTTACTGATTGTAGGAGACTTCAATATTCACGTTGACAGCCCTAGCAACAGCCAGGTCCAGCTCATTTCTTGACCGTCTAGAGAATTTTGGTTTGGCCCAACAAGTTAATCATAGCACCCACGTCGGTGGCCACATTCTAGATCTCGTGATCACTAAGGATGTCCTCCCCACTGACCTTATGGTGTGCCCACTGACCCTCTCAGATCACTGTTCGGTCTCGTTTACTGTTCCTGCTCCCTCGTACGTACAGGGCAATGTCGAATTTGCCAAACGACGTAACTTACAAAGCATTGACGTGGACAAGTTTTTGATATCCGTTTGTGATGCAGGTCTTCTTGATCTGCATTCAGACTCGACCGGCAGCCTCGATACCCTCACTGATGCGATGAACATGACACTCAGGAAACAACATAGTTAGGTGTGACTCGGACAGGGTCAGCATGCAAGTGTGGTTAGTGGCAGCATGCAACAGTGTCAGCACGCATAAGAAAATTAAGGAAGAAGCACAGAGACCCACTAAATGCTGCTATAAATAGGTGCGTTTTTAATTTCTTTTTAAATGTGGTCAAGTCAGTGGATGTTGTGACGGAACTCGAGAGTGATTTCCAGGTTTTGGGAACATTCGAACTATAGGCATGGTCTACAAAGGATTTGAGGTTTGTATGAGGTATTGTAGACTGTTGGATTTTAAAAAGCAGGTTATACGTTGTTGGCCCGCGGGGGAAGTAGATCTGAGAGATAGGCTGGAGCCAAAGAATGAAGTGATCTAAAAGTGAGCGACAAAACCTTGAAGTAGATCCGCTGCTTGACTGGTAGCCAGTGCAGGTTGGCGAGAAGTGGTGATTTGGCAACTGTGAAGCTCACGACAGACAAGTCTAGCTGTGGAATTTTGCCCCAGCTGTAAGCGCCTGATTGCACTTGCCGGTAGGCCAGCATACAGTGAGTTACAGAAGTCGAGACGGAATGTCACAAATGCACGGACCAACGTAGATGAGGTATCCGTATCTAAACAAGCCCTAATTTTAGCAATGTTATGTAGCTGAAAGAAGGCCGACTTGATTGTGTTGCTGATGTAGTCGTAAAACGAAAGATCAATTTGGATTATGATACCCAGATTTCTAGCAGATTCAGCATGAGATATGCTGGAAGAGCCGATTTTGAGTGTCAGTCTTTCCAATTTCGGAACCACACTTTGTTTGCCCATACTAGTACTTTACCCAACTAGTAAGTTAGTTTTGACAAAAGCTTGCTGTCTAAATTTGATGTACTTTCCCACCAAAGACGCCGTACCATGAAATAATTATAGAGGCAAATGATAGCCCGAAATGGTACGTACATTTTTTGAAACTGTATAAAGCAGTGGTTCACAACCCTATGGGGGTCGAACAACTCTTTCA
Source organism: Cristatella mucedo (assembly GCA_009760855.2). Classification (NCBI taxonomy): domain Eukaryota; kingdom Metazoa; phylum Bryozoa; class Phylactolaemata; family Cristatellidae; genus Cristatella; species Cristatella mucedo. The sequence goes on from WPIO01000152.1 coordinate 903,449, forward strand.
CAGGGTCGCCTAAGACCATCGGAAAATACGCATTTTCAAGTTTTGCACGCACTAAGGTTATGGTTGAGGGTCGCCACAAAATGATGAACTATACTAAAGGATCCCGGCATTAGGAGGGTTGAGAACCACTGGTATAGGGAATCTCTAGCTGTTTTTAGTAATGTGCATAGGCATCAATGAAGCGTTTACAAAAGCATCGCTTAGCTAGAATGACAGAGTTTTGCTATTTATTGTAACTGTCAGTGATTTTCAAATTTACAATTTGCCATTTGCCTTGGCGACATTTTCCAACGGTTATATACACTTAGAATAGCATTGTATATTCCTGCTCATTGTTAGCGAGTGATTTGTAGAGCATTAATTTGCAAGATAAACTTGCAGGTTTCAACAGCCCATGGTTGAAAATCTACTAAAGCGCACTGAGATATTTGAAGTAAAAGATAGAAGCTATGACGTCTACTAAAGTTTAATTATTTGAAGATCTATAGTAGTTGAATAAATCCAGGGAACATTGGACATTATGGGGTATTTAAGACAAGAGTTTCCTGGACTGAGGGGTGAAACCATTCTGCGACATACTAATTTAGTATCTCATTTGCCTTCATTTGGAAATGTTTCAGGCAACATCAGTTTTCATGTGCATCAATAAGCTTTAACTAATTTGTGCCACGCACCGACGAGCGTTGAAATCTGGATACAATTTTCTCATACAAATACTGTTCACATGCTTCAGAACTTTAGAGATCAAGTGGAGATTCTCTAAGCTTAGGGCTCTACATCATCCAGATTACGAATGCAGGGATAGTATTCACGTTTCCACAATTGCAACGAGTAAGAACCAGTCTTGTCATGTTCGGTTGTGAGTGGGTATACACAATTCAATTCGTGAAACTCTCGGTACATTTTCCTCTAGGCTGCACGCTGGGCAGTGTAATTATGTCCTGGCTGCTGGACGTGTGTTGGTGTACACCATGGCAGGCGCTGGACCCCTGGAGCCCTCCCTCCGTGTACGTCCTTTAGATGTCCGCTTAAATGTCCGCTCCATTCTACGCTTGTGGACATTTTATAGCTTGGCGTGGGCTCTCTTCATTTCAGCCATGTCCCTTTACGGTAGGTAAACCGGTATGCATCGAGGCGGAATTTTCAACCTATTGTCTGCCCTGACTAGAAGGAACGGCTTCATTGCTGTTTTCAGTTCCTCGGTGAGGCCTAGCACCGTTAGGAGCACAATATTCTATTACTCCGGGAAAGTCTCAACAGCGTGCTTGCACTGCCAACATTAACTCTGGGTGGGCGACTTTCTATGCACAGCGAGTGATGTAGCAGACGGATATTTTAAAATGGAGAGGCTGTGTAATCACTCATGCGAAAATAAAAGTAGCCAGTTCACTCTTCAATCTTTTTTTTCAGTGGTTCACATGGCGCAGTCAGTACAAGCAAAAACTAAGCGGCTGTGAAGGCATCAAGCTACCAATCCCTGCAGTACACAACAAAGCTTGGCCAATCAGCTCAATGCTCCATCGGGCTTCCAGAACTGCCGAATACGGCTAATGTCAGCTTCAATGTCGTGAGGGTTGACATTTGATTCGCCTCGGCTGGCTAGAGAAGAAAACCAGCCGCAAATCCTGTTTTAAACTCTGGTCTCGCGAATCGGCTGCTTTAACGCTAAGATCAGCGTGACTTTCTATCCCGTTAGGTTATGTACAAGAATGCAGGGCACTTTTCCAAACAGCTATGGCTAACAACAGCGGAAGTTTTATAATTTGGTGGAAAATTTCACCAAGACAAATCAGAGTAAATGTTTAACAGAGCATGGACAGAGCTCTGCTTATATTGTGTCAGTCGAACAGACGTCAGATGTACATCACAGAATTCCCTCTACTCATCGAGGAGATATCTACTCAAGGAATGAGACAGCTCCATCTTTCCGGATGACTCCGAATCTGACGGCTCTTCCAATCGGATGGTTTGCAGAAAGACTGACAAAATATTAGTAACTCCAGCACTTGCTGCTAAAGCTAGTGGTTACCTTAAGCTAGACTAGTCTCTCCGATGGGCTGCAATCCGAGGGGTTTCTAGGGTGAGGCAGGGAACGGCACGAGCTTTAAAACCTCTCAATGGTAAAGTGCGGTCGTGAGCTGGGCTCGGCTCAGCAATTCATTGAGGATTGATCTTCTATCAGGTGCATCATCTAGCGTTGTAAGCTTTTCTAGCTTTTCAAGCGCGGGCTACCAAAACCTGCTAGCTTCCACTACGGATCAATAACTCAAGAGTCACTTTTAAAATCATTAGGTGGAAAATAATACTCTAGTACGACTTTAAATATTAATGCGAATCTTTGGTAAGGAATATGAATAAATAATACATTTGACAGGCTCTGACACTTGCAGTCAATAGCTATGCTCTCTCGTTTCACCTAATTTATGCATTGGGAGTGCTTCTCTAATGGTTATGCACATTACTAAACTAAAAGCAGCTAGAGATAACCTATACAGTTTCATACAACCTGCAGACAATTTCCGGCAATCACTCGCCTCTCTGGTTATTTCAACGTACGCGGTATTTGGTAGGGACACTTCATCAAATGTAGGGAGAAATATAATGTCAATACCTGAGAGTAAAAGCAGCTTGCGAGTTATTATCATTATGAGCCGGGGGTGTAATTGCAAAGATTTTTACCTTAAAATAAATATCGGATATGACGACATTTAGTATTGTCAAAGTCATAGGTACTTTCTTAATCAATGCAATGCTACACCCAGTGAAATAAGTGAGCAGAGTTCACTGATTCAGTAGGGAATTCCATTCCATAGTTTTTATTTCAACTTGATCAAATGCAAAGCAGGAGCTTGGGCCCTCGTTAAGTGCCTCACTCAGCAGGTTGGTAGGTTTTAGAATCCACATTGGTAAGATTTTTCGAAGAATGTTGCAAGTTAAATTTGCAGTAGCTTCACTTCTACTATGCTCATCACTAATGATATCGAAACTTCACTTGGTCAAATACTTCCCCTTTTGGCTCTTTGTAACTGCGATGTAAATTATCCGGCAGCTTACACTAACAGCAATCCTGGTTATACTTTCAAAATATGTATCTGTGAAAGAAGTTTTCAAAAATCACGAGCAGCGTTGCCTAAGTGTAGTACATTTTCGTATTACATTTTTACGTTCCGCGTCTACTCGAAGGCATAGCCGGTCTCAACATGCCGTTCCGAATGGACCATGACATGTTAAGAGAGCATCAATACGCGGCGTTATTTCAATACTGAAACGGCGTTCAAAATATTAAAGTTACCACAAGAAAAATGTCTCTTAGGTGTTGAAATAACAAATAATCTTGTTCGCTTGGGTCGCAGGTGGTACAAGTCCGAGATGTTTGATCGTTTATATGGGATATTTACCTTGGCGTCTCGCGTCTCGCGTTGCTCGCTTTTTCCAACTTTGTCGAATGGCATTAACGATAAACAGAAAATCGCCTCAACTAATTCTAGGTCGGGAAAACCTCGAGTCTTGTGTACTTTGTACAAATCTGAATGGTACCTTATCAAGCGCTGCAATACTCATAAGTTCTGCCACTCCAAGTTAGCACTTACCAAATTATGCGCTTCTAACAAGGCTATTGAAAGCGACTTGAAAGCGATTGTGTTCTCGTGATGTTATTTAGCGTCTTTCAGTCTGTAATTCCAAAAAGCAACGCGGACTGAGAGGGTGTTGCGACGGAGAGTTTTCTACGGCGCACTCAAAGGCTAAACGCTTTCGGTGGAGCGGAACAAGGATATATTACCTCTATTATGATTATGTTATTGCGTTAGCAAGGCTCAAATGATCAAGTTCACAGATCAAGATACGGCGAATTAGTGGTGCTAAGAATATCAATATAAAATCTACTCAAAATCAATTTATTATTTGATAGACACTAGAACGTGGCTGAAATAAAAACTTCTATTTCCAGGATTCCGGCTTAACGAGAACAGGCACAGGAACCGCTACTCTCTCGACGACAGGGTACGGCTGGGGGATTCGCTCCACGACTGGAACTGGTACATTAACCTCCCTGACGACGGGATATGGCACGTTGACTTCCCTGACCACAGGATACGGCACATTGACCTCTTTAATGACTGGGTACGGCTCCGGTATTCTCTTGATGACTGGAACAGGAATGCCCACGACTTCAGCCCTTCCTCTGGCTGCATTGTTGTTGTTGTTATTGTTGTTATTGTTACCGCCAGCATTATTGTTATTATTATTGTTGTTGTTGTTGCCTCCGGCATTGTTGTTGTTGTTATTGTTGTTGTTATTGGCTTTACCAAGTAATCTTTCGCCGTAACCGCGACCAGCAAAGCCGTTTCCTTCGCCGTAACCACCGGCGAGCAGTCTTCCGTACGCGAGTCCTTCACCGCGAGCCAGTCCTTCGCCGTAACCTCGTCCGAGAATTTCTCCGTAGCCCAGTCCTTCGCCGTAAGCACCGTAGCCTCCCAGATCTCCAAGCCCGAGGTTGCGTCCACCCAGCAATCCTCCTGCAAAAGCGAAGCGGTTCAATGGTAGCCCAAGTTTGAGCTTAGGCATATTAGGCGTCCCTCGTCCTCTAGGCAACAGTTCATAACAGTCCTGAATGCTCTGCCAGGTCGTGCGATTGATTCCTGCTGCAAGCCTGTTTACTCTCCGGAGTAGAGTAAAAGCCGCAACAGGCATACTGTCGCTACAGAGATGGAGGCGGCCGCATCGGAGGGCGTTTACATTTTTCGTTAGCGGTAGCGCATGCATCACTCGTAGCGAGGCGGTTATAGGCTTGACGAAGAAGCCGAGCTGGTTTGGTCCAGCGGTTTAGGTGCTCGCCCCGACCAAGGTCTGGCTGAGGTCGTGGGCTCGAGCCCCGAGAGGCACATGTGAAGCGCCTGTCTGGGGCACTATACAAGTGAATCCTATTTATTGTTTTATTTTAAGGTGCAAGCCGCAGTACTGCAGTTACATAGCCATCTTCGTAACTCTCTCTCCCGCCTGGGCTCTAGATCACGGTCATTCTCTCCTTCCTCTATCTCGCTCTCTCAGAAGCGTCTTCCCTCCGTCTCTCTCCCAGCTGCTCTCTGTATTCTTCTAGCGCTCGCTCGTTTGGTAACCTACAGTGCGGCTCCGTATAGAGATGCGCGCTTCCTTACCGTGAGCAGCCATGCAGCTGGCAAGCAGCAGAGCACACTTGATCGTCGCCATGTTGCTTTTAACTGCCTCCAGCATGCCAATGCTCCTCGTATGCTCCGTAGCTTGCTTTATACTAGTCAGATGGGGCATGCCTCGGACGCATGTCGACTGAATGTCAAGAGGTCGCCAACGCGATGACGTGGGCAGGTCCCATTTGCCAGTCCTGAACTACTGCCAAGAGCATTCCATTGGAAACATGCTAGTTTGTGCTTGCTTGGCTACGCTTCTAGGCGTTGAGACGAGGTGCACGCAATCCTTTCATAACCCAAATTATTCTGGCTGACCAGCCTCCCGCATAATCACAGCTCCGGCCAATGAGATCCAATTCAAGCCGCAGGAGTTCTTAGCAGCAGTAATTTAGCCGCCGTAGGCTGACGCGTCAACCTCGCGTCAAGATTTCATATTCGCATGTCCTTCATGCTAATCTAACTTTCACAGGATTAGCAAATTATTTAAGGGTGAGAGGGAGCTTCTTAACAACAATTTCAATCGCGAAGAGCCGAATTATAGTACCCTAGAAGGTCACAAATGCTCGCCCATTTTCGTATTGTCCACAACCTTGTACAGTTTATTGCAATACTTCTCTTGCGGTTAACTTCCTTTATCATATGAGTAGAGTTTACGCACGGCATAGGTACATTTTTATTACCGTTAAACATTCGCTATAATACGAAAAACCCTGCACATGCACGATAATACGTAAAGCCGAAGACAGATCATTTACCAACTAAGTTAGAAATTTAACCGAAAGAGCTAGGAACTTGAAGTAACATTTCCTTAAAATAGTAACTTCCTGGATTCAGACTCTCTGAATTCGAAATCTCTATTTGTATGCAAATAAAAAATGATGCACTTCTCAAAGATCTACATTTAGAGAAGGGCCGTGAAAATACATAAAAGTATGTCGCCACAATTACCCAGATCTCATCGAGTAATTTACCGACGTCAACTTTTTGTCCCTCACGTGTTGCTTCTTCACACAATTGCTTAAGTGGAAATACATTGTTAAAGCTATGCTTCACATCACACGTTATTTTTACTATGGATGCTTAGTTTCGTCCATTAAAACTTCAAACCCTCAGGAGAAATGCTTTTCGCTTTGAATGTTGTTTAACCGCACGAACTTTGAAATTACATTAATGTTAATCGAAATAATAAAGAAAAATGACAGCGCTCAAAGGTAAATCCACATTTTTTAGATGCTTTAATGGCTACGCAATGGCTGAAAAACAAGCAAATAAAAATATCGGGGATATTAGCATGTATGACATCATCATACATAAATAGTGAGACCAAGTCCGACAGGGACAAAGAAAACAGTCATGAGCGTCACGGATCTTGTTTCCTTATTAAATGCCATCGCGTCTGGAAAACGATACCTAAAATAGGAGAGGTTTTTAATGCCTGCTTCTTTAATTAGTTATTCTGTCTGCGCGTCATTGATATCAAATTCACTTTGAGCCATTCGCGATGTGCATACAGTCTGGCAAACAGGGCCCAGAAATGATAAATGTTAAAAAGAGGGAAGGGAAATAACAGTGTTCATTCTATGATACTAATTTTTGCATTTTTTATTACTACTCTGGATGTTTTCAATGTAAAAATATCTCCTTGAATTATTTCAATATGTACTGAACATTTTTCTTCTGATTTATTGTCAGCAAATTATAAAGAAGGATTAATGTTTGGAAGGTAGTGGATCAAAGAGGATTAATTTTCGTAAAGTAGTAGATCAAAAAGGATTAATTTTTGGAATGTAGTAAACATATTTTCAGGTTAATTCTCTATGACTCTTTTTCGTATTAACTCTCGCCAACTTCTTTTGGACGGATAGACTAACCTAATAGAAGCGATTTAAACTGCAAATCGTCCAGCTTCTTAAGTATTAGTGTAACGATAATACTAGCAATATGTCATTATTACATTGTCGTAGGAAAAGTCAACTTCTTCCTAAGCTATTTTAGCTTGCCTAAAGGGAATCAATAATCATGAAGTATTCGCGTGGATGTTTCATACTTTGACAAGGATGCAAAAACGAACAAGTATCGTGCCAATGCAAGTACTCAACAACCAAAAATTATGCACTCTGAACCGTCGACAAGCAGCAATCAATCTGGTAATCAATACTCGCTGATTCATGCACTGACGGCAAGCTTGGCGAAAGCAAACAGGGACAGTAGATGTTTCACATGGTTGAAAGAAAAGCTGACTCAGACTGCTAGCTCTGTAGCCGAGTCTTAAATAAGGCAAGATCACTAGAGGCAGAGAGCATTACTTGAATAGAGTTCAGATTCTGGTCGCATAGGATATGAAAACTAGATCTCCAAGTTTCGTCTGTTTAGGGCAAAGAATTGTGAGATAAGTAGACGCCAAGGAACGGAATTGCAAGAGTGCAGATTGATAGTAGGAAGGTCGTACAGGTAGGCTGATGCTTGCAAGTTAATAGACCTGTAAGCCAGATAGAGGATCTTGAAAGTGCTTAGATGCTTGACAGCAAGCCAGTAAATATCAGATAAAAACAGTGTCAAATCGATGACAAAACAAAGGAGCATCTGAGATATACATCAGTTGCAGACAAATAATGGCATAAGTTGGAAATCGTGAATAAAGAGAATTTTAGAAATTCAGACGCATTGTAAGTTTTCGAGAACTTATTTGGCTGCACTACACTCATAAAATGAGATCTTTCTTTTAGCCACATCTCTCAGCTGAAATAAGGCCAACTTGACTATGGAGAAAATATACTAACGCAATGACAAGTCGTTTAAGAATCGCTCGCCCAGACTACTGGTTAATATCACAGAATTGATGCTAAATGAACAGGTCACGTGGGCAAGGTCTAAGAACTTTCTCCTGAGATTAGGTTTGCCAATATAAAGCAGCTTAGTCTTGTCACTGCTAGGCTTTAGGAAGTTTGTGGCAGTTCATGTGGCAACGTCTTTGGTGCTGTCTGTATGGATATTAAGTGATTCGGCTGGAGAAAAAAGATTAAGCGATAACTGATGAAGTGATTAAGTGAATCAGACGAGGAATTGGAAAGGTAGATGGCTAGAAAGGAATCTCGTTTTTATTAGCCTAGATATGAATGCTAAGATTGGTTTTTGGCTAGGCAGAAGTGGGCTAAAATAGAAAGTAATTAATGTGAGGGGGCTCCAGACCGAACTTAAGGGTAGCTTAGTTGTGTTATAACAACCGCGTCAAATACATTGCCACCCCTATAATCCTTGATGATCTTGACTCATGTGCATATTCAATGTCAGTAGAGCCTTATCAGAACTAAATCTATTCGTATGCATGGCGCGTACAGTAATGCTGGGACGGAAGCTCGTCAATTAGTCACGAAGACAAATCGAGGGCTGTGAGGAACAATAATCACACACGGATTCGCTAACGTACTGGGTACAACAGGGCTCTGTCCCTGGTCAGTCTTCTTTCACAATACATATACTCCGTCTTGTCAAAACAATCGGCAGGTACAATCTAGGCTTTCACTTGCTTACCGATGTCACACAGCTTTGATTACTCCCACCCTTCAAATACGTCAAACTTTCTCAACTTCTTCAATGTTAGAACTGCTAACATCAACACCTGGACGACAGCCAACTTCTGTAAAAGATAGACCGACTTATAAATTTTAATTAAAACGACTTACTAGCTCTGGGTAAGCCTATTTTGACTCAGTAATTGGAAAGCTTTATGCTCAAAATCTGTTATCCAGCATCATAATTATAATTACACTCTTGATAAAGCAACCTCAGAGAACTTAATCTGCTTGTAAGCGCTTTATACCTCGCACCATCTTCACGAAGTCTAGGTTTCCTCTTCCAATGTCAACTTTAACTAGACGAAGATATCAGCTCCATATTCAAGTCCGTCTACTTTCCTTTCAGCTAAGTAACATTGCAAAAATTTTTGTCAGCGTAGATAGTGATAACACATCAATTTGGCCCGTGCATTTACCAAATCCCGTCTCGATTTCTGTAACTGACTGCTTGCTGGTCTACCGGCCAGTGCAATCGGAAACTTACATTTGGTGATACAATCTGAGGTTAAATCAATCTGCCGTGAGATTTTCTTAAGCGACTGCACCACTTCTTGGTGCCTGGCAGTGGCCCCCCATCAAGCAGCTTGTTGACTTCGAGGTTCTGTCACTCAATTTTAGGTCCTTTAATTCCCTGACTCCAGTCTATCAAACCTGAACTACTTAGCTAACAGGCTCAGGGTTGTACCGCCCGATTTTTGACTCAAATCGGTTAGCTATGCCTACAAATAACTTAATTCCA
>WPIO01000153.1:0-57500 GCA_009760855.2 Cristatella mucedo
CTCTGCCCAGATGCGATTATTCAATGAATGCGCGGAGTAAAGGATGGTCTCGTTAGCCCAAGCTAAGCGACCCGACGCTTCACAGTCGCCAGATGCGGCCTGATGCACTTCAGCCTCTAGCGCAGACGCCACTTACTGGTGGCCCATCGCGTTTCAATAATCACAAGTACACTCACAGTTACGGGTTAATTGCATTAACTCCTAAATATTGGCGTTGGCTCATGCCTGCAGCCAGCAGTTTTTAAGGCGGATTAACCTTGACCTTGCTTCAGCCTACTAAAGAGGCACTTCCGTCTAAATGTGTGTCCAGCTTACTGGTAAAAACTTCGAGATTGTGAGCCAAATATGTTATAGACGCAGTATCTTATAATAGATGTACATTCAGCGATACGGAAATAAGAATGAATATTTCCTCGCAGGGCACACGGTACTCGCGATAAACTCCCAAAACTGTCAATCCTTTAATTGGCTGCCTCAAGGTTGTGAGAAGCATTTACAACGGAGGAAAGGCGCTTCTCGCCTGGTTGCACTACTGTGACGTCACGACCGGAGCTCCAGCTGGAGCTACATCGAGCTGAATTGCACGACGCTAGGTGACTTGAAGTGATTAGTGTAGGAGGTCAGGGCTGATTACCGACTTAAAAGGCTTATTTATAAATTTTAGTTGCTGGAAATTTCGTTTCCGGAGCATTGCACACATTCACAGTGCTCTCTCTTCTCTCTGTCTCTGTTTCTGTCTGTGTACGTTCGTCTATCTATCTCTCTCTCTCTCTCTCTCTCTCTCTCTCTCTCTCTCTCTCTCTCTCTCTCTCTGTATCTCTCTCACTTCGTATCTCTCTCTATCCGTCTCTCACTCACTCACTCTCTCCCTTTCTCTATTCGACCGTACTTCCTTTGCAGCAGGTGTGATGGGCCCAGAAAGAGAATTTCCTTGAGGGTGCTATAACAAAAGTTTTTATATTATCATTCCCTCAAGAGACCTCCCTAGAAATGAGCTCTCAAACAGTACCGGAAGGCATCCAAGAAGCCCACGTCTGAGCTGTGTACCCATGGATGCACGGAGCCAACTTGGATGCCAGACGCTGAAGACTCTTCAACCCCTGAGCTCAGACTGCAGACCTCAAACAGACAGACTGGGTGACCCCATTGAATGAGACTGAAGCCACGGCCCAAAGCCAAGCCGTGTTTTTGTCCCGATCTAAACCGGAAACGGATTATTCCCTTTTGAGGAGCGCCCGGAATTCATGCCTTCGCCGAGTCACCAGGAGGGCCATTTAAATCTGTCCAAAAGAAAGGGCGTAGTTTGCGTTTGGAGGACCTGCAAATTCTCGCTGAAGGCTAGCCGCCATGCAGGCGCCTTTAGTTTCTTTCGCAATTTCGCGCTGTAGCTGTAGGAGTTATCGTCGCGAACAGCAGAGAACGCTGGCCACCGAGCAACACCACCAGGTTATATCACCACTCACGGAGCGAGCAGGGCGAAGCACGACTCTCCGTCGCCCCTCTCGTCCCCACCGGAGTCCCGTGTCACAGCAATCACTGCCGTGTCACAGCAATCACCAATGCCACGTCCCGACTGCATACTACGTCGAGTGTCGCGGCCCACTCGTACAACGATCAGGGGCGTTGTCATCAATTAATTGAAACGGCAAGTGACTAGTCGCCATGCAGGCGTCTGTAGACCTGTTGGATTAGAAATCCACTGCTGTCCGCTATTGAGGAGCAGAGGCTTCGAGCAGGTAGCGCTCTGTAAAACAGCCTGTCAAGATCCACCTAAATGAGTCGCCTCTTTGGACCTTCCTAATGGGGCACCTGTGTAGTGTGATTTGGTTTTTACTGGCACTATATATGTGTAACGCCGAAGGCTCGGCGGAGTAGGCTTAACCTGCCGCTTACCTAGCGGCGTAACCTAGCGCCTAATGCCGTTCGGTACGCATCTAGACGCAATAAGCAGGCCGCCACGAAACGAGCGTTTCTGGCGCTGACCTACTCACCGTTACTAAAAGGGGGTCGTGAGTCCGCGGCGTGAATTAGAAAGCGAGACACACAAATTGGGGATTTCACTGAGCTTTATTCGCAAGCGCACAAAGTCGCTGCGCGTCTAGCTCAGTTTTATCTCTACACTCCTCGCACGTTCTCAATAGCACCAACACTCTTGCGGAGGGAATACCTCTCCATACTGAGCGCGAACCGGAGCTTAAACCCTAACCGGAGAACTAGAACTCCGTTTCCACCTGTGCGGAAGAAATACCCCACACACGCCAACTCAAGCACTCTTGGGAGGAAACACGTCTCCACACTTAAGCTACTTACACCTATATTGGGGAACGACCCAAATAGACAGCCCGAACCGGAGCCTAAACCCTAACCGGAGAACTAGGACTCCACACACGCCAAATATGTCTAGCTCGCATCGGCAAATCCTTTCGCCAAGGCCACGTGCTAGCGCGCACAAACAAAACACAAAAGAAACACAAAATGCCAGCTCAGGCGCGATACGGCCGTATTCAGTGGAGTCCACCGAATCCTCCTGGCGCTGTCCCGTCCTGTCCCTAAATCACCGGCCAACAACCCGCCCTCCTCCCTCGCCTTCAGAGAAACGAGTCCGGCAACTACCGGTGACGGCGTCGAGACGGAGCCAAAGATATAATATATAAAAAAAAATATAATTCATTTACATAGCGCCCCAAGAGAACTTAATCTCCATACAGGCGCTTCACATATGCCTCGGGGCTTGAGCCCACGACCTCCGTCAGACCTTGGTCGGGGCGAGCATCTTAACCGCTAGACCTAACCAGCTCGGCAAAGAAGAAGGAGAGAGCGTCGCGCTATCATTATATAACTAGCTGGGATAACGGGGTTGTCAAACCAGACAATATCAATCACATCAGCGAACCTCTGCGTCCCCTTGCTCACAGGTCTAGAACCCATACTCTTCAACCACTTCTTTTGTTCTTTTTTCTCACAGAAAACGTCCAGCAAATCTAGGATGGCTGGCAGCGACAGCGACCTTGGGCAAGCGTGGCCCTATTATCAAATTGCTAGCCGGAGCTAGAGGGTTGACAGGCCAGCCAATATCAATCACTTCATTGCCCCACTACGATGGCTGCATCCTCTTGCTCTCCGACAGACGTGTTTCCTGCTGAGCAATTATCGTGCGCTCTAACACTGAGTCAGGCCGGCGCTGTGCTACATATAAGCAATCTATTATTGTTATTATGGCTTAACCCCATTTAAAAAAAAACTAAAAAGCACCCTATTTATCACAGCATACAGTGGGCCCACGGGATTCATCCTTTACGCGCTTATGTGTGCTGACACTGAGCATGGTGTCACGGACCACACTTGCATGCTGACCCTGTGCATGTCACCCATAACAATGTTATGCTTGTTGTCATTGAGCATGCTACCACTTATCATTAAATCATGCTTCATTTGCAGTAAAGTGCCTAAAGAGAGATTGACTTCTCTGAGGGCGCCATATTAAATCTAAAAACACTATAACAACTATAAAACACTATAATTATAATTATCCTTTTCTTCAAAGTAACGATAGCTGCCTCCTAAGAATTAAATTCACCGTGCGAAACGAAGGCGCTCTGTCTCAAGCCCATCCAGTCTCATTTAGGAAAAGGAAATGGAGACGGCCCCCACTGAGAAAGTGCTCTTAAGTTGAAAAAACTGCTAATTCTTAAGTCGAGAAACTGCTCTTAAGTGGCTCTTCGAAGATGCGCTGTCCAAGGAGCTGAAACGGTGGAGCCAGCTAAACCATTCTGTTTATGGCCGATAGCAATTATTCGCGAATACGCGACAATCTATGGCCGAGGCTACATAGAGACCGATGCCACGAGAGATGCAGGCAGGCTGCTGCGATACGAGATACGGGACGCTTTGGCTTTGGAGCTCGTCAGAGCTTCGAGAGCCTTCGACGCCTTCGCCGCGGCCGCCGTCTAAATGTACAGCGCCTAGAAAGAGATTGATTTCTCCGAGGGCGCTTCATCAAGTGCATTATTATTATTAGTATTATGTCTAAGGCCTGTAACCGTGCGCTGCTGCCAGACTTGCGGCTACCTTACGGATACGGACTCGTTATGTGAAGGTCAAGGTGTGAGCGCTCTTCACAAGGTTGCCATTGCTGTGCTCCTGCATCCTGTCGGCACACGTGCACGCTGCCTTGGCGCAGCACCTACAAGAAGCTAGCTGTGCCACAAGGTAAGTGCGTCGCCGCTATTCGCCGTGCTTCAGCCGAGACAGGCGCCATTACGAGCGCGCTGCGTTTGCGGTCTAGCTATGATCGCACGTGGAAGCCGCACAGCGAGCGTTTGTAACAGAGCCTCCGCAAGTGCGATACAAGCGTGGCAGCCCCGACCGGCGGAAGTGAAGCAGCCCCTACTGAGCAAGCTCCCGGAGGGCACGCTAGAGGGAGGGCCAGCGGCGGCGTGCGGCGGTTCCCTCGGTTTGCTTTCCCCGAGGAGGAAGCCTCACCACTTGCCGCAGCCTGCCTATAATAATAATAATAATAATAAGGATAACAATAAACTCGATAAAAAGCGCGCTCGGAGATCTCAATCTCTTTCTAGGCGCTTTACATTAGCTGACTGGGCCCAGCCGGCGCATTGCAGCAGCCGTCGCTAGTCCAAGCAGCTAGACTACGAAGAAGCCCGCGTCTTTGCCTCCGAGCCACACAGGAAGTGTTTGTTCGCACGTCGTTTAACGACTTCGCTTCGACGTCGAAGCCTGGCAGGCTAGGTGCAGCTGGACTCGGCAGACCCGCAGGGTCACCGGATTTCCGGCTACTGTTTGCCGGGGTCACGCGAGAGTCAAGGTCAAGGCTATCGTCTGAGGGGGCTGCGCTGCTTCCGCGCCCTGCGATGCAGTCCGGCCACCTTAGGCAGACCTATGGCTCGCTGCAGACACTGAGAATCCCAAATTTGACCTGAGGCGTCAGTAGCAGTTGAATCCGGGTGCACTTACCGTCGGTGTCCGCGATTCGCAAAGGCTGAGGTCGGGCGCCTCGCGAAGTTTCTCAGGAGCTCGGAGCAGCAGCTGCGTTCTGGCCAGCCAAGGTATGCGTTTCGCTTGCCGACGTCGACTGCTACGTGCGATCCATTCGTAGCCCGCCTAGCGGAGTCGATGCCGCATTAAGCAAGTTAAGTTTGCCCGCACGTTATACTTGGCAGCCCCGACCATGGCGAGCGCCTACAGGGAATGGGAGCCGTTGACTCACATCACCGGTCGCATACCTCAGAAATATCAGCGCGGCCTGTTCGCGACTGAGATTCAAGTGTCGAGCGGGGACGTGCACAAGAATATCGTTGCTCTCGGTACGAACGTTCCCGCCGTCTACTTGTTTGACAAGACTTCGGGGATTCTTTTTCAAACCCTCAAGTGTGGTGTAAGTACGGCGATTCTTGCGGGTTCTTGATTCTACTCTACTTCTTGATTCTTGATTCTACTGGGCTTGACTGCTGCCGCTGCCCAGGCTTGCGCGTTACTTCGGCCGACATCCGTCCCGATCTAGCGGTTTTTGGCGGTAAATGGTGAGCCATGATGGCAAATTAGTTGAGGCCGTTGCTTTTCAAGACCTCGGTCCCGACGTCGTGGGTTCGAATCCTGCAATGGGTGATCCTTTAATGCCACCGAAAGCGGCGGTGATAGTCGTGAAGGCTCTTCTGTCGCTAAGCAAAAGAGGCTGTTAAATTGGCCTGTATTTTCTTAAAATAGGCGTTTGGCCAAGTTTGGCCAAGTTTGGCCTTGTAAGAAAGCGGCAGTGTACACACAGTATGAGCAACAATTGCCACTGGGGCACGGCAGCAGCAGCAGCAGCACTGAGACACCTGCTCTCTAACATCTGCTTATACGGAAGCCTCTTTCGGGCTGCACTTTGCCTGCGATGCTGCCGACGAATCCGACGACGGATGGACGAATCGGATGAAGAGTTCGCCGATGAATTTGCACGTGTAAATATCGGCGATGGACCGGAAAAAGTTCTCATCCGAGAGTTTGTTGAATACATCTTGCTTGAAGAGGGCACAGTGGTTTTCGAGTAATAACTCAGCTAACCGAGCTGCTGGCCTGAATTAAGAGCCCGAAGAAAGAAGAAAGAACTGAATAGAGTGCCTTCGAAAACAAGTAAAAGAAAACAATAAAACAGCAAACAACTGTAAAACGATTTTTAACTGCCTGCCAAAATCAATTTGGTTTTAAAATAGATACTAGCACACATACACACGCATGCACCCACTCACATGCAAACACAAGCATGCACATACAGAACAGCCGCAGAGCAAGCATGCATGCACGAGCAGGTTTGTGTGAAAAGGTTTGCTACAATTGCTACAAAACTCTACAGCTAGGCCAGTCTGTCGTGAGCATTGCAGTTGCCACATCGCACAGTTTCTCACCGACCTGTTCTGGCCTACCCTGGATGTCGGAAAACTTCCTGAAATTAAACGATGATAAAACCGAACTGCTGCTCATAGGACACCCTAAGCATGTGGCTGGATTAAAAGGCTTTGCTCTTCTAATAGGTGATGCTATTGTGCGACCATCACCACATGCTCGAAATTTAGGTGTCGTGTTTGCCAGCTGCCTCAATTTCCAAAGCTTCATTCAGAAGACTGCCTCTACAGCTAGCCATCACATCCGATCCCTATCCAAGATTAGGAGCTGTCTTCCACAGTGGCTTGTAAAAAATTTAACTAGCTCTTTAGTTCTGTCTTGGCTTGATTATTGTAATTCCCTTTTGGCTGGGCTGCCAACGAAAGCTATTAGGCCACTGCAGCAGACTATGAATATGGCTGCAAGGCTATTCTTCAAGTCCCAGCGGTTTGAGCACGTGTCTCCTTTGCTTAAAGAGCTAGGATGGATGCCGGTTGAGCAACGGATACAGAGCAAAGTTCTTACGCTGACCCACAAGGCCCGCCACGGCTTGGCTCCTTCGTACCTAGCTGAACTCCTGCATCAGTTTCAGCGTGTTCGCGCCATCAGGTCCTGTGTGGACAATAAATTAGCTCTTCCATTCCTCTGCTTAAAGACCGTTGGCGACAGAAGCTTTAGCTCTGCAGGTCGTGGACTGTGGAGCTCGCTTCCACAATTCTTACGCAACGACAACTACTCTCCTGCTGCCGACTATGGTACATCCTTTTCAGCGGTCCTGAGCTGCTACTTCCATGCTACTCACTACCTCAACTGCTCTCCTGACTCTGCTATGCTTCCCACTTTCTCTTTGTTGCGTGAGACGAAGTCTGTTGGCTACCGAATTCGTACCGAAAGCCGCTTAGGCTGTGAGTGCGCTATACAAAACTCTCCCGCGTAACACCCACATGGTCTGTATGACTTTGTGGAGTTACAGACGGAGATACATTACATTACATTACCCGACACTTCCTTGACTTGAGGAAATTTAAACAGAAGTTGAGTACACACTTGTTCCTCACAGCTTTTGCCGTGTCTATCTTAATCTTCCTCCTTATGCTTAGGTAGGCTGATGCTGTGCACGCTATCACAAACCAGATTGACATGATTCCTATACTGCAGATGTTAAGTGCTTAGAAACAGACGGTGCTATGCAAATGTCACATTATTTATAAATAAGATGTACACATATTGGTACATCGCCTTCCTTCTGTCTTTATACATGTGTTCTTTTAAAATTTTAGAAGAACAGCGACAGAGTGACCACAGTTTTGATACAGGAGGGCCTTGAGGTGGTCGTAGCAGCCGGAACTGAGAAAGGACTTATATATGTCTTCCAACTCCCTTCGCCCTTACCAGGAAGGTGTAAAGAGGTGAGGCGTGCGACGGTCGCTGCCGCCACTAGTTCGCTGCTGCTGCTGCTGCTACCACTAACTCTGCCCACCAAACTTCTGCTGCAGATGCTGCTGTTGCGGCTGCTTCCGCTGCTTGGTTTCTTTTTCTCTTGGTTTCTTGGTTTCGCTTTGGCTTCCTGGCCTTGCTTGGGATTCAGCCACATGTCTCCTTTGCTGAAGGAGCTGCCACGGCAGCCCACGGTTGATCAGCCGGTACAAAGTAGAATTCTTACTCTGGCCCATAACGTCCGCCATATTTGGCTCGCTGCTACCTAGCTCAACTGATGTGCCAGCTGTGGCCTCCTCATGCCCTCGGGTCTTCGATGTACAATAAATTAGCTGCTCATTTCATTCCTTTAAAAACCCTTGGCGACAGAAGCTGTTACTTTGCTGCAAAAGCTTCCTAGACTTCGGAGCTCACTTTCACAAATGTTTTGCAACGACATCCCTTTCAGCTGTTCAGCGCTACTACTTTCATGCTACTTGATTCCTCGACTGACCTGCTGAACTGCTGCACCAGTTTCAGCCTCTTCGTGCCCTCAGGTTCTCTTTGGACAATACATTAGCTGCTCCATTCCTCCCCTTAAGGCCCGTCGGCGGTAGAAGCGTTTGCTCTGCAGGTCCCAGACTGTCGAATGCACTTCCACGATTCTTACGCAACGACAACTACTCTCCTGCTCCCGACTATGGCACATCCTTTCCAGCTATCATGAGCTGTTACTCACTACCTCAACTAATCTCCCGACTCAGCTACGCTTCTCACTTTCTCTTTCTTGCCTGAGAGATTGAGTTCTCTGAGGGCACTATATCAAATGTGTTATTGTTATTATTGCCGGTTGGCTACCGAAAGCTGCTGAGGCAGTGAGTGTGTTATACAAAATTGTCCTGCGCAAAAATCGCATAGTCTTTCTGGCTTTGTCGAGTTACGGATAGAGATAGATTACATTACAACGCATCACATTATTAATTGAGCCATGCTTGTCGCTTTTTCTTGTCCGTGAGATTTAGTCTTTTGGCTACCTTATGTGCACCAGAAACCTTTTATGAAATGAGTTTGCTGAAGAAGCCTCTCTAGGCAGCACCCACTTTGTCCTTGTGGGTGTATGCTAAATATTGAGTGCTGCTTGCTGGCATAATCTCGCGTGGCCCAGAGTGACGGACTCCTCTGGATTTGAGGTGTCGGCTTCAAATCGTGCTCGCTCTGTGGCCATTTTTGCAGCTGATATCGACCATTCGCACCCTCTTCACACAGAGAGCACACAGGGAGCACACCTCGTTTGGTTTTTGCCTCTTCGTGCCTTGTCGTATGCTCCAACGTGCTGTGCGTGCTCTCTCTCTGTCTCTCTTTTTTTTCTCTCTGTCAGTGCAGTGCAGCGTTTGCTGCCGAGGCTCTGGCATGCGTTCGTGCAAGCTCTCGAGAAATCAATTAAGCGCTTCATTGGCTGCCGCGATTCGGAAATCGATAATGAAATTAGCATGTTTTATTGTTTGTCGATGTAGTTGAGCTGATTTGACCTCGTCGTTTTGTCGTCGTAGCACATGGGTTCAGTTGCCGAAGGGTGACACACATATGTGAAGCACCCTATGAGCCTGCAGGTCATGTCACAGGCATGCACTTGCACCTGCCTACCTGTTCGACTTCCTCCAGTGTGCTTTTGTTCACTGCCTGCTTCTCAGCATCTGGTCATCGTTTGCACTGAATCGAAATATTCCCGTGATCTAGCCTTCAATTCGAATGCACCGAGAGTGGAGATAACTCTTTTACGGATACGGTTCACTACTTGCAATGACTTTGCAGCTTTAAAGTCTCAGCAAAGAGCTCATCTGCTCTGCTCTGCTCTGCTCTTCGGAGCATCCCAGTGAAGTGCATGATTCAGTGCATGCTACTAGCCAGTTGTCTTACCTGCCCGGAGTGGCCGCGATGTTTGCTTCAGCATCATCTGGAGCAGAGAATCAGGCCAGTCAGATTCCGCGGAGGAGTGGCTGTTTTTGCAAGATTCTGAGTGGATCAGTTTTTAGGACGAGGGGGTCGTGCTTCTGAGTGACACTAGGCTTGTTGCATTGGTTTTGTTGTAATTTGAGCTTAGGATCGCTATTCAAGGACCATGCACAGGGCAGTGCCCCCCTAAAAAGCTTCTCCCCATGCTGAGCAAGTCCCCTCCTCCGATAGAAGAGCCCCCCTCCCCCTCCCCCGGCAGCTTCCTGCTCGGCAACGGCCGAGCTTCGATGCATGGGCGTTCAATGCGTTGGCGTCTTTGGCGCTGCCGTGCTGTTTTGTTAGCTGTGCGCTAGTGGAAGCTGCCCCATTTTCCAAGGCTGTGGCATCTCGATTTGCCTAGAGGCATCTCCTTAGCGGCTCTCTCTCTCTTGCCAGGCTCTCTCTCTCTCTCTTGCCACTCGCCTCGCTCCGCTCGTAACTCGTGACCTCGAAGCAACGAGGTCACGTACTTGCAGCTCTCATGTATGCCACCGATACCGATAGGCCGTGTAGCATGCCTAGTGTGCAGAAAGAGATTTATATCTCTCGGGGCCCTACAAAAATGACTTATTATTACTTAATATATTATTATTGCCTCTGGTATTTGCTGGACTTGCAGCTGTAGATGGCTGCGTTGATGCAGCTTGACTTCTCTATCCGCGGTCACGTTGCTGCCCCATAAGCCCCGGTGGTGCTCCAGTACCGAGCCATGGCACTCGAGCTCGCCCACTTTTGTAGCTGAAGCAGTTCGTGCTGCCGCACTTGCTAAGGAAGGACGTGACGAGCGTGTGCCTGAGCGTCAACTGCGTGCGGCTGTTTGCTGGCGACTCGTCGGGCACTGTCACCAGTGCTGACATTGACTATGACAAGGTGAGATACGAGCTGTGAGCACCCGCTCGGCAGGGCAGAGCGGCGCCCTCCATTGGGAAGGAGCCGGCTGCCGTTGTGACTTGCCGTCTGTTCGCTGCAGGAAGAGTGCTTGTCGGAAGTGCTACTCAAGGAGTCGGCCGGCGTTGTGCAGCTGGCCTACAGCAGAGGCCTCCTGCTCGTGGCCACCGTCAATCAGGCAGTGCTGTACGACTGCGAGCTCCGCTCCATCGTCCGGATTGGCTCGCAGGAGCGGAAAATGTGAGAGCGACCACCTGCCACGCCCCCCCCGTGTGGCGCGACCGTCTTCTGTGTTCATCGTGAAGCTCTAGCTTTTGATGTGATGTGCAGATGGAGGAGGTGCCCTGGGTAGATGTAGACCTGCCGGAGGCAAAGCAGCGATTCTGGTGGGGCTGCCGCTATTTGTGCTGACACCGTACATGCTCCTGCTAGCCATCTTTGCGTGCTAACCCTGTGTATGTCCCCTCTAAGCATGTTAGCGCTTGTTGTCATTAAGCATTCTACCACTAACCATTTGTTTGTGCTTCCTTTGCAGCAATTCAAAAGTGCCTATAAAAAGAGATTGAGCTCTCTAAGGGTGCTCTACAAATTTCTCTTTATTATTACCATTATTATTGCAGCGCTGCCATGGGATGGGATGGGGTGAAGCAGGGGAGCTACTTGTGTGGAGGCTGCAGCCTCGGCTCCACACAGGGTCACGTCCAGCCACCACCAGCCTCTGGAGGCTGCTTGCATGGCGATCGAGTCACCGGGCCTCAACATGAGAACAAGGTGCTCGCACTTTGCTAGCTGAGTCATGTGTTCGGGTCCTGCAATGGCCTACTCTTTTTTTTGGTCCTCTGCAAGGGTAGTAATAGCGGCCAACGTTATTCTGCTATGTAAACGAGGTTGTCGAATCAGCAGATCTCGACTCTTGGCTCTTCTGGCTCGGCTCTGGTTCACTGCACTGTGTCGGCGGTGGCCGATTTATACATTATATTATATATATATATAAATAAATAAATAATATATATATATAAATAAATAAATATATATATATATTTATAATTATTATAATCGCCCGGTGATTTATATAATGCCCCAATCCAACAGCTTCCTTCGGTGTGTGCTAACTTGATCTGCTATGCACACTGCTTGGTGTCACTGAGTGGTGACTCCTTCGCGCCATCGCTGCTTAGCTCGGCTGGTAAGGTTGGTTCGTGCCCATAGCCCATGCACACACTTGCCCTTTGACCCAAGGATTTCCAGCAAATTGATGCCCTTCCTGTGCAGAGGGCTTAATTTGGCCAATATGCTTGCATTTAACCGATGATAATGATAATGACGACTCTCTCTTGGTACTGAGCATGACCTGTATGCATCAGATCTGGATCGATGGAGAATGGATGCATGGCATGCATCCTGCAACCTGCTGCCAGCTGATGCTGTGCTGCCTCCTGTGGCGTAGGCTCTAATAGAGCAGCGCTCGTGTGAGCAGTGCTGTGGCACGGAATCGTGCTCTACAGCTCAGTTGCTGTCACCAGCGAACGAGCGGCTGCATAGATCTCATCCCCCTGTGCAATGCGGTTTGCGCCGGTATGGCAGCAGGCGACTGACTAATGCTCTCGAGGGCTTAAGCTTGCTGCCAGCCGGCACTCGATTTCCCACTGCCAGTCCACCATCTCACGATTGTCATTACGACTAGGCAGTGCAGGGAAGAGTGGCAAAGTAATTTCTTTACACAGGGCTTGGCAGTGCATCCGGCTGGGTGAGCTAGTGGTCCCCCCCCCCGACCCCCCTCCCACTATTGATCGACCGAGTCTCTGGTGCCCAGTCTTCAAGTGAGGTACTTGCCTGCCTGCTGACTGCCGTCATTGCTGAGGCAGCAACAGCTGTTCTTGATGCTGCTCGACTGGGCAAGGCTGCCTTGCCAGCCGTGCCACCGGGCACTTCGTCCATACAGCTTCAGCTTCATTTCTCCATTTTTGCGCACCAGTGTAGTAAGCGGTGTGCTAGGGACCTTAGGTGGTTGCTCCGGCTTCGTGCAATCAACGATCGAGAGAGATTAAAGCCAAGGCTCATCCTATTGATAGTCATGCAAGAAGCCCGGGCCCTGGATGGATGTTGCTAATTCTGCTGTACTGATTGTGGCTTTTTGGGCCACTACGAATATCTGCTCGTCGATGCCACAAAAATTCAAGGCAGATCTAGGACGAGATATTAGTACACATTTGCTAGTGCATTCTGTTTCTAATGCATCATTGTTATTATAATTATTTTAAGCTGGTGTTCCTACTTCAGCCGATTGAGCCTAGACTGTAGGCCGCACTATATGCTCCTGTACTGAAGCGGACAGCTTTGATCTGACGAGGATATGCAAAGTGCCTAGTACGAGACTTAGTTCCTTGGGCTTTCATATATATGTCTCATTATTATTATTACTATTATTATTATTAAACTAGTCCAAAGAAGGCATGATACCGGTATGGGATAACCCCCAGCATTCTTGGAGGAAGGGCAGTGCATGTGAATGCGGTGGTGTGTAGCCAGCTGTCAGAGACTTACTCTCCTTTTTGACTCAACAAGATCTTAAGTGTGAGTTGGTCTTGTGTGTGACCACAGACGTCACGAAAATGCAGGGTGGCAGACTGGCCTTTGGATTGTCCGGCATCCTGTAGGTATAGGTGGATACCGGAAGCCAACGAGAGCTTTGCTGGTGCAAGGTCTGCACACTTTCCGTAAATACATGTATCTGGTGCGTGTGCACATATCGTGTGTGTGCTTGTGTTCTGTTTGCGTGCACCGTGCATTCATATTGTTGCCGAGTGTACCAGATTGCGACGAGAATGCATGTCTGGCATAGTTTTTCTGTGCTTGAGTGTACTGTGGTTGCTTGCCTGTGTGTGATACCATCATTAAGAGGAGCATGTCGAGTTTGTTGGCTATAACTCCTTGTGCCAGACGACAAAGTGCAGATGGTCTACGGTGACGATGCAAAGGAGGGAGGCAAAGTTTGACCTCGTGTTTGCTCCTTGAGGCATTGCATGCTTGCGCATGGCCATCCATCCATCCGTTCATCCAAGACTCTGCTGTGCCGACTCTCTGTAGTTCGGGCAAGTTTGGCGGTCAGTTCGGCGGTGGGGACTGCAAGAAGTGCGACTCGACCGTGTACGTCTCTCGGCCCGGCTTCCGGCTGTGGCGCTGCGACGCGGCAGGTCAGGTGAAGGCCACGCTCGTGTTCAAGGAGCTGCTGGACAAGGCGCCAGAAGTCCAGCTGGCCGTGCCCACTGGCGGGCGGCTCGCGGTAAGGCCGTGGCGGTCTGCATCGGCTGCTGCTGCTGCAGCCGTGCGTCCCGAGCTGCCGCAGATCCTGCCACGCGAGCGAGCCACGTGTGGTGCCCCCTCCCCCAGTCGGAGCCACATTAGGTCTTTGTTATTGAGTCTAATGGAGCCGAGGGGCTTTGCCCTTTACCCCTTTGCCCCTTTGCTCTGAGTCGCTCCCCTCGAGCTTGCAGCCCGATGTCCTCCGATTGACATGCTTTCATCGCAGCCTATCCAAAGTGCTTAGAAAGAGACTCGGTTGCCTTGGGGTGCTTTATAAAGGTTTCATTAATTCTATCGCTATAATTGTACAGGGCAGCCTGAAAGGGAAAACAGGCTACAGCCCATTGCATGCCGGTGTGATCTATGACCTTTGACCTGGCGTTGAAGATGTTCTTGGGAATTGCAGGCCACTGGCCCTCGGTGTGCTCCCACACTTGCATAGGAAGAGGGGGGGCTGACAACAACTCCCCTCCTGCCTCGGGGGGGGGGGCCGGAAGCTTCCCTCTTTACCTCCTCTCCTAGGGGCCTGCCTGCCTCCTGAGAGACTCATCGGACCTCTGAACGTTAGCTCAGCGACAAGCAGCAGCCGGTGGCTGTTAGCTGCTGTGCTCGATCTGCCTTAATCATGCAGACGTATTCGGGAGGACGTCTGACTGGACTGTTCTTACCATTTTAACGACAATGCATTCGCTGAATGCCCGAAAATGGCGTTTTAAGGAGTAAATGTGATATACATGATTGCCATTAAGGTAAAGAATCACACATGCCCAATCTAAAATGGCTGATGTCTACCATCAACAATCTTCTTTATTGCTCCCAGGTCTTTCTTATCTAGTGAACGTTGTAAGGATCTTGCAGATCGCTTCTCCCAATTTATATAACTTACTTATTATTTGACTTAACAGCCTCATTTGTTTAACATCAGAAGAGCCTTAGTGGCTATCTCTACCGCTTGCAGTTGGCTATAGAGGATTGCCCACTGCAAGATTTGAACCCACGGCCCGTAATTCCTTCCAAGTATGAACTAATAATATAACGCTGGTGCCATGAACGCTCTTGTGTGCCGATATAAACAGAGGCAGAGAGGCATGCCAGGCGTCTAAAGCCTCAGACATGCATGCAGTCTGCAGGGTGTCCCCACCTGCAGACTGCATGCAGCGTGCACAAATATTCATGCACGCCCGTGAGCTGCATAGGCTTTGCATGCTGTGTAGAAAGCTCTGATGAAGCCTGGCAGCGCTTAGTCATCGCTGTTTCGTTGAGTTACACCGGGAGATCGGTGCTCGCAAGCAGACAGCGCACGTGCATGTATGTGCATGTATATGCTGTTGTATATGCTATATGTGTGTGTGTGCGTGTGTGCGCGCATGCGTGTGTGTATGTACTTGCGGGCGTGTGTGTGTGTGTGTGTGTGTGTGTGCGTGTGTGTGTGTGTGTGTGTGTGTGTGTGTGTGTGTGTGTGTGTGTGTGTGTGTGTGTGTGTGTGTGTGTGTGTGTGTGTGTGTGTGTGTGTGTGTGTGCAGGTGTGTGTGTGTGTGTGCAGGTGTGTGTGTGTGCAGGTGTGTGTGTGTGTGTGTGCAGGTGTGTGTGTGTGCAGGTGTGTGTGTGTGTGTGTGTGTGTGTGTGTGTGTGTGTGCAGGTGTGTGTGTGTGTGCAGGTGTGTGTGTGCTTGTGTGCAGGTGTGTGTGTGCAGGTGTGTGTGTGCTTGTGTGCAGGTGTGTGTGTGCAGGTGTGTGTGTGTGTGTGTGTGTGTGTGTGTGTGTGTGTGTGTGTGTGTGTGTGTGTGTGTGTGTGTGTGTGTGTGTGTGTGTGTGTGTGTGTGTGTGTGTGTGTGTGTGTGTGTTTGTGTGTTTATGTGTGTATGTGTGTGTGTGTGTGTGTTTGTGCAGGTGTGTGTGTGTGCAGGTGTGTGTGTGTGTGTGTGTGTGTGTGTGTGTGTGTGTGTGTGTGTGTGTGTGTGTGTGTGTGTGCAGGTGTGTGTGTGTGCAGGTGTGTGTGTGTGTGCAGGTGTGTGTGTGTGTGCAGGTGTGTGTGTGTGCAGGTGTGTGTGTGTGTGCAGGTGTGTGTGTGTGCAGGTGTGTGTGTGTGCAGGTGTGTGTGTGTGCAGGTGTGTGTGTGTGTGTGTGTGTGTGTGTGTGCAGGTGTGTGTGTGCAGGTGTGTGTGTGTGTGTGTGTGTGTGTGTGTGTGTGTGTGTGTGCAACTTACTCATTAGCATGACCTTTTATTCTCGTGTCTATTTGCCCTCCACCTTTGCCCTTTGCCCTTGCACCATCTGCTCGGCTCATTCAGGTCGGCTGACTTTGCCTCAAACCGACTACTAAAAATCCTTTGGAGACTGCGCCCTCCAGTTTCTGTGAACGTTAAGCTTGAGTTGCTCTGCTGACCGGCTTCAAAAAGTCCGCAAACTTGATCTTTGATAAATCGTATACAACCCACTTGCTCCTTACGTTGCCTGTGTTCGATGCATGTGAATCGTCCTCTGCCTGTTTTTTGCTGCTACTGATGAGTGCTAGAATTCGTAGTAAGTTTATGTGCTTCCTTCCAACCCAATGTTTCATTTAGTAAGTTCTCCTAGCATGCTATAACAATGTCTTGTTATTGTTATTACTATGCATGCATGTATAAATGCAGTAAACATATATTCAGCCTGTATTCATAAACATGTATAACTATATGTAATGTGTGTTTATGTGTGTGTGTGTGCACTCGTGCACGCACTGCTGTCCAAACGTTTCTATGCTGCCACCCTAAGCATCAAGAAGAGTTTGGATGCTGCTAATACTTAAATTTGACAGTTGTACATTTTAACAATCTGTCAGGACAGCTTTGACTTTAGTAACAATTTTCTATGTTTGGCTCAGTGGATAACTGCATATTAGTAGGCAACCGAATCAGAGTAAATAAGACAACCGAATAAACAAGAGGATCAATTGACTATTCTACCTTGAAGACAATCCAGCAGAAACTATTTTTTGCTCATTCCATTGCTGAGAAAGGATGAGCTTAGTTATCCAGATGTCCCTATTGGAACCTGCCACTTAAAATATTGATGTTTTCTCAGCAACCTGAGTATGTATTGTAATGTAAGGTAATGTAATGCAATGTATCTCCGTCTGTAACTCCAAAAAGTCATAAGGACCATGTGGGTGTTACGCAGGAGAGTTTTGTTTAGCGCACTCACAGCCTAAGCGGCTTTCGGTACGCATTCGGTAGCCAACAGACTTCGTCTTATGCAACAAAGAGAAAGTGGGAAGCATAGCAGAGTCAGGAGAGCAGTTGAGGTAGTGAGTAGCATAGAAGTAGCAGTTCAGGACCGCTGAAAATGATGTGACATAGTCGGCTGTAGGAGAGTAGTTGTTGTTGCGTAAGAATTGTGGAAGCAAGCTCCACAGTCCAGGACCTGCAGAGCTAAAGCTTCTGTCGCCAACGGTCTTTAAGCAGAGGAATGGGACAGCTAATTGATTGTCCACGAAGGACCTGAGGGCGCGAACAGGCTGAAACTGATGCAGCAGTTCAGCAAGGTACGAAGGAGCCAAACCATGGCGGCCATTTCGAAGCTTCTGTTTTTTAAAACAAAAAAGCAGTTTTCATATTGCTTCATGGAGATAGCTATTCAACGTAAGAAATTGCAATTGCGGACGAAAACGTTTGAGGCACTGCTTGTCTGTCGTGAGCGTCGCAGTTGCCACATCACACCACTTCTTGCCGACCTGCACAAGCTCTCAATCAAGCTGCACATGGACTTCAAGGCTTTGTCACTGACGTTTAAGTCCCTTCATTCTCTGGCTCCAGCCTACGTGTCAGAACTACTCCCCTACAAGGTCTGACATAGTACCACCTGCTTTTCTGAATCAAGTCGTCTACATATTCCCCGAATGAATCTCAAATAATTTAGAGACTGCGTCTTTAGTTCTTATGCTCCCAAAGCTTGGAACTCACTCCCGACTGACGTAACCCCACCCCCTGGCTTGACAACATTTCAAAGAGAAGCTCAAAACATACGTATTTATTAAAGCATTTAGTGGGTCCTTGTGATTCGTGTTTGAGTGCCTATGGATGCTGACACTTTGTGTTCTGCCGATTATGTCAAATGCTGCTTGCTGCTCCTGTGCATGTCACCTCTATACCATGTTACGCTTCTTCACATTGTGCACGCTACATTTAATCATTCGATCATGCTTCCTTTACAGCATATGTAATGTGCCTACAAAGAGATTTAGTTATCTGAGGGCGCTTTAGCAAGCTGGTTTGGCCCAGGGGTTAAAGTGTTCGCCCCGACCAAGGTCTGGCCGAGGTCGTGGGCTTGAGCCCATGGCATACGTGAAGCGCCTGAATACAGATTGTGTTCTCGTGTGGCGCTATACAAATGAACTATATTTTAAATGAATTAAAACAAATGTTTTATTATCGCGTTCAAAACTTTCCTCAGAAACAACCGGATTATTATAGCACATATGTGTTGCTGTATCCGTGTCATCTTTGAGTAACTTCTCCGAGTGAGGAACAAGTCCTAAAAAGCATGGCTCTAAAACACAAGTTTATCACTGTTTTATTCACTGCCACAGTCTCTGGCAAGCTAGCAGAAAACGTTTTGGCGCCAAATGGCATTAGTAGGTAGCTTAATGAGCAAGAAATGCGCAGGTATCTTAAGGAAGTAACCAAGTTCAAACCAAATCATTGACTGTGCAGAACAAAACACTGGGCAGCTGCACAGTGTGATCGGAGTGTGGCAGATGTGGAGATGTGGCAGAGTGCTGTGGATAAGTGAGTCTAAATGCAGTCTCTTGGGCATCGATAAGAGGATGAAGTATGTTTTCTAAGGAAAGAGTGAGCGTATGTGGATTTCTGTCTACGAAAGACCGTAAACAATGATCAATGGAAGTCTAAGAAGGTTTGGAATCACTTCTCAACTTCCTTCGTCGGCGTTTGCACAGGATTTATGTAATTATCAGCTCGTCTGTCTGGACACTGTCTATGGGGCCTCGCTCAGCCAAGCCCAGGGCTTTCAAAAGGAAAAATTGACGAGCAGCACAGCTGTGTCTGTATCGGCAAAATGCGAAGGCCTGGATGACTGGCATATTATTCAGAGAATCCGTGGATCGCGACGTGCAGATTAGATAGACCTTTAGACCTTGCTCTGAACCATTTAGCAGAAGTTCTTATCGAGATCAAGCGTTGACTCGTGGCAATGCTTCCTCGGCAGTCGTCGGCGAAGCTGTGGCTTTCTTTGAATGCAGCACCAGTAATTGCTTCCTTTAAGCGACTGCCAGACGGCCACATGCCCTCCAAATGCTGCAGGCAGACTGCCGACTGCACGACCGCGCGAGCAGTGTCGTGTTCAGCTTCGTCTTAGTCTTTTTCTTTTCTTAGTGGCCTGGCAGAGCACATTAAGCGATCGCTTTCTAGTGTAATTGGCTCGCATTCGGGCGCGCAGTAGCACTGCAGCTGTTGTGGCCTGTACTCGGCCGGCATGGCCACCGGCTCCTATTTGCTGCGTAGGACCAAGTGGCCACCCGGAGCGGAGGCGGTGGCGCCGGCTCGGCCAGCTCGGCGTTCGTCGACCAGTTTGGCGAGATGCTGCTGCTCGAGGACAGCTGCATGGTGATATGGAACGACGATACGCTGTACATAATAGACGTTGCATCGAGCGCAATCGTCGGCGTGTGTCGTGACATCGGGCCAATTCTGCACGTGTTCGCAAAGAGTGCCGACGAGATATTCCTGCTGCGCACGGGAGTCCAGCGACGTCTGATCAGGCTGGCCGTTGCCTCGCTCGCTGCTGCTGTCCAAACATGTTCTGGTGGTGGTGAGTGCACAGCGAGAGCTGCCTGCCTGCCGCCCCTGGTTTCAGTCTCACTAGTCAGCCACTGCCTGGACTCCTAATGCCGAGGATTCGTAATGCCCGGATTCCTGCTGCCGAGGTCATGACATCGTCATGAAATGGCCGACCTTGCAATCCTATAAAAATAATAATAGTAATAATAATAATGCATTTGATATGCCGGCCCGGAAGGCGCAGCAGCCCGAAGCGATTAGCATTTAGATGTCCATAAGGACATAGTTTCTTACGTGGTATGGTAAAAAAAAAATCGGATAAGTTTTAAGCAGGTCTTAGCTGTATCGGTTTCTGTATAGGATGTTCGCAATAACGTTGTTTTTCGAGCGAATTTCACAACAGACAAGGAATGTGTGTAAGCACTCTTGGTATGCCACTGCAATGTCTATGCTAGCTGAGGTCGTGTGGCAGACACTGTTGTTGTAGGGAGTTGTTTTGGTTCGTGTGATTTTCCAATTCAAACGGCTGTGCATTTTTGTGAGCAGCTTCGGTACCACGGGTGCTTGCACACACACTAGCTCAGCCTCAGGACTGTACATGTTGTCATGTTTTCATGTCACATTGGGAGCCAACGTGCGCAACTTTGACTAGTGCCAGGGCAAGGCTGTCATCCCTGAGAGGATAGCCTTGTCTTGTGGCCTTAGCTCGACTACAATAATAAATAGTAATAACAATAATAATAATAATAGTAATAATAGTAATAGTAATAATAATACATTAGTAATCGCGCCCTCAGAGAACTGTTACCTCTTTTTAGGCACTTTGCATTTGCTACAGAGGAAGCACGAACTGCTGCTCATAGGACATCCTAAGCGTGTGGCTGGATTAAAAGGCTTTGCTCTTCTAATAGGTGATGCTATTGTGCGACCATCACCACATGCTCGAAATTTAGGTGTCGTGTTTGCCAGCTGCCTCAATTTCAAAAGCTTCATTCAGAAGACTGCCTCTACAGCTAGCCATCACATCCGATCCCTATCCAAGATTATGAGCTGTCTTCCACAGTGGTTTGTAAAAAATTTAACTAGCTCTTTAGTTCTGTCTTGGCTTGATTATTGTAATTCCCTTTTGGCTGGGCTGCCAACGAAAGCTATTAGGCCACTGCAGCAGACTATGAATATGGCTGCAAGGCTATTCTTCAAGTCCCAGCGGTTTGAGCACGTGTCTCCTTTGCTAAAAGAGCTAGGATGGATGCCGGTTGAGCAACGGATACAGAGCAAAGTTCTTACGCTGACCCACAAGGCCCGCCACGGCTTGGCTCCTTCGTACCTAGCTGAACTCCTGCATCAGTTTCAGCGTGTTCGCGCCATCAGGTCCTGTGTGGACAATAAATTAGCTCTTCCATTCCTCTGCTTAAAGACCGTTGGCGACAGAAGCTTTAGCTCTGCAGGTCCTAGACTGAGGAACTCACTTTTACAATTCTTATGCAACAACTACTCTCCTGCTGCTGACTATGGGTAATCCTTTTCATCAGCGTTCCTGAGCTGCTACTTCCTTGCTACTCACTACCTCAACTGCTCTCCTGACTCTGCTATGCTTCCCACTTTCTCTTTGTTGCGTGAGACGAAGTCTGTTGGCTACCGAATTCGTACCGAAAGCCGCGTAGGCTCTCGGTAACACTCGGTAACTCTCCTGCGTAACACCCACATGGTCTGTATGACTTTGTGGAGTTACAGACGGAGATACATTACATTACATTACGTGATCTAATGGTTAGAAGCATGCTCAATGACAACAAGGAGGACATGGTCAGTCCAGTCTAGCTCGGCTCCACCGGTGTGCTGTTTGCTCATCATAACTTTAGCCGCCTGATGATTATTGTTTGACGTCTGATCGAGGCTTACATATGTCAAAAGTAAGGTGTGCCTGCCTGCATACACTGTACATGCACCCTTCACTTCGGCCCGTAAGCGGATCGTTTGGCCATTCTGCCATGCAGAAAAGTCGCAAAGCAAGCCCACCGTGAGGGAGAGTTTGGTTGTCCAGGCCGCCGCAGCTGCAGGCAGTAGCAAAGTAAGCAAAGTGTTGGCTGCAGATTGGCTGCAGTGCTACTCACTTCGGCTGCTACTCGAGCAGATGCTGAGCAGAACAGAAAATGAGCAGGAGACAAAAAAGGGCGAACGTCGAGACGAGGCTGGAGTGGATTCACTGGCAGACTAGTGGCTGGCCATCGAGGAAAGCTTTCGCTGGGGGACTCGATGCTATTTCGGTAAATGTATGTCCGCCGTCGACCTGGCTGCTTGGGGACGCGGCCAGCTTACAGATCGCCATTATTCATTTGCCACCGATCTGAAGCATCCTCCCGATATTGAGGGTGAGGGGTCCACATTTCTCTGACCGTTTCTCTGACTGACGACCAGAGTCTAATCCTCTGCTCGATGACCGCCGTGTATCGGTGAATCGATCCAAGCAACATCCTCTTCAGCACCAGCCTAGCTATTTCTCTCACTGCTTGCTGCAGGGGTTTGCCACGAACACCCAAGCTGTCAAAGTAAAGAGGTTGTCGATTCGCCAACCGACCTGAAGTAAACTCGGCCGCGGCAAATGGCTCACATCTCCAGCCCATACTCGTGCACCGGCCGGCTGCATAGAGGCGAGCCTTCATTTCGTGTGCCGATGCCGCCACGACGTCCCCGGTCTCCTCCCACGGCACGGCCAGCTCAATAAGAATCGCTGTTTTGAGGGGCATTGGCCACAAGGCAGTTTTTTCAAATGCAGACTCGGCAGCTGTAACTCGCTGTAGGGGAGGGGCGGAGCTAACCACATGAGCAAGGCCTGCCAGCACTGTCACCATCCGACAGCGCAGAGCCCTCGTTTGAACAGAGCACTATTCGCATGCAAACTTGTTGTCGGATGACACTTACGTGGAGGCGATTGTCTCCTGCCGACTCCCTCTCATAGAACTAGTCGGACCGTCTCTACCTGGTGCTGAATTTTGTTTGCTTCCACCGTCGGCCTCTACGGGACTGACCGTGTTGCCAAGCGTACATTGCCAACTAAACATTGTGCATGTTACATCGCAGTGCTCCTCTCTCCAGAAAGGACTGTGTAGCTACCACCCGTACACGTACCAGCACACGTAGCAGCACATAGAAGGTCCACAAAGGCTGTTGTAATTTGTCCCCAAACCATCAAAGTGCCTTTGAGGTCGACATACTTTTTTTCTAAAAATGTGCATCCCTTGCTAAGGCGAGATAATAATAATAATAATGCACTTGAAAAAGAGCCCTCAGAGAACTCCATCTCTCTCTCGGGGCTTTACATTTGCTGCTAAGGGAAATGCAATTGAATGGTGAGTAATATCATGCTTGATAAGCAAACAAAATAAATAATATGGTTAGGGGTGACATGCACAGGGTCGGCATGCAAATGTGGTTAGTGGCAGTATGCACAGTGTCAGCACTCATAAGCACATCAAGGAGGAATCACAGGGACCCACTAAATGCTGTCCTAAATAAGTGTGCTTTTAAGTTCTTTTTAAATGTGGTCAAGTCAGGGGATGTTCTGGCGCAAGTCGGAAGGGAGTTCCAGGCTTTGGGAGCATACACACTAAATACACGGTCTCCAAAGGATTTGAGGTTTTTCCGAGGTATTTGTAGACTGTTGGATTCCGAAAAGCGGGTGGTACGATGCTTGGCCTGATGGGGTAGTATATCTGACAGATAGGCTGGAGCCATAGAATGAAGGGACCTAAAAGTGAGCGACAAAACCTTGAAGTCAGTCCGTTGCTTGACTGGTAGCCAGTGCAGGTCGGCGAGAAGTGGAGTAATGTGGCAACTGCGATGCTCACGACAGACAAGCCTAGCTGCAGAGTTATGTACCAGCTGCATTCGCCTGAACGCACGTGCCGGTAGGCCAGTAAGCAGTGAGTTGCAGAAGTCGAGACGGGATGTCACGAATGCATTGGCCAACTTGGACGTGGTATCCTTATCTAAACAAGCCCGAATTTTAGCAATGTTATGAAGCTGAAAATAGGCAAATGTGACTGTGGAGCTGATATGGTCGTCCAGCGAGTGGTCTCTTTGGAACATGACACCTAGATTTCGAGCTGATTCGACAGGAGATTGCATGCACTTGATGTGCAATGCCTGCCCTAGAACCTGCCAAGCAGCAAAATCAGGCTGAAAATAATAGGGATAGGGGCAGCAAGGTACTGCATCCAAACTCCTGCAGGGATCTCCATGCATTGGTACTTGCAGTTACTAGCCTGTGCGCGTGCGTGTGTGTGTGTGTGTGTGTGTGTTTGTGTGTGTGTGTGTGTGTGTGTGTGAGTTTGTGTGTGTGAGTTTGTGTGTGTGTTTGTGAGTTTCTGTGTGTGAGTTTGTGTGTGTGTGTGTGTGTGTGTGTGTGTGTGTGTTTGTGTGTGTGCCCGTGCGTGTCCATGCATGTGTGTGTTAGTGTGTGTGCACATGCTTGCCTGCTGTGTGTACGCATCTATGAAGAAGTGCTTTGTCAATGAGATCACTTAAAAAGCACCCATCGACGATGGTGGCTTCAGAGTCTGCTCTTGATGAGGTCGGTGGAGTGGTGGATGGGTCGTGCTGTTCCCACCCATTTCTTGGTTTGGCCCAGGTATAAGGAGCTCAACCTCCTATGACCAAGGTCGTGGGTTCGAGGTCTGCGGCGACTGTAAAAGCGCTGAATAGAGATTAGGTTCTTTGAGTTGTCATGCAAATGAATTAATATTATTATTTTTTTTGTAAAGCAACAGGATAGAGACAAGGTTCTCTGAGAATATGTATTATTGTCATCATGATTATTATTAAAAGTACACGGATAGAGATTAGATTCATTGGAGGTGCTATGCAAATGTATTATTGTAATTAAAATTATTACCGAGATTAGGTTCTCTTAGGGAGCTGTACATTGGAATGTGTTCTTCTCACCCAGCTCTTGGTTAACAGTGGTTTTCTACTAATTCGTCTGGAAAAGCTGGAATGCAGGCTTTAATGTTTTACTTAATGCCATTTTTTGTCATATTTGCTGCGTTCAGGCTGCATGTATGGGACGTGTGCTTCTCTCCGTGCGAATTATAACTGATTGCTTGCTCACCAAGCAATCAGGCTTGCTTATAACTGACCGATCGAAGTGCTGCAATTTCAGCTTGTATGCAGTGCCACGCGAGATTCGGTTCTCTTAAGTTGCCATGATCATTTTTAAGTGCTAATTTTTTATGGTTGTTTTTGTCGGTATTCTCATCATCACAAGCCCTCCGCTCTCTCGTGGCTCGGCTGCCTCCCCTTTATCCTGCTGCGGCTTCGAACGTTGCAGCTTCCGGCAGCACCTCTTCCGCCTCCGGAGTGCCAGGGAGAGCGGAAGGCCGCAGCCAAGCCGGTGCAATGCCAGTGCCACTGCGCCCTCTACTCGACGGCCCCTTGCTGGAGCACGAGGTAGGCTAAGCCGCATGCCCCTACTGTCGCTCTCAAGGAAAAACGA
Source organism: Cristatella mucedo (assembly GCA_009760855.2). Taxonomy (NCBI): domain Eukaryota; kingdom Metazoa; phylum Bryozoa; class Phylactolaemata; family Cristatellidae; genus Cristatella; species Cristatella mucedo. The sequence continues at coordinate 25,248 of WPIO01000153.1, forward strand.
TGCACCTGACGTTGTACCTGACAAATGCACCTGCAAAACGACGCAAGCGACACCTGTCGTCTTTTTACCTGCGCAGGAAAAACGCGACGGGCAGAGAAAGAGACGAAAAAGAAACGAGCCAAACCCCCAAGCACGAGCCATCGTCATTTTCAGAGTCTCCATAGCCGCAGCCGTATTAAGACGACGATTTCCAAACGAGGCGCTGCATTGAAATCCCACTGCGCTAGCCGTATCTTGCGAAGGATATAAGTCCTTAGAGTGTGTTGCTCAAGCTTCGGGCTCCCCTTGGATTGGATTGTTTTTAACAGCATCTTCTAGGTGTCAAATCGCTGGATACCGATTCGCAGACTATTTTGCGAAGGGATAATAATAATAATAATAATACATTTGTTATAGCGACCACAGAGAACTCAATCTCTTTCTACGCACTTCACATTTGCTTCAAAGGAAGCAAGATCGAATGCTTAGTGGTAGCATGCTGTATGACGACCAGCATAACGTGGTTAGAGGTGTCATGCACTGGGTCAGCATGCATGTGTGGTTAATGGCCGCAAGCAGTGTCAGCACTCATAGGTGCGTAAAGGAAGAATCACAAGGACCCACTAAATGCTGTGATAAATTGACACGTTTTCAGATAGTTTTAAAATGTGGTCAAGTCAAGGAATGTCATGACACAGGTTGGAAGTGAGTTCCAGGCTTTGGGAGCATACGAACCAAAGGCGCGGTCTCCGAAGGATTTGAGGTTTGCACGAGGTATAGGCAAAGGATTAGATGCCGAAAAGCAGGTGGTACGATGCTTGGCCTGGTGGGTTAGTAGATCTGATAGGTAGGCTGGAGCCAAAGAATGAAGGGACCTAAATGTGATCGACAGAACCTTGAAGTCGATGCATAGCTTGATGGTAGCCAGTGCAGGTCGGCATGAAGTGGTGTGATGTGGCAACTGTGACGCTCGTGACAGACAAGCCTAGCTTTGCACGAACTTTGCACGAACTGCAAGCGCCTGATTGTACAGGCCGGTAAACCAGCAAGCAGTGAGTTACACAAGTCAAGACGGAATGTCACAAAGGCGTCGACCAATTTAGATGTCTTTCCATAGAATGGCTATGTGCCCAGTCAGTTCAGGCTCTTGCAGCCATTCCGTGAGGCATCACATCTGATGTCATTGGCGCCCCCTTAGAAGCAGTTCCTGTGCTGGCAGCTGCACTCTGCTGACGCTGCACTCTGCAAGCGCTGCTGAATAATTCCTCGCCACTCATCTGCTGCAGCGCGCAGCTCGCCGGCCGCTGGGTCCGCCGCCGCCCGTGCCGCCGGTCGTGCGACTGGGCCCATCCGAGCTGGCCGCACTGCGCGTCGACGACGCACCGCAGCAGGTAACCGAGCTGCTGTTTCCGTGATTTCCTGCGGTGTCCACTTACTGCTGCCGGCTAGAGGATGCTTGTGTACTGCACAGCTCGCTCTGACGTCACCCCACTGGCACGTGCTGTCGTCGGCATCTACTATCGACATTTGCTTTTGCCGAGAGCTTTGTCGGTCTTTGTTCACGTGTCCACGCTAGCCGATCCTACTCTGATCCCACTAACCGTTAAGCAGTCGGCCTTCGTACACCGTCGGTATCAGAGCCGAATGTAGCGATGCTTTCCTGCCTCGTGTTCGTCTGTCCATGCTGTCAGTGTGTTTCCCAGTGTGTGTGTGTGTGTGTGTGTGTGTGTGTGTGTGTGTGTGTGTGTGTGTGTGTGTGTGTGTTGTGTAAGTTTGTTAGTGAGTTCATGTGTGTGTTTGTCACTTTTGCACTCACCCTCACCACGCACCCGCTCCGCCTCGTTTTGCTGCGGCGTTCCAGCCGCCTCACCTTGCCGTGAGCTTGGTGCTCAGGTGCCTGCTGCTTCTTCGCCTCCTGCTGCTGCTGCTCCTTTCGTGACAAACTGCTTGTAGCCAGATATTCGGGCATGGAATGTGCTGCTGTTGCTGCCTGCTGATGCTTTGTCGTACGTTGGTAGCCATGTGCCACACTGCATCATGGGTGGTGCATCGATAAATCGATTTATCGGCAGCAGCTGAGTGTTCATCGTCTCCCCCTCCCGGGAGGCACTCCATAATTTAAGATGGACAGAGACTAAGAGACACTGACAGACAGGGAGAGTGAAATAGTCAGGAAGTCAGGAATGGACATAGGAAGAGAGACATGGAGCACTAGGGATTAGAGCTGGAATTAGAATGGGCCGAAATGGGTGATAGGAGAGAGACAGATAAATAAATAAATAAATCCTAGCTGATTAAATAGCTTCTTTTTGTATAGCGACAGAAGAGCCTTTATGGCTATCACCACCGCTTGCAGTGGCGATAAAGGATCGCCCACTGCAGGATTCGAAACCACGACCTCGGGGCCGAGGTCGTGAAAGCAACCGTCATACCTTGTGTGCCATCACGGCTCACCTAAGATGTCATGCCATTTAATGTATCTCTGTCTGTACCTCTGCAAAGCTGCAACGACTAAGTTTTATGGGTCTTTGCATATTAGTTATATATATATATATATATATATATATATATATATATATATATATATATATATATATATATATATATATATATATATATATATATATATATATATATATATATATATATATATATATATAGTGTGTAACGCTAAGTGTTAAGATGGGCAGTTCTCTATTTAGCACTTAAAGTTCAAGTCTAAGTCTAGGCAGTTTTCAGTGTGCATGCAGTAACCAACTGACTGTATCTTTAGCAACAAAGAGAAAGTGAGAAGCATACACAGCTGAGTCAGGACGGCAGTCGAGCAAGTGAGTAGCATGGTAGTAGCAGCTCAGGGCGGCTGGAAAGGGTGTGCCACAGTCGCAAGTTCGAGAATGGATGTCGTTGCCATGGACCAAGGTCGTTGTCATGGTCGTTGCCATGGACCAAGTTGCCTTTGCTGCCTGTCCCCCTTCATCATGTACTACGTGTCGTGAAATGCAACCGTGGGAATATTGCTTTGACAGCAATGTGAAGGTCAATTTTAACTCATTCAACAGGTCATGTAAATGACGTCTGAATGTAATAATAAGAACAAATAATAATAAGACATTTGATGCCCCCAAAGGAAACTATTTCACTGTATAGGCACTGAAGATATGCTGTAAAAGAAGCATGCCAATTGCTTAGTGACAGAATACTCGGTGTGAGCAAGCATGCATACGAATGACAATACACGAGCACACACCAAATGCTTTGAGGAACATGTGGGTTTTGGCTTTTTTAATGTTATCAATTCAGGTGATGTTATGAAGTCAGTCAGCAGTGGTTTACAGGTATTAGGAGCATACAAATTAGACAGAAGGTCTCTACAAGATTTGATAATGGTTAGAGGCACAACTAACCGGCTTGATTCAGAAGAGCTGGTAGTCTAATGCTTAGCCTGATTGATAAGTAGTTCTGATAGGTGGGATTTAGCCAGTGAATGAAGGGACCTAAACGAGACTGACAAAACCATGAAGTCGATACTTTGCTTGACGGGAGCCTCTGCGGGTCGGTATGAGGTTGTTTAATGTGGCAATTGCAATGCTGCCTAGTTTTGCACCAACTCTAGATGACTTATTGCACTTGCCTTCGAACAGAGTGTTACAGAAGTCCATATTGGATGCCACACTTTCACAGGTCGACTTGTATGTAATATCACTGTCGAAGTGGGTCCGAATTTTTTGCAATTTCAACAGTGCTGAACGTAGGCAGTCTTGACTCTGGAGCTGATGTGATTGTCCAGTGAGCCGTCATTTGAAACAGATTTCAGGTAGATGTTACAGGCGATACACTTGTAGAGCCTTTTTGCAGGGGTTAGGTTTTTTAATTTCTTAGAAACACAACGTTTCTTACAAGTGCTAAGTTGGTGTTTATGGTCTTTCAGTTCAAGAAAGTTTGTTGGCATTCAAGTACGCACTAGGTAAGGTGGTTATCTTTCATGACCTTGGTCCCAAAGTCGTGGGTTAAAATCCTTCAGTAGACGATTTTCTAGTGCTGCTTCAAATGGTGGTGATAGCCATAAAGGCTCTTCTGTTGCTATTCAAAAGAGGCTGTTGAACCAGCTTTTAAAGTGTGAATGTCAGCGACATGCATAGCAATAGAGTTGAGTGAGTTTGGCGTTCTGGATGGCAAAGTGTGATCACAGTGCAGGTACAGCCGTGTGTCATGAAAACCTAGATTTGCTTTGTTGATTACCTCGGCAAGAGGGAGAAAGTACAAATAGCGGGACAAAAGTAGACACGTGGACCTAGTAAGGGGTACTCCTTACTTTATTGGTTCCACGTATGACGGTCCTGTGTCCCCTGATATTAATTCTATGACGTGTCCTACTGAGATATAACCTGAGCTGTCCCACTGGTGATGCCCACGAAGTGAGATTTGATCAAGAAGTAGTACTTGGTGATCAATTCTATCAAACGAGACTACTTAATTCCAAGGTTTTGCCATTCGCTGTTGATTCTGGATACCGAAGAAGACACAAGATGCAGACTGGATGAGATCCGCATTTGGTCCGAAGTACAGAATTTGCTACTAATAGGAGTTGGCAGCATGCAATCGTGCAAGAATATATGATCGATTGTGTGACCTGAGTTATGAGCAAGGCCTTGCACATGAGCCACAAGAGGTAATGAATCAGTCAATGTGCGAAATTAGGCACTTTAGGGATCGGTTGAATCATTGAAATGAATATTGATATCACTCAGAATGAAGAGGTTACCTTTTTTAAAAAGAACCAAAATGAGAACGGCAAAATCTGAAAAATAAAAAGCATGGTTCATGTGGGATAATAGATTAGTGCTGCCATTGGCAGCTTGCTGTCAGGAGACTGAGCTTCATCCGCTTTGCGCTCGGCACTTTGTGCAGAGCTGTTACTTTTCAAGCTGCCTGTGTCTGCTGCAGCTTGATACTGCCCACAGGCAGCCGAGGCCCGACTTGGAAGTGGCCAACCTCGCAGTGATCCATGCCAACCCTTCGGTGACCTCAGTAGATCCCAGGGTGCCCTTTGTCGATCCCAGAGTTACCTTAGCCAATCTCGTGGTGACCTCTGCCAACCCTTCGGTGACCTCTGCTGACCCGAAGAGATGTTTGCCGATGCCAGAGTAACCTCAGCCAACCCTGCTGTGACTTCCACCAACGTTGACCTCCACCAACCATGCAGTGAGCTCTACCAATCCCACCGTGACCTTCGCTAACCCCGAAATAGCCGTCCCCAACCCTTCGCCTTGACCTCAGCCGATTTTGCACTTACTTTCGTTCGATTCCGCAGTGACCTCTGCTAAACACACAGTGACCTCCACCAAAGCCTCAACTCTGTAGGCGATTCGTGCGATTTCTCAGACCGACAGTGAGTGCTGCCCATGTTTCTGCCTAGTTCAAGTTGACACCGGGAGTCTGGAGAGTTGACTTTGCATTTAAAAACGGAGCGCAGAGCACTCCGCTTACATTGCGCAGCTCGCTGCGAATGGGCGTGCTCGCCGTGCGGCCGTCACCGTGCGGCCGTCACCGTGCGGCCGTCACCGTGCGGCCGTCACCGTGCGGCCGTCACCGTGCGGCCGTCACCGTGCGGCCGTCACCGTGCGGCCGTCACCGTGCGGCCGTCACCGTGCGGCCGTCACCGTGCGGCCGTCACCGTGCGGCCGTCACCGTGCGGCCGTCACCGTGCGGCCGTCACCGTGCGGCCGTCACCGTGCGGCCGTCACCGTGCGGCCGTCACCGTGCGGCCGTCACCGTGCGGCCGTCACCGTGCGCCGCCGTCACCGTGCGGCCGTCACCGTGCGGCCGTCACCGTGCGGCCGTCACCGTGCGGCCGTCACCGTGCGGCCGTCACCGTGCGGCCGTCACCGTGCGGCCGTCACCGTGCGGCCGTCACCGTGCGGCCGTCACCGTGCGGCCGTCACCGTGCGGCCGTCACCGTGCGGCCGTCACCGTGCGGCCGTCACCGTGCCCACGAGAATCGGTCGCTTTGCAGGAGCCCACCAATGCCGTCAGGAAGTTCAAGGACGTCGAGAGCAAGCTTCACTCGGGGCTGGACAACATGAAAAAGGGTCTGAGCGGTCTCGTGAAGAGTGCCGCAGCGGCACAGCGCCGTCCATCGGGCCTGCCGCCGCCGCCCCGAGATGCCGCCGGCTCCGAGTCGCTGCCGATCAGCGCGCCAAGCCAAGGCGGAGGTGTGCTGCTGCCACTTCCGCTCTCCGCCGCCTCAGGCTTGGCTCGTGCCGGCCGCCAGGGGTCGTTCCCAGGGGTGCCCATGTTTGAGCATGAGACCGAGCTGGTCACGCGCTTGCCCGTGCAAGGGCCCAAGAAGGCAGCCGGCGGCGGCGACTGTCTGCCATCCCTGCCGGAAGAGCTGAGGAAGCCGGCCGCAACGACGACGGCGGCGACAGCCCCAGTCGTCGCTTGCATCTCGTCTGGCCACGTGACAGAGGATGCGACGGTCGATCGAGCGCCAGCACCAGTCGGCGGCCTTGGAGACGGCCGCTCGGCGGCGGCAGCAGCAGTCAGTCCTGCCAGCAGCGACGGCTGTGCTGCTGAGGAGGAGGAGGAGGAGCGGCAGCAACGGCCTACCGAGGCTGCCGCCGGCGCCAAGACTGAGCTCGTCGGCGCCTGGCCGTCGCCTCCGCCGGCGCGCCCAGCTGCCTCGCCACCGGCAGCCAAGCCCGCCTCGCCCGTGCCTGCCAAGGGCAAGGTCGTCAAGGAGGCTCGCAAGGAAAAGAAGAGCAAGCCGAAGAAGGCGAGCGAGGTCGAGGTGGCGGCCAGCCAGCGCTTCAGGGCGCTATACGACCAGCTGGCGAGCAACCTCGTCGACGACGTGCCGACCATCGCATACCAGGACTATGACGTCACTGCCGGCAGTGACGGTGGCGGCAGTGCACATCCTGCTGCCGCTGCCGAAGTCGTAGCAGCCACCGCCGGAGATGCGGCGGCCGCTGGTGATGACTCTGGCATGCAGCAGCATTGGATGCCGGTTTACCGCTCTGCGTCGCCCAGTGGCGCTGTGGCTGCCGGCGACCGTGCAGCTGAGTCTGCACTCTGTGCCGGCAGTGGACAGCGGCTGCAGCTGCGCACGGCCGCCGCTGACGGCTCGTCAGCAGCTGCTGGAAGTGAGAGCTCCGCTCCGTTGGAGCCGTCGGGAGCATCGTCGCCCACTGACTATGAGCCGGCTATTTACGATGTCTATCGCTCTGCCGATGCAGATCCGGTGAGCGATTCTGTTGTGAGCGCTGCTGCTGCTGCTGCCTCTGCCTACGTCGCCGCTGCTGGCAGCGACAGCAACGGAGGCGGCGGCGGCAGTGTGGACCCTTTGAATGCGACGCCAGCAGCTGTTCAAGCCGAGATTTCTGTCGTGGACAGACTCTTGGTCGTGGACCAGCCGAATGGCACGAAAGACTGCGATGCTTCGCGGAGGAGGAACATCTGGCCCTTGGTGAGCTGAGCTAGCTGAGAACGTGCAGGGGCTTCGGGTTGGGGGAGGGGGATGCGACCTTTTGATGGCACCTCTCTCTCTCTCTCTCTCTCTCTCTCTCTCTCTCTCTCTCTCTCTCTCTCTCTCTCTCTCTCTCTCTCTCTCTCTCTCTACCAGGTCTGTCTCTTTGTCTCTCTGTCTCTCTCTCACTAGTCAGACATGCGTCCACAATGTCTTTAGATATCAGAGCAGTGGACCGAGTGCGGCACCTCGAAGACGATCAAATGTGTAGCGGCCTGCAATGCCTACGTGTCCTATGTTGACAAGGACGACAGCATTCATTATAGCCGACTGAAAGATTCCGGTGCCTTGGAATGGAGAAAGCTTGACGTCAGCGGCTCTGCCATAGCCCTCTCTTATTCCGGTAAGGTAGCAGCATTGCTGCTGCTGCTGCAATGCTGCTACTTGAGCAGCTTGCAGTTCGGTGCAGTTGCAGAGGACTGTTGTTACAGCATGACGTGACAGCTCTAACCACGTTGTTTTCGTTGTGAAACGTCTGCCCACCTAACATGTTTGCTATACAGGGCTGTACGGAGGTGAATCGAAATTGTGGGTGCTCATTTATTATTCCACCAATAAACTATCGACGGAGATTTACATTAAATTACTCACTAGTAGTGAGCCATTGGTGCAGGGTTAGGAAGACCATTTTTGCCTGTGGCCCAAAATCTATTTGTGCTAAATAAAATTAGGCCTCCCCACTCCAGGGACAGGTTTAGTAATCAGGTTAGGCGTTCTTTCTGAAATTCCTAATTTGTGCCTATCTGCTCAGATTCAGGTGAAATTAAACTAATACCGATTAGTATAAATTAATACAAGAGCAAGTTCGATGACCTTACGATATTGTATGCATGATTTAATATTCTTACCCTAATCTTTCAGTTTTACCCCATTCGAGATAAGATTCTACTGTAACCCGACCCCTGTAGTGATGCATGTGAAAATAATAATAATAACAACAATGATGATGATATGTCGTGTATGCAGCTCCAGAATGAGAACCGAATCTCTTTCTTGGTGCTCTACAATTCTCACCAAAAGTAATAATAGCCAAGAATTAGCAATACAATACAATCGGGCTCCTCGTCTGAAACTCGGCAGAGCCATTAGGACTCAGGAAGTATTAGGCTTGAGAGTATTCTATAGCGCACTCCAAGCCTAAGCACATTTGTGTAAGGCAAGGGCTCGTGCCTCAGGCCAGCTTGCCAAAGCCTACTAGACACTCTGGGCCACTGTTTAGTTGATCTAGTTTTTAGTGGCACGTGCTAAATCTGGCACAAAAGCCAGGGCGAAAAGCGCACGCCCTATGACCTGTGACCCGATCTATGGCCGGATTTCGGATTCCAGCATGAAAAGCTCACTGACCTATGACCCGACGATCTGTGGCCGGATCTCGGATTCCAGCATGATGAGCACACGTAACAAAGAAAGGCAAGTTTCACTCGGGGCCCAAGGGAAAGGTGAGAGTAAAAGCTGTGCATCATCAGCTCAGCTGAGAGTTTAGTGAAGCAAAGTCCATGCAGATGGTGACTGAAGCTGGAACGGAGCTCCTTACTTTTAGCGCTTGCCTACTCAATATGAGACCGGATCGTATTAGCAATAATAACGTACGATGTCGCAGGGCGTGCATAGGGTGCACAAATCGCACGGACGGACGAAACAAATGCAGCAAGAAATAGCTGTGAGTGTTGGAGCTTGGCTTTGAGTGTCAGGCCGGTCGTCTGCGAGTTCCAGGCTTAAACGCCTATGACCTGTGAACTTTGTATGACCCATGACCCGATCTGTGGCCGGATCTCGGATTGACTCGAGCCTGGCTTCAGACGCTGCTAAACGGCCATGATCAGAGGAGCATTGAGTCGGAGATAGCCAGAAGATTGGAGGGTCAGAGTGCCACCCTCTGACTGGGCATTCCAGATAGATGAGCTATGGCGACAGAATAAAGATACCTTAAAAAGAGAGTGACAGGACTCTGAAATCAATGCACTACTCTACTGCAGCCAGTGCAGTTTGGAGAGAATAGTCGTGGCAGCTCCAGCAGCCATGATCAGACAAGCCTCGCTGCATAGTTTAGCATCATCTGTGTAAGCGGCTCACTGCATAGACAGTAGACCAAGAAGAGAATTTCAGAAGTCTGGAATGGATGTCGCCAATGTACTAGCTAACTTGCCTAGGATTCACTTGTCTAGGCACGCCAGCTTTTTAGCCATATTGGAACGCTCTCATGCTTGATAGTGGAGTCGATGTGGTCATCTGCCGGCAGATGTTGCTTTCGAACTTCCAGCACGGCAGATTCTCAATTTCCCCAAAACTTGCACCGCCTGCATTAGTAGTTGAATGGCCGCCAACTTTGTTAAAGTGAATGACGGCGAGAAGGCTAGCCTTTCTCTCAGCTGCTAACTTCCCGACTGCCACCTCACCGATTCAGCCAAGCTACGCAGAATTCCACTGGGAAATCCCACTTCGGAATCCCAACGATTCGGCCGCCAGAGGTTCCTACTTTCAGCTACATAGCATTGCAAAAATTCGGGCCTGCTTGGGCAGTGCTATTACAACCAAGTTTTTCCATGCATTTTTGACATCCCATCCCGACTTTTGTAAATCACTACTCGCACTCTGTTCTGCCCAGTGCAATAAGGCACTTGCTGTTTGTGCATAACTTGGCACCTAGGCTTGTTTTCAGTTGACTCGGTGACTTCCACATTCACTGACCTACACTGGCTTCCTATCAAGCAGTGTATCGACTTCAAAGGTTTTGTAGTTCACTTTGTGGTCCCTTCATTCTTTTGCTCCAGCCTACCTATCCAAGCTAATTACCAATCAGGCTACTTAACGTACCACCTTGTCTTCTGACTCAGATCGTTTTGCTGTACCTCGAACCAACTTCAAATCCTATGAAGACTTATGGCTTATGAAGACTTATCCTATGGTGCCTTTTGTTTGTTTGCTCTCAAAGCCTGGAACGCACTCCCAACTGACGGTGTTCTCTGACTCGACGACATTTAATCAGGAGCTAAAATTCACAGCCCTGTTCCTCCGCCATTTGCTGGGTTAATGCAACTTGTTTTTTGTGCGCTCATGCTTGCTGACTGACTTCCGTGTTCCCGAATCATTAAGCAGCTGACCTTTTCTCTTTACAGCGTATGTCGTGACTCGACAGAGATTTAGTTCTCCTACGGTGCTATATAGAATAAAATAGTAGTAACAGTAATATTAATTATTATTATTATTGTTACTATTGTCAGTATTAGTCACTCAGAAACTGGAACCACTGCCCTCAAACTTGCACCAGCCAGCATCTTTACCATGGCCTCTACATGAAATTTTGGTCACAATGAATAACATCGAAACATCACCTGGCTCGGTGACATTTTAAGCACTCTGGAAAACCTCTTTCCTGCAGCAATCTCGTAGTATATATGAATCTTCTCTTGTTTCTTTATAGACCAGCGATTCTCAACCTGTGGGTCGTGACCCCTTTAGTGGTCGAACGACTCTTTCACAGGGGTCGCCTAAGACCGTCTGAAAACATGCATTTCTGCATTTTGCATGCAATAATTGTATGACTGGGGTCACCACATCATGAGAAACTGTATTAAAGGGTCGGAGCATTAGGAAGGTTGAGAAACACTGTTATAGACGGTGCAGTTAAAGCTATAATAAAAGGATGACTACTACATTTTCTTAATTGTGTAGAAAGAGAGCTAAAAATCCCTCATGGTGCTATATGATTGCTCCATTCTGTTATGACTAATTTTTAGTCTGACAGAAAATTATTATAAAATTATTGAAAAATACATAAAAAATTATTATTAAATTTTCATATGACACAACTTGACTTGTGAATTCGTCGTGCTTTGGCTTTTTTGCTTGGATAGCTAGACCGTCTTTTTCAGTAAGCTTTAGAGCACACCGCTTAGCTCCATCTTCTGGCATCTATTCGACACGTGGTTGGTGGCCAAACTGCTTTTTTATTTTATTTTAATTTAATTTATTTTAATATTTAATTTAATTTAATATTAAGCTTATTTTCTTCTTGTCCAGATTCATGGCTGATATTTATTATCCAAGTGTTAGTGCTGCGAATATAAAGTCTGACATTAATTCGCAGCCATTAAAGAGACTCGTAAAAATTAAGCACATCGACACAAATGTGAAGCTCATTTTACAAAAACATGGCAGCTTTCCACTGTGCCAACTATGCTGGTCCAAGCAGTAGTGCCGGAAGCACAGAAAGCACCGGTAGATATAGCAAAGAGGTCGTTGTGCCGAGTTTAAGCTGCTGGAATACTGCGGCAAGTCTTTTAAGAGATCCTCAAATTTGTAGTCCTGTGAATTTCTAGCATTTTAATTTCCAATTTTAATTATGACTATATGAAAATTAGAAATCGTTTCCTCCTTTGCTGTCCCCTTCTTTTTACTCTCACCATTGCTGTACCCTCGCTATACGCCTGTAAATACATCACGAAGAACTCAATGAAGGTGTTACGTCAGGAACGGACAATCTGAATAACTAACTAGCTAGCTTATTATAGTAGCAGATTAATAGAACACTAGAAAATTAAGTTTTTTGTTGGTTGCATCCAGAGAGAACTAAATTTCATTCGAGGGACTCAGCACGTGCTGGTAAAGAAGCGAGCCAATTGGCTATTACAAAAATCCAGAATTTGAGCACGAACAGCTAGGCACATTTTGTATGCATTGAGCGGATGGTGCCAAAAAACAGAGCCAACCAATAATTATAATAATAATAGCACATTTGATATAGCACCCTCAGAGAACTCAAATCTTTCTCTATGCACTTTACGTTTGCTGACATAACAAAACCAAATGAGATGCTAAGCAGCTCGTCGAACGTGGCCTGTCACGTGGTACCTGGGTTACCAAGCAGCAGCAGCAGCCTGCCCTTCTGTGCTTCTTTGGGCCGCTTGGTGGCGAGCTTGGACATCGTCGACCCATGGCCCATGCAATGTTCAGGCGATGTGGGGAGCGCCTCGAGTATGTTTCGAGAAAATTCAGCAGGGCGAATCCATTGTGGATGCTGCCTTACTTGCGATAGTGCACTTGTGGCTCACCTCCTGTCTCCATGGGCAGGTTCGACAGCAATTGCTGTGGGTCGTTTCCTCTTTCTTCCAGTGCTCCCACCTCGTTGCTGCGCTCCCGACCTGCCTTTTTGCTGCGTCCCCGAATCCACTCACTCCTGGCCGCGTCCGTTCCCTCGTCAGCTCTGCCCCTCCCTCGTCAGCTCCGGCCCCTGCCAGCTCCGGCCCCACGTCAGCTCGCGCCCTGCACCTGCTGCGCAGACCGATCGTACTGCATATGCGTCCGATCGTACTGTGTACCGATACGATCCGGTCCGATCGTATCGTCGATCTGGTCCGATCGTCCGATCATACTGCGGTACCGAGTGCTTACCGATCGTACTGTGCCTGCACAGACCGATCGTACAACACTGCTATGCGAGTCCCGGCACTCGACCGTCGCTGCAGGGGACGTGAGCTGGCGGCTGGCGGCTTCGGACGGGACGGCGTTCGCTGGCAGCTGCCGAACTCAGGTGCTCAGTCCGACGCAGATAAAGTGGACAGAGGCCGTGCACGGGGGAGTGACTTCCGTCGCTGTCGGTGAAAGCGCGGCCTGGTAATATCTCGCTGTCGGCTGCACGGCTGCGAACCCTGTGCCTGGGACGCTGTGCTCTGTTCGTGCTGTGAGTGTGCTCGAGCAGTGTTCGCTCGCGTGCGCCGATGGTCAATGCCGGCAATGCTCTCACAAATATTCAAGCGAGTGAAATCTTTTTTTTGGAGCACGGATTTCCGTTGGCAGCAGTTAGGTTTGCAGCACGTGCGTGTTGGCACCTTCTGTGGCCTGTATGCACGTTCTGCTGCCTGCTGCTGCCTGTAGCTGTTAAAAATGTGTCACTTTCTGAACGGTTGCGTCCTTTGCCACAAGCGTGGCACTTCAGTCAACTGGTCCACGCTGAGGTGTGACAAACACCCGACGAGCTGGCGCCACCTCAAATCAGGGCTAAAGAGTTGGAGTTTCGACATCGATGCCAGTAGATATGCCGACGGTAATAGAACACGGCGTCAAGGAAGTGCGCCCATATATGAGTATACCGGGTCCATGTAGTTAGCTTCTGTCAGCATCTCCACCTACCTCATTGAGGCACAAGCCATCATTGTCATCTGTGGCATGCAACTCCTTATTTTTTTAGCCCAGAATACAATTAATTGGCTATTTATTACTTTGAATGTCCAACTACAATTTTTAACTTGTACATTATGACATAGTCACATCATAAGGATTATAAAACAGGAATTGTTGATAATTTCAAGGGCTGTCATAATCTGGCTATCCTAACATGCTAACGTCTGCAGCACATTTTGACAATAGTATTAACCAAAAATAAATAAAATAAATAAATAAATAAGCCTCGGGCTGGCCTCTTTTTCTGCTTCCGGTTGTTTCCTGTGCCTTGCTTAGTGCTCTTGATTCTACACTACGTAAGACCATTTTTGTCCCTAGGTAGTAAGCACCATTGCCGAATTGTGTATGCTTCAGAAGTGCAGAACATGGCCACTATTCCCTACGAATTTTGCCTTTTTACCAGAACATGATTAACTTCGAATAAGCCCATTACCGATGAGAGAACTGAAGCACTTGTGACTTGTGGTTCACATTTATTCAGAAAGAATAGCAAAGGAATCTGTGTTTAAGTGTATTTATTCTGAAATTATACAGTAGTATCCCCTCGAAAGATCTAAGAAATGATTAGATGTTCTAGATTTTTGATTAGATGTTCTAGATTTTTGACTGTATGGCAAATGGTTTTGTCAAAGAAGCCCCCCCCCTGTTAAACTTAATTCACCCCCATTTTTGTGATACTGTCCTTGGTAATGATGTTTAGAGTCAAGTATGCCCTGATAAAAGCGCTTGCTTTGTTCTTCCGAGTATGGTTCCTTTGAATTTTTCCAAACGAGCAATAAATATATGGACCTTTTGGGACGTTATGCATCTCACTTTTGCATAGATTTTGATAGAACGATGCCTATACGAGGTAACACTAGTCTTCAGCCTCGCGATTGCTCAGAAAGCCGTGAACTGCTGCAACAAAATCGTTTAAGACTGCTTTTGCTGTCCTGCTCAGCTTCTGGGTGAATTCGCTCTATAATCTTCATCTGTGGTGTGATGGAGATACCGATTTCGACGTTCGCCTTAAAAGCCGTTGAAAAACATATGTACTTGATATACTTGAAAGCTACGACTAATTGTCTAGAGACTGTGGTGATAGTAATCCTTGTTTGTCCCGATGTCCCATTGACAAAGACTGCAAGGAAACTTTGTCAAAACGCCTTATATGTCAATTAGGTTTGGCACTATTTTGAAGTCCCCGACTACCTTCTGTGCATTACTATTATTTTTATACCTGTGCACTACTATTATTTTGAAGTCCCCAATTACCTCCTGCCTTACATCAGGGCAATCAGCACCATCTTGACACTGGCCCTACCTTAGGTGTATTTGTATGTATTTCCATATTTTATTCCACAAACCCATACAGACTATATGGGTGTTACTCAGGAGAGTTTTGTATAGCGCACTCACAGCCCAAGTGGCTTCAGTAGGCATTCGTTAGCCAACAGACTTCATCTCATGCAACAAAGATAAAGTGAGAGGCATGGCTGAGTCAGGAGAGCTGTTGAGGCAGTGAGTAGCATGGTAGTGGCAGTGTAGGACTGACAGAAAAGATGTGCCGTAGTGAACAGCAGGAGAGTAGTTGTCGTTGCGTAATAGTCGTGGAACTGAGTCCCACAGTCTAGGACCTGCAGAGCACAAGGTTCTGTCGCCAACGGTCTCCAAGCTGAGGAATGAAACAGCTAACTTATTTTCCACACAGGACCTGAGGGTTTGAGGAGGCTGAAACTTGTGCAGCAGTTCAGCTAGGTGCGAAGGAGCCAAGCCGTGGCGGGCCTTGTCAGGGCGGGTCAGCATGAGAACTTTGCTCTGTATCTGTTGGTCAACCGGCACCGAGTATGCCACAGGGAGAGACGACTACTGACTCTTGATGACTGACTATTGATACAGCTGGCTTTAATGCTCCTGGATGAACTGTCTATGGGTCACTCCGGTGGCACAGGAGTCGTAGGGCCTCGTAAAGACCTGCCGAGTTGTTGCAGAAGCACAGCCCATCTTTATCTTTAAGACTAAAGAAGTTGGAAAAAGTTGGCCATGCTTTCTCTGATGTGCTCTACTTCACTCTTTCATCTAGAAACATTCCACTCCTCGAGCACAGACGTCATAAGTCGTTGTGCACTGGATACGATTCTGACGAGATCGTTGAGAATCTGAGAAGCGACCAGAAGGGCGTGGGCTCGTTTCGCAAAAGCGGCGCCGACTGAGTTGTGCAGCGTGGACTGAGTACTGAGAGGACTAGCAGGTCTTCAGCAGATTCCTCCCCGCGCTTGAGAGCGGCCTCGGGCGACTCCTAGCGCGGTGTGGACCTTTACCTAGTTTCTCCGTGATACCTTCAGGTATTCCGCTGCTATCTTCGCTGTGACTATTTATGAGTGATCCTTGGATATGCTACACAAAACAGGACCTGCTTAGCATACATAAGGTGCGATGTCGCCATTAGTCGATACCTACCGGCGGGCCTTCTTCGGCGGCCAGTGAGAACCTTCCTGCACCCTGCGTTCGCCCTATCAACAGCTCGGCTATCAAACCTACGACCCTTAAGTTTAAAGCACTGAATAGTACTCGTTGCGGTTGTAGCTCACCTGCCGTGGCCCAGCACGGTGTGTAATATCAACCGGCGGAAGTTACTAAGGTCCAATTCAAATTCGAAGGGCCAGGCTACCGGGTTGGAGACATACCCATGTGAATACAAGCCACTTCATCGGTGTAGGGCAGTTGTTGGACAGCCTCTTAAATTCCACCTACTAAATTTCCGCTTGCTAAAAACCAAGGGGCTACTTATCGGCGATCAGGTGGGCCTGGAGAAGCTAGATGCATTTCTGCTTACCGAAACTTGGGTGATGCCTTGTTCCAGAAGCTGTATATCTGAGACCACCCCACACGGGTTCTCATGCTATCAGTCCATGCGTTCTGACAAGGTTGGTGGCAGGTTGCAAATTTTGTTCACGAATTAATTAAGATGTACAGTTTTTCGCATGTACCATCGTTTGAATCAGTTGCAATCAGGTCTTCATCGAAGACAATGCCTCTCACTGTTGTGATATACCGACCTCCTTC
This sequence comes from Cristatella mucedo, assembly GCA_009760855.2. Lineage (NCBI taxonomy): Eukaryota > Metazoa > Bryozoa > Phylactolaemata > Cristatellidae > Cristatella > Cristatella mucedo. The sequence goes on from WPIO01000153.1 coordinate 41,980, forward strand.
TGGCTGTCTTAACCTGTTTATAGAGAAGTTTTCAGAGTTCCTCGCTAAAATATGTGTGTGTGACAGACCGTTACTGATTGCTGGAGACTTCAATATTCAGGTTGACAACCTTGGCAACAGCCAGGTCCGCTCATTTCTTGACTGTCTGGAGAGTTTTGGTTTGGTCCAACACGTTAATCATATCATCCAAGTTGGTGGCCATATTCTAGATCTCGTGATCACCAAGTTTGTCCTCCCCACTGACCTGTGGTGTGCCAACTGACCCTCTCAGATCATTGTTCGATCTTGTTTACTGCTCCTGCTCCCTTATACAGCTAATGTCGAACTTGTCCAGCGACGTAACTTACAAAGCATTGACATAGACACATTTTTTAATCTGTTTGTGGTGCAGGTCTTCTTGATCTGCATTCAGACTCGACCGGCAGCCTCGATACCCTCACCGATGCAGTGAACATGACACTCAGGAGTGCTCTTGGCAAGCATGCTCCCATTCATTCTAAGCGTGTGCTGAATCGTGGAGATTCCTTTCAATGTACAAAACAACTCTTAAAGATGCGCCGGGTTAGGTGCAGGCTTGAACGACGTTTCAAGAAATCGGGGTCTGATGCAGATCTAGTCAATTTCAAAGACTTCCTTCGAGTTAACACCCGGAAGCTTAAAAAAGCCAGGGCTTCTTTTTTCACTCGAAAGCTGAATTCCTGCCAGTCAGACCCTAAACAGATTAATAAGACATGCTGGGAGGTCTGGCTCCTCAGATATTAAGGGATCAGCCGAAAAGTTTTCAGCCTTTACTGAAAAAATTGTGCACATTCGTGCCTCCATAAAGCCCCCTCCTACTAAGGCAATTTCGGATTCACAACCTGTGACCTTCCTTAAAAGGTGCATGCAATGTGGCTGCCTTAATAAGGTATTGCAAATAAAACTCGTCTCCTGAAGATGCTTTAACTTCATCTCTGTGGTCTTCACTGGCAGTCCAACATAGCCCTGCCATAACCGAGCTTTTTAATGCTTCTTTGGGAAAAGGGGTCGTCCCCAAGTCCTTCAAATCGGCAATCGTTAGACCCATATTTAAAAAGCCTGGATTAGACACAGAGATCCTTGCAAACTGTCGCCCAGTTTCCCTTCTTCCTTTCTTGTCAAGGATTCTTGAAAAAATGGTTGCTAAGCAGCTGGTTGAACATACTGAAAAGAATGAAATGTCAGAAATATTTCAATCAGGTTTCAAGAGGCAGCACTCCACTGAAACTGCTCTCCTCTGTGTTAATGATGACATTCTACATGGCAGCGATGACGGGAATGTCACTGCCCTAGCTCTGCTAGATCTGTCTGCTGCCTTTGACACCATTGATTACGATGTTCTACTTGAACGATTGAGAACAACGATCGGTCTGGCAGATAAGGCACTGGCATGATTTAAATCGTACTAGTCTGATCGAATTCAATCCGTGTCTTGTGGGGTCACGTCTGACACACAGGAAGGGTCACCTGTGGAGTCCCTCAAGGGTCTGTACTCGGTCCCTTGCTGTTTTCTATTTATACTCAACCTCAGGGGAAAGTGATTAAGGCCCATGGAATAGGATATCGCTTTCATGCTGACGATACTCGGCTGTATTTATCATTCAAACCGTCGGAATCTGCTGCAGCAACTGAGAAACTGAATGCTTGCCTTGCCGACATTCGATCCTGGATGTCGGAAAACTTCTTGAAAATAAATGACAATAAAATCGAACTGCTGCTCATCGGACACCCTAAGCGTGTGGCTGGATTAAAAGGCTTTGCTCTTCTAATAGGTGATGTTGTTGTGCGACCATCACCACGTGCTCAAAATTTAGGTGTCGTTTTTGACAGCTGCCTAAATTTTAAAAGCTTTATTCAGAAGACTGCTTCTACAGCTTGCCATCACGTCCGATCCCTATCCAATATTAGGAGCTGTCTTTCACATTGGCTTGCAAAAATTTAACTAGCTCTTTAGTTATGTCTTGGCTTGATTATTATAATTCCCTTTTGGCTGGGCTACCAAAGAAAGCAACTAGGCCACTTCAGCTGACTATGAATATGGCTGCAAGGCTAGTCTTCAAGTCCCAGAGGTTTGAGCACGTGTCTCAGTTTAGGATATCGAGCAACGGATACAGAGCAAAGTTCTTGCGCTGACCCACAAGGCCCGCCACGGCTTGGCTCCTTTCTACCTAGCTGAACTGCTGCACCAGTTTCATCCTCTTTGCGCCCTCAGGTCCTTAAAGACCGTTGGCGACAGAAGCTTTAGCTCTGCAGGTCCTAGACTGTGTAACTCGCTTGCTTCCACAATTCTTATGCAATGACAGCTACTCTCTTCTACTCCCACTTTCTCTTTGTTGTGTGAGACGAAGTCTGTTGGCTACTAAATGTGTACCGAAAGCCGCTTAGGCTGCGGTTGCGCTATATAAAACTCTCCTGTGTAACATTCACTGTCAATTATGGCTTGTGGGGTTACAGATGGAGAGACATTACATTACATTCAGCCGTTCGTTTCGTTTGTTGTGAGTCGCTTGTCATGCACTCTCTCTCTCTCTCTCTCTCTCTCTCTCTCTCTCAAGCACATGCACGATGTTGCCTCCACTCTGCGTCCAAGGTACATCAAGGAGGGTGGCCGCCTGCATGTCCACGACGGCGTGTCCAGGGAGCGTCCGCTGACGAGGTCACGTGAAGTTGAGTGCAAAATCGGCCCTCTGTCGCGGGTCGCCGGCCGCCAGTCGGGTGCTCTGCTCGCACTGACGGCCGCTGGCGGCGGCCTCCTACGATACGACGGAGCCGACTGGCATGCTGTGCCGGCGCCGCCCAACTGTCAGGGCGTCAGCGACATGGCGTTGAGCCGGGAGGACGTGTTCTGGGTGACCGACTTCGCCGGTGGCATCTGGTTTGCAGACCTGGCAGCCTTAGCTTCGAAAGAGGTCGCCGGCTACTACGGCAGCACACTGAGCTGGTGGCAGGTGAGCTGAGCTTAGCGAGACCGACCCCCCCCCCCCCCCCCCCCCGCCTTTGACCTTAGACCTCTGGCCTCGGACCCGACTGGTGCTGGATGAAGCAGATAATTGTAAGGTCAATTCTGCTTAAGCTGCCATCGCCATCGCTGCGCCACCTTCTCGAGCTGTGCCCACCTGCTGCTGCTGCTGCTGCTGCTGCAGCAGGAAGGCGGTGATAGGGACTAGAGGGCTAGGATTTCTTCTGCGTCTGCGAAATGAGTTTCTGGATGAGGTCGCACATGAGTAAGGCCGGAGTTTCTCTATTATGTTTGCATGCTTCAGCACGGTTGGCAGCGGCAGTAAATGCATGCTGATCTGATCATCTTGACGACGTCGAGATCGCCACGTGAATAGCCAAACATGTGGCGATGTCAATCGTATCGCTTGCATCTGCGTACATGCCCCTAGGCTGAGTAGCATTGTGCCTTCCTACTTGGCACTTGCATCTTCCGCTCCTGCGCCTCCTCCCGTCCATCCGTGGATTGCTGAGCTTTGCCTGATCCCTTAGGTGAACTACCAGCTCAGCCTCTCTCCGAACGTTCGCCGCAAGGACGCAGCGCTACGCCTCGCACCGGACAAGCGCAACAGGTGCCTGGTCAGCGTTGCCGACAATGTCGTCGTACTGAGTGCTGAGCCGAGAAAGATCTTGCACGTTCGCCAAGGCCACATCGTCGGTACGTTAGCTGCCAGCATGCCGCCGCCTGATCACAGACTGCATCTGAGCTTGCACAGTGCATCGCTTTGTCTCGTGACTTTGTTGCGAGACCTCATCACGTGACTGCAGTTGCCGGGCGGCACCGCAATGCCCCTTGTGGTAGCCATCAGCCATGGTGATCAGACAGCCACCGGAGGGAGCGGGCTGCTTCCGGTGGGTGGGTCTGAGAGCAGTTTCAGCGCTGCTTTGGGCAGAAGGCATGGTGCCTAAGCCTGGCAATAGATGGTGGTAGCCATCAGTTTGGCCTCCCGGATGTCGGTCGATTCGGCATAGCCCCAAGAGGATATGCGTGCCAGTGTCTTGCATGGGCCCATGCATGGTGGCTTCGCAATAATAGTAAGCAGGCCGTGACAGCAGTATATATTTTTCGGTCTAGTGCTAAAGCTGATGCTTGTTAATTATAAAGAAGCTGCTGGGCGTTTAATGGATGCTCTAGCTATAATAATAACATGCTTAGCAAGCTGGTTTGGCCCAGCGGTTAAGGTGCTCGCCTCGATCAAGGTCTGGCCGAGGTCGTGGGCTCGAGCCCATCGGCATATGTGAAGCGCCTGAATATAGATTGAGTTCTGTTAGGGTGCTGTGCAAATGAATTTTATTTATTTATTTGATAAAGTGCCCTCGGAGAGTTTAATATCTTTATAGGCACTTCACATTATTTGCTGCAAAGGAAACACGCCATCGGAGCTATCTTGATTTCTTTGTGCTGCAGGTCAGGTCAGCCTGCAGGCCACTGATCTGATCATGTGCTCTCCCGCGGCCCCTTTCTCCCTCCACCGAAATGCTGCCACAGGAAGCAGAAGCAATACCGAGCGGCTGCGGGGGTGGGGCTGCGAGCGGTGAGGGCACTTGTAGCTTATCACTGGCCTTCCAGCCACTCAGCTCATCCACTCAGCCAGTACTTGTGGGAAGCAGAAAAGATGCAAATTGAAACGAGCTCTGCAGATTTTCAGCCTCTTGCTTTTCTTCGAGCCCCCTCTCTCCCTCCCCCCATTTTCTTACACCGGCCTTGTGCTAGCATGAAAGTCGATCGGTGCTTTGCTGTGTTGTTAGGAACACGTCGTTTGGGGCAGGGAGCGCCAATCGCGTGGGCGCCTAGGTGCGCTTCCTGCGCGCTGCTGCTGCTGCTGAGGCACCATCACGGGGTGGCTGCATTGATCGGACAAGGTCAAGTCGGGCGGATGCTGACGCTCCGCTGCCTGCTACTGCAGCTGCTGCCTACTTGCTTTGTTTGTCTGCAGGTCACCAATGGGTGCCAACGTCGTTTCCCGGCATCGCTCTGTCGGCACGCTGGGACGTGGTGCACACGAGCGACTCGGAGAACCTGTGGCTGGTGCAGTCCCGGCACGAGCTGTTTTGCTACAGCGTCAGCACGCGGCGCATGCGCCCGGTCGTCCTGCCTGTCACGTGCAGCTCCACCATTGGCTGCATCAGTGGCAGCGATGAGGCGCTCTGGGTGCTGTTTGAGGACGGCCGAATTTTCGTGAGCTCGGCCTCGCACGGTGCTAGCATCGGCGGAGGCGGCGGCGGGACCGTCATCGGACTGGCTTGGACAGAGTTGGACATGTCGCAGCTGAGTAAGCTTGAGAGAGCACGGAGCCTGCGGTGTGTGCGGCTGCAGTGATGCTCCGATGCAGCGACACTAGCGACACCCAGCGTACTACTGCTGCTCTGTTGTTTGCTTTTTTATTAGTGACGATTGGCAGCGTTGTGTTGAGTCGCAAAGGGCTTACTTATAATAATCTCGGGTAGGAATCTCAAGTAGTAGTCCCAAGTAGTAATGCTGGCTGCGTCAGCAGTTGGGCAGTTGACTCGGTTGGTTCGCTCAGTTAATGTATGCCCTCGAGCTAGCACATGTACTGCAGCACCACCAGTTGAACCTCGTTCGGATGCTGCTGCTTGTCACGTGGGGTCAGTCCGGCAGAGCGAGCCCTCGCCGAGGCTCGGGGCAAGGAGACTCAAGGCACACAGACCCGGATGCACTCGACCGAGCACACAACAACCAGAGACACTGGGGGGGGGCGACCGGAAGTTCGTCCCCCTTTTTTCGTGCCACGTGACCTCTGAAGCTTTGGAGCTCAAGGCGAAGGCATTGGCAAATCGGCGGGCTGCTAGCATTGGGAAAAGAGAATATCTCCTATCTCGATGGTTCTGATTTGCGCCGCCGCTGTAAGCAGCCACACCTTACAGGCAGCTGTACATTGGTTAGGTGGTTGGTGTATCAGTGTGTGGCGTCGAGCTGAGCTGACAGGTCGGTGGGGTGCTGTCTTTGAACAACAGGCGGCGAGGTCTGCCCAAAATCGTTGCAAAGAACAAAAGTTGCGAATCCGCGCGTGCAAAAAAACTCCGAAAATCTGTGCAGTTCACCGTTTTGGCATGCACCGCCTTCGACCAAAAGCATTACCGAAAGCCGTACCGAAAAGCACCAACTGTTGGCCACTGGGCGCAGGGGCGGTGTAGGCCTGAGGCAAGGCATCGCTCTGCCGCTTGTCAACTGAATTTATGGTATCTTTTGACACCCTGGCAAGAGTTGGCACAGCAGTGCACTAGCTTCGAGTAAGGATCGTCTGTTTCATCATTGCATTCTTCTGCTTGGCTTCAATCGACGATTGCCAACGTTCAAGGATTTGCGCAACTTTGCTCGACCGCTGCTGCAGCCAGAGCCTGAAATAGCTCAAAGGTGGCTGTCATTTCGATTTGCGCAGGCTTTGCAGAAAAAATGACATCCTGATAAAAGTCTTCTAAAACTCAGCCACGATCCCCTACCCAACTTGCGATGCAAGGTCTAGAAGTTTCTCGAGCACGTCACTATTCTGTCTGTTGGCTGGTCTCAACACAGCCTGCGTGCTGGTGCGGCTGGTAACCTCGAGTCGCGTGTGATATTCATTAAGTCGAGGTTGTGCATTCGGCTATTGTAAGGTGCACAAAATGCTCCCTGTGATGCATGGGGAACTTGCGTGCAACTCATGCATTAACTTAGAGGTGGATATCCATTTCAAGAGTGTGCCAGGCATCATACAGAGATATAAGATACAGGCATTCAAGGCACACATTTAATCCTCCTACATATGGTTGGAACTCTTTCCTCTCACAGCCCTACGAGCCCAATCGTTTGCAGGCAGCAGCAGCAGTACAACGTCCGAGCACCATCTGCGTGGGGAACGTGTGCCTGGAACCAGGCATTGATCAAATGGCAGGCTGCCAGGAGAGCGGACTTCCAGACTGCTCTCGTTCGACGGAAGTGCAGAGGCTTTCAGCCTCGGCGTCGAAAGGATTCAGGAATACTCCTAGACAGCCAAATATCGTGATGTCTGCTGCTGCACTGGATGCTATACAGAGCAGGTCAGCTGTGCTTACTCTGAATGGGTGGTGGTAGCAGACATAGATGGTATATTTATATTATATATATATTATATATATATATATATATATATATATATATATATATGTGTGTGTGTGTGTATATATATACATGTGTGTATATATATATATATATACATGTATATATATGGCTGCTGCGCTGATCCCCCTGGTCTTAAATAAAATAAAATATTACCTGATTTAAGAGCCTCTTTTTTATAGCGGCAGAAGAGCCTTAAAGGCTATCATCACTGCTTGCATATGCAATAAAGGATCGCCCTCCGAAGGATTCGAACCCACGACCTCGGATCGCTTTACCCAGTGTGCCATCACGGTCTTTCAGGTAGTCCCTCACAGTGACCTCTGACCTAGTTCAAAATCTGTGGTCTGCTCCTGTGGTCAATCGAGAGTCACACTTACAACCGTCACATACTGTGCCTGTCGTATGTGCATCTATGACATAGGCAGCTGAACTGCTTGATGGTGAAGTCGGCCAGATTTAGTCAAAAGCAGCCTTTGAATTTAGTGCATGTAAGTCGAAAGCAGCCTTTGCACTTGGTGCGTGCAAGGGAAGGTTTTTGCCCTCTAATGCACCCGGATGCCATCGTCCCTCTAGGCGTGACCGCCCACCGCGAGCCAGCAACTGCGGAGGCCTTCTTTACTGCAAAAGTCTCAGAAGTCTGTCGCTGGGCCGCCGGAAGTTGCCTGCAGTGAGCAGAGCTCATTCGTATTGCGCATTGTGGCGCCGCTCACATGCTGCTTCCGATGTTTTCTTGCTGCAGGCGAAGTGCGACTACATCACGTGTCGGTCGGCCGCATGTACGTCTGGGCCGTGGACGAGTTCGGCACCGTGTACGTGCGCGTGGGCGCCATGGCCAAGCAGTGTCGGCACATGAGTCCAGCGTGGGCGCCCGTAGAGTCCAAGCTGCCGCAGATGGGCGCCCACTTTACCAGCATCCACGCGTCCAACGACGGCAAAACGATCTGGGCCGTGGACAGCAAAGACAACGTCTTCGCCAGGCGCGGCGTCAGCGCCGACATGCCGCTCGGACTTTCGTGGGTGCAAGTCATCGGTGGGTGCTCTGCTCGCCGCCGCAGCGTCACGCCGAGCCTCGTTCTCAACGGCTCGAGCCGCCTGCTGCTGCTGCCCCAGTTTTATGCTGCTCTTGTTCCTGCTGCTTCCGCTGCTGCTGCTTCCACTGCTGCTGCTTCCGCTGCTGCTGCTTCCACTGCTGCTGCTTCCGCTGCTGCTGCTTCCGCTGCTGCTGCTGCTGCCTAGTGTTCCATCTGCCTGCTTCAGCCGGTGGTGCCGGTGATGCTGCTGCTGCCACCTGGTGCCTGCCTGCTACTGCTGCTTCCTGATGGCGCTGCTGCTGCTCGCTGGGCCACGATGCCGGAAGCTGCTGCTGCTCGCTGCCGTCACCGCCTTCACTCTAGTTCTGCGGCAGCGCCTGGTTGTTCCTCGGCCTAATGTCCTTTCGAGTCGCATTGCAGTCTCAGATGTCCATCCTCTGCAGGCTCGCCGGTCAGGCAGCTGGCTCTAACCAACGACACTATCTGGGCGCTGACCCCGGACGGAGAAGTGATGTGCCGCGCTGGCGTGACGTCGGTGAACATCACAGGGGAGTACTGGAAGAGTCTACCCAGCGAGCACTTCAAGTGCCTGGCAGGTGAGAGGCGACCTATCTTTGCCGTCGCTTCTTTCTTCTCCGTGGTTGTACCGCTGGGTCACGTGTGGCACGCCGTAATTCTGTCCAACGTGGAGGAGGGGGGATTTTGACCTCCTTCAGTGAACCCCCTACAGTGGGGCATCGACCTGCTGGTCCGCCCCATTTACTTCCACTACCTTTCCTTCCCAACTAGCGCACCAGCAAGGAGAGTGTGTCCTAATTCCGCTCGATGAGCAAAAAGAAATAGTATAATCACGTGTCCTATAGTTTGTCATGAATTTCGGGCTACCAAGCCCCTCCTGCATCAAGGCATTGATGCAGGATGGACTTGGTGCCTCAACAGGAGAATTGCGCTTTCGTCTCGCCCCCCCCCCCCGAGATGAAAATACCGACTGCTGGCACGCACTGGTCCTGAACAGGTTCTTGTAGACCAATTAAATCGGCATCCAGTATCGACTAGAAAGCACTGCACTGAACGTAACAACTAAGGACACTGCGGAGCACAGAGGCCCCACGACGAGCGAAACTGCCCAGGGTCGGTCTTTGTGGGAAAAAGTCACAGCAGCCGTCATAGATTTCGGTCGCCTACATTATCGGCTGCCGCCTGCGGCAGGTGTATGCAACAGCTCTAGCGGAGCGGAAGCGTTTGGGAGTGCTCGGGCATGTTTGGGCATGCTTCGTGGCCGTGAGGATTCCGATCTCGGCAAAGCACTGGGTTGATCTCAAGGGATCTCTCTCCACTTCGGCAGAGTCGGCTTTGCATATGCACACTCCTGCTACCAGTGCGCCGGCATGCGTGCAGCTCCTGCGATGGAGAGTGACCTCTAGCCAGGGAGGCGTGGCATGCTAGAATCGCTGTCGGAAAAGCAGCTAGTCGCGACGGTGGCGCTGCTGCACCGGCAGCAGTGAGCTCTCCGCTCGACACGATGCTCTGCCAGTGAAGACTACTGCGACTCGCTGCGCGAGCCCCAAGTTCCGCCTTTTCCTCCAGCAATCGAATCTGGCAATCGAGCCTTGCAATCGGAGCTCACTCTGCCGGAGCAGGCTCCCTGGCTTCGCGCGGTGCACGCTCTTTTTTTTGGTGCTTCTTTTTTATTTGCAGCCTCCCTGGGCAACCATGTGTGGGCGATAAGCTCAGAGGGCACGATCCTGGAGCATCGCTTCAGGGTCGTCGGTCGCGTCGCTCAGCAGCAGCAGCAGCAGCAAAGTCGTCCCGACCCAGAGCTCGACCATGACTGGGAGCTCATCTAGCGGTCAGCCGGCGTCACTTGCGTGCCTCCTCCCCTATGGCGCCGTGCGTGTCAGTGTCGCGCGGGCGAGCCGGTCCTGTCGTGGGTCGCCTGCAGCAGCAGCGAACGCCGTGCGCTTGGCAGCCAGGCGCAAGCCTACTTGCCAGATCGGCAGGTGAGGCAGCTTCCGATCAGGTGTTTTGTACAGCAGCACTTGCTCACTTGCTCGATCGATCGTCTTCCGCTGACTGGCCCTCTGCCACAAGCAGGCTGCAGCCGGCTTGGGCCAGCTCAGCTGCCTAGGCAGCATGTCTCCCACGAGAGCTAATGTCGCACAATGTCTCCCACGTGACCTGATGGGTCACATGCAGTCTCCTGAGCGAGCCAACGCCACACTCTGTCTCTCACTCACGAGAGCTGAATGCTAGTCTTTCTTTTGGGTTTTTTCTTTCCTTGGAGGCTTGCAGCTTCGTCAGATATATATATATAAGCAAAAAGCTATCAGCATGTGCTGCAGTGATTGGTTGCTGTGATTGGTTGCTTTGATGGGTCACTGTTCATTTTTCACACTCGTGCGACCTTTGTTGTTGAACATATTTTGCTGATATATTTGCAAATGCCGGCGACTAGTTGACTAGAACGACGGTCCTACTGGTTCGTTGTTACTGTGTATATTTGATTTTCAATATTTTTTCCATTAGCTCCTTTGAGTACTACAATATCATGTAATCAAAGGCATTTAAACAACAATCGTGAACTTATCTTTTTTTTTGCCCTCACTTTGGTACCGCTTGCTGGTGGCTAGCGAACGTATGCGTAGGATCGAAAATAGACATTCCTGTAGCAGATTATTAAATAGGACTGCATGGAGAGCGGCTCTGATTTGGAGTTTTGCAAAGGTTCGTGTTGCCATACGTGTTGCCATTGCCATGCCGGTCACCTTCATGAAATTCGCCCGGATGTTAGTGTGCTAGCACTTAGCACTGGTCGACGCTGGGCACGCAAGGTCAGCGACCGACCAGCTCTTGCCAGATTGGTATTATCGAAATTCTCTGAACCAGTCGCAGTTTGATCTTATTAGCAGCCGAAAGGCTAGGACAGAGTCGAATCGGTCGATTGAGAGAAGAAGGTGCTCGAGAATATGATAATCTCTCTCTCTCTCTCTCTCTCTCTCTCTCTCTCTCTCTCTCTCTCTCTCTCTCTCTCTCTCTCTCTCTCTCTCTCTCTCTCTCTCTCTCTCTCTCTCTCTCTCTCTCTCTCTCTGTCTCTCTCTCTCTCTCTCTCTCTCTCTCTCTCTCTCTCTCTCTCTCTCTCGATTATGGAGTTATACTCCCAACTATATTTACGTCTGACTCCAGCTCAATGCACAGCATTTTCGATAGGCCCAGAATCGTGAAAACCGTATCTTCTCTTGACTTGTGCTCTAAGGTGTGGCCTGCAAGTAAGTGCATTGGATCTTAGCTTGTACGCTCGTCGGGCACGGAAAATAATATACTGGCTGATTTTAAAGCCTCTTTTGTATAGCAACAGAAGAGCCTTTACGACTATCTCCACCGCTTGCAGTCAATAAAAAATCGCCCACTGCAGGATTTTAACCTACGACTTCAGGAACGAGGTCGTGAATAGCAAACGCCTAACTAGCATCTGTCTGTGTCATGGCTCACAGGTAAGTTTACACTTCTACACTTGAATGCGGAAGGTAAATCCTTTAGCTGTGTAAAGATGCGTTTATACTGCACACTTTCCTCCTGACAGACGCAGACTTTCGTCCTCTTTAGGACGTTAACACGACAGATTTAGTCCCGCCCACGACAGATTCGACGGCTGACTTAGTCCTGCCAAAGCGCGTGCTCTAATCCGGGAGGCTTTTAAGAAAGAGGGTTTCCCCGGAAAGACGCCAAGCCAAACCCCGCAGAAGTTGAGTTCGCCGCTGCAGTCAACATTGTAGAGTAGTATGAGAAGAATATAAATAAAAGCATGATGAGCATATTAAAAAGCTTTTTCGGGAAAGTGAGTAGTACTAAGTAATACTCGGCGTTATGGGTGTGAGAGTGTATAGTGCTAAGTAATGTTCGATGTTACGGTTCGTTGATGGGTTTGATAAACATGTAACCGGGTTCCAGGGGTCAGCGGCTGTTTCCCGCCAAACCCCGCCATACTCCGGCCACACTGCCTCTCGCCATGCCGCCGAGCTAGGGTAAGACCAGCGGTCGTAAGGGTAAACCTCTTTATAATAACGCATGCGCCAACAACAACAGGGGAACTAAACAAGTCTACAGGGAGGGTCCTATACATTATACACTATGGGAGCGCAAGATGACGCAGCAAGCGCGAACAAACGTGTTAGTTGGGGTCAGTCGGCTTCCGCAGTCCTGTCGTTGTACCGACTCCGAGTCCAACAGTACGAGCGTACGCCGTCCAAAACCCGGCTGGCTGAGTAACTGCTGGCTAGTCCGAGTCGACAACTACCACAGTCGTAAGCTTCCACCGAAAAAAGCCAACATACGGGGGTCACGAACAAGCTGCACGGGGAACGCGGAATAAAAACAAGTCAACAACGAGCGAGCTATCCAGCTCCGCTCGGGCCTTGGGTACTAGTTCCCTTGCGTGTGTGGCAGCATCGCCGGAGCACGCCTGCACGAATCCAGGTGCATAACTCGGCGAGACCGGGAGCCTCCAACACCATGACTTACTTGGCCAACTTCCCGTACCCAAGAGCGCCGGTGACCTCTCGTCACCACACATCCGGCAATGCATAGGTCTGACTCCGGCCTAGCCGGTGACCCTAACCCTCACTATAGCCGTCCGGTCCAAGCCAACCGAACCCAGCCTGGGTTCAAACAGACGCACGGGGTATTTATTATAGGTAGACAAATGCTGGAGCATTGATTACAGTGCAGAAGCATCCTATATGTAAGGACTTGCTCTGAACGCCTGAATCGAGCTCACGCACGCCAGCCAGTTTTATTTTGGCCGTGGGGTGCATCCGACGAGCCCCGGGAATTTGATTGGTCGGTCGGACCAACAACTAGCCCAAAACTCCCACAGCCACTGCGATTAAGGCTTCTATAAGTTTTTGCAGCTGTAGTGCATACATACGAATAAGTACTTTCTCGAATCATCCGTCCTTCGGCTTCCCCACTGGAGACCTTCAGATAAACGGTGAGGCGTGATGGCTGTTGCTAGGTAAGGCTGTTGCTTTCACGACTTCGGTCCCGAGGTCGTGGGATTGATTCCTGCGGTGGGCGATCCTTTATCGTCACTGCAAGCGGTGCTGATAGCCGTACAGGCTCTTCTGTCGCTATGCAAAAGAGGCCGTTTAATCAGCTAGGATTTATTTTAATTATTTTACTGGCTACCTTGTTACATGCCTGCAGGCAGTAAGTATAATCTTGGCTATGCCCAGAGTGCGAATTAGGGAATGGCGGTTCCATATAAAAGCATGTCAGGCCCACCATAGACGGCTCTTTCGAATTTCTCGAGCGGGCCTGAGGGCAGCTAGCAACTGCTTTGGGATTGTGGCTGGTGGGCGGTTAGGAGCTAGATTAGCTTGTTTCTTCGTCACGTTTCAGCTTGTGAATGTCAAGGCTGATCCAGCAGCCTCGTTTACATAGCGGCTTAAGAGACGTAACGAGTTATCAATGGTAGCATGTTCAATGTCAGCAAGCAGATCACGGTTAGATGTGATATGTGCAGGGTCAGCATGCAAATTCTGTCAGAGGCAGCATGAACAGTGTCAGCTCGCATAAGCACACAAATGACGAATCACGTGGACTCACTAGCTGCTGTGATAAATAGATGCTTTTTTAGTTTCTTTTTAAATGCCGTCATGTCAAGGGATGCAGTGACGCCAGTCGGTAGTGAGTTTCGAGCTTTATGAGCATACGAACTAAAGGCATTGTCTCCAAAAGATTCGAGGTACGTACGAACTGTAGCTAAAAGACAAGATTCAGAAATCAAGTGGTACGAGTTGTTGGTATGCTTAGCACTGCGAGTGAGTAGATCTGATAGGTAGGGCTGGAGCCAAAAAAATGAATGGACCTAAAAGTAAGTGAACAAACTCTAAGTTGATGTTTTGCTTCACTGAGAGCCATTGCAGAGAAGCGGTTTGATGTGGCAACTGAGACGCTCACGACAGACAAGCCTACTGCAGAGCTTCGCACAAGGAGTAAGCACCTGGTTACTCAGGCCGATAGACCAGCAGCAGTAAGTTACAGAAGTCGAGACGAGATGTCGTAAAATGCATGGACAAATTTCGACGCCTATGTGGCATCAGGTGTTCACATGGCTGTCAACACACTCTAACCTCGAGCAAAAAGGAGGAAGTGAGAAGCAGAGCAGAGTCAATGAGGCAGTCGACGAAGTGAGTCTAGTGTTGGTGGCATGCAGGGCCGGCTGGAAACGATGAGATGGATCTAGCAGCACGAAAAAAGTCGCTGCTTACTAGTTTCGGAAGTGATTTCCAGTAAAGACTGAGGTTATCAGCAATCACACCGCCGGAATCCATAGCCAGAAGGACGCCTAGTACCAATCCAAGCACAATCTCGTCCAAATAACAACCAAATCCAAATCTAAGTAAGGGGTGCATTCTCCGGGCGACGTACACTATTTACTGCTGTGGCTCTCACATAGAAAGAAGATTCGCTACAGTATCTCGGCGGTGTACTTCCGAGAGTGTCAGCGGTAATGGGCTGGGAAGGTTTTGACTGCGTAGAGGTACAGCTGAGTTTCATCTGCATTCAAGGGAAAGTCTCAATCGTTGCTGGAAATCAGATCGGAAAGAGGCAGAATATATAACCGTGAAAAGAACAGGACCAAGGACAGAGCCCTGCGGTACACCGTACTTCAGAGATTCCTCGGCTGATCTTTGTCCGTCCATGTCAACCCTCTCTGGAGTCTCATAATGAGACAGGGCCTGAACCCATGTAGGAATGTGCCAGTGACGCCCATGCGAGACGGGAGGCGCCCGAGAAGGACCTGGGGATCGATGCCATGCAAAGTCGTGGACAGATCGAGCCGAATAAGCATGGAGACTATTCCTAGTTCCCCGAGAATGTCGTCTATAAACCAGAAGCATGGCGTGATTAGCTCTAAAATCAGACCGGGACTCACTATCTAGGTTTGAAGTTTCAATATAAGACTTCAGCTGGTCTGCTACGACCCTGTCTGTTCGAGTATCCTCGATAGGAACTTTTGAACGGAGAATGGGCGGAAGTTGCTCAAGTTCTCTTCGTCAAGTGTTGCTTTCTTGAGTAGCGGCCTGACTGCAGCCTTTTAGAAAGGTGCTGGGAAATGAAATGAGGCTAATGCCATATTAATTAATTTTAGTTATCCATAGCAGCAGCAGCAGCAGATCTGCGCATCTTAGAAGCCGGAAGTAGGAATACGATCTGATAATAATGCATTTGTTATACCAAACTCGGAGAACCCAACCTCTTGATGAGAGATATCTTCTTAGATTGGGATCTGAACTTTAGATTGAGCTCACTCGACGCCATCTCGTGTGACCGAATGCGGTAGCAGAGGAGGGTTCGGCTACTTCCTGCCCTGG
>WPIO01000153.1:67500-310000 GCA_009760855.2 Cristatella mucedo
TTTGCCTGGAGCCAAGAATTTTTATATTTTACAGTGTCGACTACTGTAATGATCATCGGTGGTGCTGTATAATAATCATCGGTGCTGCGACGGCTTAGTAACACTTAGCAGAACCGCCCAAATGTTTGCTATTCCCAGCATTATCTCGTGCTGCCCTGTGCGTTTTCCCCCAAGCGCTAAAGTTAATCACTCTAACTTAGTGGTAATCAGGCCTGCTATAACCCCGAAAAGCCATATTAATGCTTGTCTTTATATAAAATTGCACCCACTAGTACAGATTAAGCAGGTCACCATGGATAACTGGGCAGCGCGCCCTCCTGAGAGCAGGATCAGCTCGCTAAACTAATAGCAGCATGTCTATGCAGTAAGCCGGTCACGTTGAATAGAAGGCTGCTGTAGAAAGATAAAAAAAAAAGTCTTCTCGGGTCATTGTCTATTCTAATCTATCTGGGAGAACATGACGGCTACCCTATCTTTGTCCTTGATAGTCAGCTTGATAACGTTGCCGCATATTCAGTCATAGCTGAAAAGTCTTCGAACGATATTTGATCAATCTAAGAGGCAGAACTCGATCAAGATCGTCAGGTGAAAGATATTGTTCTGTCTCTAGCAGCTGTCACGACAAGTTGTAGGCTAAACTTATCACAGGACTTGTAATGCTTAGCTAATCCTCTTAGCAAGTGCTTCCTCCAGAAGCTGCTCATCCTATTTTAAATGTCGCTCTTTTGGGCAAAATTTAACGACTAGGGACTGCGGCGACCGACGGACCGACCGACCGACCGCCGACAGTGTTTTTCCGATTGGGCAAGCCTTGTTTATAGTTTCGTCCAAGTACGATGAATCAATGATGAAAACTTCTTTAGAGCAGTTGAAGAGTGTTACTTTGAACTACTGTGCTCATCTCCAGCCGCGTGACAAGACAACCGGTCGCTTGTCGCTTTCTGTCGTGCTTCTTCCCGTTGCTTTTTTGCGATCGCCGTGGTCCTACAGAGATCGCAGACCATCACCGCAAGGGAGAGCGCCATTCATTTTATCGCGGACACGCCTTTTTTCACCCGCACTGCGCTTGAAGACCCAGTGAATCGAACCACTGCCGGATGTCGTGCCGAAGAAACTTGACTTATAATGTAATATTAGTAATACACTTGATAAAGCAACCTCAGAGAACTCAATCTGTTTCTAGGTGCTTCACAACTGCTGCAAAGGAAGCACGATCGAATGGTTAGAGGTTGCATGCTCAATAAACAAGAACTACACGGCTAGGGGTGACATGCACAGAGTCACCGTGCAATTGTAGTTAGCGGCAGCATGCAACAGTGTCAGCACGCATAAGGACATACAGGTTGAATCAAAGGGACACTCTAAATGCTGCGATGAATTGGTGCGTTTTTAAATTTTCTTTTTAGATGGGGTTAAGTCAGGCGATTCCGTGACGCAAGTCGGGAGTAAATTCCAGGCTTTGGGAGCATACGAACTAAAGGCTTAGTCTCCAAAGGATTTCAGGTTTGTATGAGGTATAGGTAAATAGTTAGACTCCGAAAGGTGGGTGGTTCGATGTTTAGCCTGGTGGGAGAGTAGATCTGAGAGATTGGCTGGAGCCAAGGAATGAAGGGACCTAAAAGTGAGCGGCAGACCCTTGAAGTCGATGCGTTGCTTGACTGGGAGCTAGTTAAGGTCAGCGAGAAGTGGTGTGATGAGGCAACTGGGACGCTCACGGCAGACAAGCTTAGCTGCAAAGTTTTGCACCAGCTGTAAGCGCCTGATTGCACGGGCCGGTAGACCAGCAAGAGGTGAGCTACGGGGGTCAAGACGAGACGTCACCAGTGAATGGATCAACTTGGGCGAGCTGGGGAGCGGGCTGTCGGTAAACCTTCGGCGGCCATCGAGCCGTCGATAAGAGTCGAGGAGCAGAAATTGGCGTACGCATTGCATCGGACTAATTTCAGGGACTTTTTTATGGGCGGCCGCTTCATCGTGTGCGTCTTTACTGTTGTTGGCCGAGTCTGCGTCGAGCCGCCATTTCATCGTCGAACCGCCATTATCGTTTTGCTCGAACGACCGTATCGCAAAAACAGCTAAGTGGACAAAGTGGGTTTGAAACGCAGATTGAAAAAAACGAGTGACCTCATCTCACACTCTCTTCGGTATACAATGAAAAACAAGCGATCTTTCTTCCCTCGCCACCTTCCTAGCGCTTCGCTTCGCTCGTGGCTGAGCAAAGCTGGCGACAGTGAAAGCGACTCGTGAGCCGCAATGGCTCACTAGGTAAGGCGGTTGCTTTTAACGACCTCGGCACCGAGGTCGTGGGTTCGAATCCAGTGGTGGGCGATCCTTTATCGCCACTGCAAGCGGTGGCGATAGCCGTCAAGGCTCTTCTGTCGCTATGCAAAAAGGGGCTGTTAGATCAGCTAGTATTTGTACATTTATTTATTTGACTCGGAGCTCAGCACTTGTCGTTCGAAGAGCCTCGATGCCGCTTATTTGGCGTCATCTACCAAAATATTCAGGGTCCTAGTTTACTACCTATCGTCAGGTCTAGGCCCTCTCCAATTGTGTCAATTCCTGTAGAAATTCAGAGTGGCCTTAGACAGTCCTCCGTTGGACTCGGAGCAGAAACATTTCTCGGAGCCTGACACGGGGATCCCGCAAACATTTTCACCTTACAGTCTCGCTGCAAATGGCACATATGTTGACGGACTGAAATTTCTTTCAGATTACGGTGAACGACTGCCACAGAAGGTCGATTTTACCCCTTGTGTGTTAGCATTAGGATTCAAGAACGTCACCGGAAATACTCACTTAGAGCCAGTCTTCATCTTTTCGATTGCAATTTGTTTGTTTAATTTTGTCGATCTCACCAAAAAGGCCACACATCGAAGGAAGCGTCCCATGCTGTTTCATCAATGCACGAGCAAATTAATGCATACTCATTTATTTAGTAGTACGCGCAGATAATGCCAAACAGCATAGTCCAATAAGCTCACGAGGTCTCACAGCGAACGTTGAATGCAGAATCTCACGCTGGACTTTCCTCATTTGTCGGAGGAAAGTCGCTACGCATCGTCTGTTGCTATGCATCCGTCGCTATGCATCGTCCGTTGCTACGCATCCGTCGCTACGCATCATCTGCTGCGAAAGTTTGACAGTTTTCTGGACCCTGGGATCTAAAGCCCCCTCCTCCTGTAGGGGCGAGTGCAGGACTCGATGACTTCAATGACCCGATTCTGGTTAGGGAAGAAAACTTCCGCATCGCGTGAAGAAACTTTTCTGGCGGATTCAACCAACAGATGGTCTCGACATTGCCTCGCGCCCAATCAGGCCTAGAATTTATCCTCGTACAAAATATTCTAGCCACGGCCTCTCTCGGAAGCGGAAAGTATAGAGCCACGTTACGAATACGTGCGGCTCTCGTCTGCACGCCTGTGTGTACCGATGCTGCTAACAAGTTGCGCAAGCATTAGTTATTAGTCGAACGCGAAGCAGGAACAATAACGCTAAAACAGACGCAAGACAACCCTCAAGTCCGTAGCGACACAAATACAACGACAACAGTATCTTTGTACATTACCCTTAAAACAATAGAACTATTTCTAGGAATTTAGAAAGTGCTACAAGTGCTGAGTGCCGTTCTTTTCATTGTCTGCTGCCAGCTGCTTAGCGATATTTTTTTCATAAATCTTTGACAACAAAGGATGAAGGGAAACTAGGCGTTAGTTTGTAAGTACCTCTGTAATTTATTAAGCATCCCAAAAATGCTCTTGTTTAATTACCAGCAACGTGACTAGCCACTCTGCATGGCGGGAAAGCAGGCGTCCTTCCAGCGTTGCCCCTGCGCTCATCTAACGCAACTACATCGAGGCCATTTTCAGCAGGGGCATCGCCGTCGTACTTCGAACGAACTTCCTCCGCTCCTGCAATCCGGCGTCTTCCGCCGGCGGCTGGTGACTTGAACTGACCGCTAAAGAAGAAGCGGCAAGAACTGCAAGTGACGAAGCGGCGAGGCCCCACCGAGCACTACTGCGGCCATCTCGTCCTGCAGCCGGCATTGGCCCATCGTGACAGATCGGCCTTGACCGGCATTGAGCGCAGCTCGCCGCGATGCAGGGACTCGCACAGGCGACAGACGCCGCGGGCCAGCTCGCGGTGCCAGCCGACGGATACGTCGTAGCTCGAGCGCCAGCGGTGATAGTAGAGGAACGCGTCGCGGCTCGACGCCACCTTGGCGAGGAAAGCGCCGAGCTCTCGCGCCGATGTGAAGTTCTCGGCGTGTATGAATGAGTCGGGCGGCGCGAGCGCTTCGTATTCGCTCAGCGGTGCGCCGATGACGACCGGTATGGCCCCGCCGGGCGACGCCAGCGCTCGCCACAGCTTCTCCGTCACGTAGTCGGGACAAAGCGAGTTCTCAAACGCCAAGTAGAAGGCGTGCGTCGAGCTGAGCTGCAGCTCGCAGTCCGACTCCGTCGTCACGTCCCTGCTTCCGCTGCAGGAAATCGAGCCGGGCGGCGCACACTTGCCCACGATGTTGACCTTGATGTGCTCAGACAGCTGCTTGACGTAAGTCGTGCGGTCGCTGGCGCAGTTCCCAACCATCCAGTAGGCGCTCGGCCTACGGCTTTCGAAATTGGTCACGATCGGATCGGGCGGATGGCTGCGGTTGACCGAGGCCGCTGCCAACGAAAAATGGCCGTAGCCGACCGGAAGGTCTGAGTCTCGGCGGTACGTCATGGTAAAGTTGAACACACTATCGTGTCTGGTCGTGGTGAAACCAAACGTGGGCGGCTCGAGGTTGAAGAATATCCACAGCTGCGACCGCGAGCGATGGCTCGGAGCCCGGGCCGGGTCATAGTCCGAGGCGTGAAACAACACTGCATCGGCGTCTCGAACACGTTCCGGGTCGTGTGTCAGCTCGCAGTGGCTGCTGCTCGGCCAGCTCACCAGGAAGCTCTGCTTTAGCTGGCTCTCGAAGGAGCTGCCCCAGAACTTCGTCCAAAAGAGCACCACCGCCTTCTTTGGCAACGAGAGTGGTGGCGGCGGCGGCGGCGACGACGACGACGTCGTGGACCGCATAGTGGCCGTCGTCGTGCCGTCGCTCGCTCTTGCTCTTTCCGCCGCCGGTGGCGCAGAGGATGCCGTGGCAGCCGCGTCGCCGCCCCTCATCGCCAGTGAGAGATTCGGCCACCGCACAACCGCAGCCGCCGCTTCGGCGTCAATCATCGAACGCAGAGCAGCGAGCAGAAGAACCATCAGCAGGAGGACGCAGCCAATAGCAGCCGATCGCTTAGCCTTGCCCTTCTTGAGCAGCGGCAAGAGGCTCGTCGTCGTCGTCGTGAGCTGTGGCTTCGATGACATCCTGTCAAGTGGGTCCACGTAAGCCGCTGGGACGACGAGTTAACGCTCGTTGCCAAGAGCGACACGCCCACACAGCGATTGCCTTCGCTTCGCTGGCTCCAGAGGCTGTCTGCAGCTCGTCTTGCACGAACGATTCCGGTCTGTCTCTCTCTCTCTCTCTCTCTCTCTCTCTCTCTCTCTCTCTCTCTCTCTCTCTCTCTCTCTCTCTCTCTCTCTCTCTCTCTCTCTCTCTCTCTCTCTCTCTTGCTATCGGTTACCCAATGAAGAGTCGCACGGCGTGTGAAGGTTGGAAAGCCGCACCTTGCGTCTGAGCTCTTCCAGCCGCACCAACGATTGCTCGACCGGACTCTTGCTGCTGCTGGAGAGCGAAGTTCTAAACCGTCGACTCAGACCTCCTCTCTCTCTCTCTTGCTATTGGTTACCCAATGAAGAATCGCTCGGCGTGTAAAGGTTGGAAAGCCGCACGAATAACCTTCCGCGTTCTTTGTCGAATCGCAGCTCTGCAACGCGACGGGGGGGGGTTGGGCACTTTTAAAGACAAGAAGACGTGTCGAGCGGACGAGCCGAGTGAGCACAGTAAGAGGTGGACGCCTTCCGCGTTCAACGCTCTCAGCGAGCTGAGTCCGTCTGAGGACGCATTCGGTTCAGACAAGGCCACGGCTGATCTCACGACCCGACAGCTCTCCTCAGAAAAGATTGAGAGCATGTGCTGCTTGCAAGACCACAGATCGTCCAGCGTGTTCGCATGAGCTGCACATGCAACAAGAGAGTTGAGAGAATTCGAAGGGTTCAAGGGCTGGATGGAATCAACGCAAAAGTTCAACTGAATGTCATCTGCATAGAAGTGAAAACCGAGAATGCGCTTGGCGATCACATCGGCAACAGGGAGAGTATAAACCGTACAAAGAGATGCAGACCAAGCACAGAGCCCTGAGGTACCCCATGCTTCTGCGTTTCCTCGGATGATCTTTTTCCGTTCACATCAATACTCGGGAGTTTGCCACTGAAATAGGACTAATGCCATTGCATTGCAGCGCCAGTCATGCCCGGGCGAAATGAGAGGCGCTCGCGAAGTACTTGTTGATTGATATTATCGAATGCTGCCTGAAGATCATTCATAACAAGCAGAGAGAATTTAGCTAAGTCTGCATTCCTACATAGGTCGTTGTAAGCCCAAAGCAATGCTGAGTTTTTGGAATGGTTAGCTATAAAGCCACACTGGAACTTGCTTGCTAGGATTGAAGCTTTAATGTAAGAGTTCGGCTGGTCAGCCACAACTCGTTTCAGTTTCGTTTCCGATTGCGTCTCTTACACGGAAACGGTAGAAGGGAGACTGGGCGGAAGCTGCTCTAGTGTTTATTTCTTAATTAATTGCCTCACCGAAGCCTTTATGAAAGGGGCACGGATATTTCAGCGGCTTGGGACATATTTATACAGTTATTTATGCATGGCAGGAGTCTGTTCATCTTAGAAGGAGGACCGTAGGTTAGGTATAGGGTCCAGAGGACTGACAGGAAAAATTCTGCGATTAGGAAAATAAATTCAGAATGAGGTCACTCGTGGCTTCCTTGAATGTAGACATTGAGATGCTACACGAATTTGAGGGATACAGACCTGCTCGGTTGATATTGAGGGACAGGAGTTTAGAAGATAGGAGCTCCTTTAAGGATGGATTCGCTGGTCTTGTCTATCTTGCTGACAGGGAAGCTAGAGAGGCGATCGGCTAGATCGCTTCAATTGTCACTAGGTAAGGAACTAGCCTGGGAGTATTTAAGGTGATGGTTGATCGTAGACATCGGCACTTTTGGATTGTACGTGTGTGTCTCAGCAGTGTTTTTATAGAAGCTAGACTTAACCTTAGCTAAGTCGGATTGGCAAGATCTACATTAGTCCTCATATGCCTGTCAGTGGACAGTCAGTCCTGATCTTGTGTCTGCTTTTTTTGAAGCTTGTGCTTAGTAGACCTAGCTAGTTTAATGCCTGCAGGAAACCACTGGCTGCCTGGGTGAGGATGCAGAGGCGCAAACTCGTCGAGCATGTCAGCCAGTGTCGTGTTATAGCATTCTATCAAAGATGACATGTCAAAAAGGGGGACTGAGCAGCAGCGGCTGACGGCAGACGTTTTCTCGCGGGCAGAGTCGATGTCAAGGGTCTTGAGGTTTAGCGATTCACACTTGACTTTATCTGAGCATAGCTTACACTGTGTACTGAATGAGATCAGCATGTGGTCAAATAAGTAGAATATGTTTATAATAGTTATTGATAGCGAACAATTGTAGGAGAAACGTTGGTCGAGTGTGTGACCCTCTTGTGAGTAGGATAATGCACATGAACCATAACAGAGAATTAATAACACAGTGCACACAATTCTGTGCTGAAGGCTTCAGATAACTTATCAAAATGAGTTTTAAAATCACCCATTACAACGGCAGATCTATTTCTTTCACACAGAATCAACGTGAGATCAGAAGATTCTGAGATAAAGGAGAAATCTCGACCTGGGGATTGATTGATATGGTGGTATACAGGAATGAGTAGCCTGTACGGATTGAGTCGTTTATAATCGGGCCCGTGGTAGATTTTAGCCAAGTCTCGTTCAAAGCGAATAGGTCCAATTCATTCTCTATGGATTTTGCACACGCCGGTAGGGTAGCAAGCCGTGAGTTACAGAAGTCGAGACGGAATGTCACGTACGCATGGACAAATTTAGATCGAATAGTATCCCTGTTAGTAACCATGTATAGTAACCAAGCCCAAATTTTAGCAACGTTTATGTAGCTGCAAGTAAGCAGACTTGAATTTGGAGCTGATGAGGTCGTCTAATTAGAACAAGACATCGAGAGTTCGAGACGCTATTGGAAACATGCTACCCGAACCCTTTGAGGCACACATCTTCCCATTTCCTTGTAACACTAGGATGGCTGTTAACGAGTAAGTTATTTTTCGCACCATTCAGCGTTGGAAACTTTGCCATCGAATTGCAAATAGCAACAATACATGTAGCAAGAGAGTCGAGAGAGAGAGAGAGAGTAAGCTGCTGGGATACCGTAAGGCAGAGGTTCAGCAGTGTGTCATTTGCACAACAATGAAACCCCAGTTTGTGCTAAGCGATCCCATCGGACAGAGAGGGAGGGAGAAAGAGACAGACAGACAGACAAACAGACAGAGGCAGAGAGAGTCATTGAGAGAGACAGAGAGAAAGAGAGAGACAGAGAGAGAGAGAGAGAGAGAGAGAGAGAGAGAGAGAGAGAGAGAGAGAGAGAGAGAGAGAGAGAGAGAGACAGAGAGACAGAGAGACAGAGAGAGGGAGAGAGAGACAGAGACGGAGAGACTACAGATCGTATGAACAGCGAAAACAGACAAAGCACAGATCCCTATGGTACCCCATACTTTAGACGATCAGGTGAATTCTGTCCGATGAAATCAATTCTTCGAAGCCTAAAAATGTGTTATTACTTAAATCATTGCAATGCAGAGCCAGAGACGTCTATGCGAGAAGAGAGGCAATCGAGAAGGCTCCAACAAAACTAAATCTGTCAGGAGATATAGAAAAACAAGCAGAAAGACTGCATAAGATAAGTCTGCATTCCTAAGACGGTTATTGCACACTCTTCCGAGTTTGCAGAACTAAAGTCCAACTGACATTTACTAGTGGGATTTGAGGTTTTAGTTCTCGAAGGTGAAGGTGAAGGTTAAAAGATGCGTTCGTGCAGGCAAGAATGGGATCCCAGCGGAACTAGGCCACCACAGTTCGTTAAGATCTTAGCTGCTGAGCCGTCAAGTGGTTGGACGAAATCGAACTTTGATCGCCTGCTAGAAGCTAGGATTCCGCCGCCCCCTCCCCCCCCCGTAGCTAGGCTGGGGCCTAAACTGCTGCCGCCACTAGTCATCGTCCTGCTCGTCATCTCCACTTGAGCGAGTCATGTGAGCCCTGAGGGCTCCTGCTGCAAGCAAACCGTTCCGTATGGCGGCATTCCATGCGGTTTGCCGTCTCAGCGGCCACCACCGTCGGCGGCGGGCCTCGGCGTACCAGAGTCCGAGTGCCAGCGTAAAAGTCGAGTCGCTCTAGAAGCCTAGTCGAGGAGCTCTAGAAGTCTCGGAGCGTTCTACGATTCGCGGCGGATTCGTGCGCCCGCTGTGCGGAGGCTGTGCCGGTACCTCGCGATCCGCCCGCGCTTGCCGTCTACGCTTCGAAGGCGAAGGTCAGAGTGGTCGTAGCGATGCCGCTAAGGTGCCTCTGCCCCGTACGTGGCGAGCATGTTAGCAGGCCGGAGTCGCCGGTAGACTCGCCGTGGTAGACTCGCAGCGCCGCCATGCGAGCAGACATTGCCTCACGTTACCCGAATTCGCCCTCGGAGTCCCGGGAGATCGCCCGAGATCGCTCCACGTGTAGCGTTCTTCTAGATGAAGGTGTACATCGGATCAGCTCATGGGTAGCACGTCGCAGTGCCAGCTACCCACAGTGGTGGCGCCCTAGGAGGCTTTCCCGAATTGCCCGAACGAGCCAACCCCGTAAGGTGGCTCTTCAACACGGCTAGAGTTCTCCGAACAAACCAACCAGGAAGCAGTACGCCTTCTGACTCGCTAACGATCATTAAATCAGCCGCCCGCTTCGACTTAACCACTGTAAATGAGGGGGTTCGATGAATTACCCCAAGTCACCGCTATCCACTCTAATTAGGCTAGCAACGACCGGACGTAAGCACTGCCGAGCTCACATTTTATGCTGATAATGTAGTACACGTTCAAATTTATCAGTTCACAAAATTTTATGTCGCTGTGCGCACGCGGGCTTATGCAAATGAGCGCTGTCGCAGGACGCCTGTACCGAAATTCCCCGAAATCCATTCTGGTTTCCGTCAAATCCACCCCAAATCTGCTGCGAACAGCTCCAAAAAGTCTGGAGTACGAAACTACGCTACATACACAATGTACCAGAAAAATTAGCTTGATTCCACACGTTCTCACAAAGTCCACTGAAATAAGATTTCGGTAATGGCCCAGGCCATTACCGAAATCCACTACATTCCATCATGCAACAAAAAAAATCCTGATCGAAAAGCTCCCTATTTTTGATTGCACATGACAGCAAACTCTGCGGAAATTGCATTAAACAATTTCACTTGCGTTGGCACGGCCGTTCTCGAGCAATGCGCTGCAATCGACTGTAGTAGCCCGGGCCAATACAGCAATCCACTTCAATCCACAGAATCCACCGCATAGAAAATCGAAAAACATTGCGCAGAGCTCCAGTTTTTATTGCCTATTAAAGTGCACCGTGCTGTGTGCACGAATACGCAAACCAAAAAGAAATTGCGCAAACTCGCACTGTGGCAATGGGCGGCAATCGCCTGAAATGATCTGGAAAACTACCGCAATCCACTCGATTCCACTGCAAACCGTCCTCAAATCGCCATCGCGAAGCTCTAATTGACATTGCATGTAGGACACAGGATTCAGTTCAAAGTGCGTCCACAAAGTGCATCCACCTTTGATCTCGCTGCGCCACCCTCAGATGCAATGGGTGCAGCGCAGAGCGCATTCGGGGGGGGTCCGGCCGCCATTCCTTTTCTTCATCCGGTAAGATAATAATAGATATAAGATAGCCAGCCGCGACTCAGACATAACAGCGCCGTGAATCCTTCGTCTAAAATGCCTTTCGCGAGCCACTGTTTTGAAACCAGTGTTTCGCTGGTGACTGTAAAAGTAAAGTCTAAATTCAGGATGCGAGTATTTTTACCGGGCCGGTCATTTTTCGCACCGCGTCCCGCATGAGAGGACGGAGGTCACCGGGGGGGGGGCAAGCGTCCAGGTTTAAAGGAATCGCTGCCACTGCTCGCGCGCGCCTAGCTGCAGTGGCAGCGCTCACCAACTGTGCCTCTCGCCGAGAGCGGCGCTCGCCGAGAGCGGCGCAGTCGGCGAGCGTCGGTGTGCGTGATGACGTCGCAGGCGGCGAGTAACGACTGTCACGAAACTCGAAGGCTACGGCTGATACGGAGGTGTGTCCCGGAAGCTCCGCTTCCTAGTCCCATGCGCGTCCCTAGCTCCGCTGCGACGCGCGATTGGCCGCCGAGCTCTCGAGCGTGAAGCTTCTGATTGTATCACTTTTGCTGCAGGCTTCGCAAAAACGCCGGGAATCGTATCCTCGCGTGTGTATTGAGCGGAATTACCGCGCCATTACTCGTTACACAATTGAATGCTAAGGTTAACAGTATTCATTAAGGAGAACGATCCGCTGAAAACGACGAGGAGCAAGCGTCGATGCGCGTAGACTTTACTCGAAGAAGACATTCGACGACAACGTCTCGAGCAGTCACAGGACTAGTCACGTGACTCGTTCGGTCGAAAGTTGGCGCTGCCTCCCACCCACTTTATATATATATATATATATATATATATATACGCCTTCGACAGTGACATTGCCGCCATCGCTCGAGCGCAGAATGCTCCCTGCCAGTGGATCGACTACGATCGATTGCGCGCTCGCATGGCAGCAGCCCACGTGGCTGCTGCGCCGATCGAGAACTCGAGCGATTCGCGAAGCGGCGGCCGCGGCTACCGCGTCGGCACGCGCATGCGCGGCGACGATGAGGCGGCGGCTGATTGCTGATTGGCTGATTGACTGATGAAGGCGGCTGATTCGGCGTCGGCGTCTTGCGGCGGCAGGCGGCAGCCGTGGTGAGGCCAATAGGCCGCGTTGCGAGAGACTATCTGTCAAACATCGGAAGGATTTCATGCATGGATCACTCATTAATTTTTTATGCAGGTTTTTTCTCCTTTAGCAGTTGCTAAATTAACTATTCCAACATTTACACGTCTCTCGGGATCTTTGTAAGTCTTTCAGAATATTTGGCGCATGAATGATTTGTAAACAGTTCTAGAAAAATAATCCTCCTTGCTTTCATACTCAATTTTTCTTTGCTGCACAAACGTCAATAAACTTCTAAGAGCACGGTTTCTGATCAAATGCCAAAACACGATGAAGCCTTGCCATGCGCAGACCTTTGTTAACTAATAACTGCAAATATCTGTCGCTCGCAAAAAATGTGCACCTTGGTAGGAAATCACATATACGTTTTTGTTTTGGGCTTGCATCAGGATCTAAAGCTTTCTGGTAGGCTGAATATTCTTCAGGATTACCGCTCTTGCGTAAGCACCAAGGGGATAATCATTATGAAGATCATGCAAATGAACCGGATATATAATATAATAGTTTATATAATAGTAGATATAATATAATATCTACTTCCATAAAGATCCCTTGTGGAGCATCTGCTGCTGGTGAATTGATAAATCTTTCTGGGGTCTAATTGGAAACCAAATCTTATTTAATATTACCGACATGCAAATGCCATTTCATAGCAGTCAAATAAAGGCTACATGCGTCCCAATACATAAAGTTGCTGACTTGGTACTATCATAGCATGGAGCTCGTGGATTATTTGCTCTTGCATATCTTTTGCTTGGTTGGAAAATTCCCCCTCGAATAGATCTTCTGAAGTCGTGGTAAAGATTCATATTGTTCTCTCTTCTCGTGGGGTCGACTAGGGCGCCTAGTACAGACCTACCTGACTCGGCTCCTGGCTCGGCCTTCTTTAGTTGCAGGGGCCGCTTCCGCCGCGGACGCCGGCCACCAAGGCCGCCCATACCCATCCGAAAGGGACAGGACCCCCGTTTCGCGCGATACAGAGAATAACGTGGATGCATTGGCCGGGCTCAAATGACCCATAGATGTGACCTGCTTGCCAAGGGTCAGAAGGGAACCTTCGAACCCACCACAAAGCAGTCGTATCAGCCGCGAGGCAAGCCGCTCGTACAGAACAGTCGGCGGCCCGACTACCAGGTGCAGGCTGCCAATTGCTACAGGGATAGATGGATGGGCACAGGACGTGGCAGAACTTCCCAGCTTATCGAAGCCACGGAGAGTACGGGCCAGCACACCCCAGTCGCGAGGGTTCACGGCCACACTCGGGGGGGCGGCGACCATTCGGGTCAGTGTCGCCCGGTTCTCTTGGTCCGAGTGGGTACGTGGGCCGTGCTTCGGCTGGGTGGGCACCTTCGCTCTCGACAGGCGTCCATACCTATCCGAGGGCTTGCAAGGCCTCTGAGAGTGGTTTCGGCCTTCACGGCTACGGCTTCCGGGAGGCTCGATTGGACACGCCGCAACAGGAGCCACTACCGCCGGCGCCGAGGAGGCAGGAAGTGTTTGGTGGGCACTAGTATCCATGCGCCGCGCCGCACACTCTTGCACTGGTGGTGGTGAATGATGTGCTGGTTACCGGACTTAGGAACACAGGTGCCAATATCTCCCTGATGGCAGCCTCTTTTGCCCGCCAGCTGTGCCTTCCCTTGTCGATAGAATCAGTTCGGGCGTCAGGTATCACGGGTTCTTCCCTGCCTATAATCGGGGCCGTGACAGCGAGCGTGCAAGTGGGAAGCATCAACCGTGAGCACCTATGTCACCACCGAGTCTCTGCAGCTGCTGCTGCTGCTGGGAACTGACTTTCTTGTCTCTCGGCCGCCGGTAACCCGCGACTGTGGGCTTGGAGCCATGCAGGTGGGTGGGACCACCAGCTACCACTGGTCGGTCGCTCGCAGGCTTTAGCGCCGCCACACCAGATGCGCCGAGCTACGGTCAGGCAGAGCAGGTCGCTGAAGCTGGTGAATGCGCAGCTAGGCAAAAGTGGGCAAAACTAATGCCAATGTTTCAGTTGCAGGCGACAATATGCCGACGCCGAGGCCTCGGATTCGTCCACATCAACCACTGCCAACCCACTTTGGGTGCGCCCACTCCCACGGTTACCAGGTTCTCGGTTTCGACGCTGCCAGCTGTGGACCCGGCTCTGCCACAGTTTCGCCAAAACGATGCCGTTCCACCAGAACCAGCTCCACAGACGGGTCAACCGGCTGCTGTCGCTGGGCACAACGTGGCTGAAGCAACGGCTCGGAGCCGTCTGCCCTCTGGCTGAGCGGCAGGGCGACCCAGGAGACGACGACCACCGTTCTTCAACTGTGCATGAGGATAACAAATACCAATTGCTGCGCTGCGACCGCGAGCGTGAGCCTAATCCTCGATATCGGGATATGTGGTGCTAATGCAAAGCCTCGGGAGCATTGCATTACCGCCACCCCGGAAGGGCCAAAGTGTCAGATCAGTCCATTGAGGGGCTCCATGCTTTTTTTCCACTTGGGCCAGTAGTTTTTTAACGCCGGACCCCGGACTGATCAGATACGAGGCCGTATCTCGCGAGGCAGGAGAGTAATGCACTGTTTATTTATTTATTTTTTTTAATGCACTGGTGCAGCTCTCAGCTTGGCCGCGATGGGAGCCCTTGCCTTAGTGGAGTCGACTAGGGCGCCTAGTACAGACCCAGCTCCTGACTCACCTAGCTCAGGTTAGAGTGGAGCTTTATGCAGGCGATGCAGTTAGGAGATGGAGCGACTAATTTGTTTGTCTTAGCGGGTTCGTCTAGTACACCAAGTACAGGCCCGGCTCCTGGTCTACCCGCTAAAGTTAGAAGGAAGCCTGGTGCAGACGATGCGATCAGGATGTGCACCGACTGATATGCTGAAGTAGAAATAGCAGCTGCGCGCGAGGTCAGGAGTTTAGAGGAGAGATAATATAATGGGACGACTGACAGAGCTCGGGGCTGCAGCTTCGGTAGTCGATGCGAGACTACGCTTTGAGAGAGCACGAGAGACGAACCTACGGCGACGAACAGCTAAGTGCAACTTTTACTGAGCAGTTGTGTTCTGCCGGCTACTCAGTTAGCTGCTCGTATCTTGGGGTGCTGTAGCGGCCCGCCTTCCGGGTTAGGACAATCGCTAGCGAAGCGCGCATAGGATAGTTTATTATACGCGGGCTTCGGGAGTTCGCGCTGTTAACTCCGTCGGTCCGGTACGCGCCGCGTAAAGCGCTTGCGCCGGCGCGTAACCACTACTAACAGGCCCACAATAAACTGTTGCTTTCGGCACCCAGTTGTGGCCGCCTGTGTTTTAACCGCACTGCAGCGCTGCATCACACAGTCCACCGGTAGAGAGCATGAGACGAGCATCTGCGCGGTTACACTTAGATAGTGCTTTAACCACTAAATGTGAGTCGTAACCTTTGAAGTTATGAAAAAACACAGGCATTTTCCAGCCAGCATTTGCAAACCTAGCTAAAAAACATTACAACTCCTATGTGCAGCACCCCTAAATTTCCCAGAGAAGCGGCAATGATCTCCAACTTTGGGGTCATACTCTTTGCTGAACCCTTTTAAGTACACCCAGCACTTGTCTGCTGTTTTAAAATTTACTTCATAGTCATCTGTCACGATCATCTTTCCAGAACTTTTTTTATTAAATTTCTGGAATAATTTTCTCCTAAACTTATCTACTTTATTGAGTAACGCTTCTAATAACAAAGATACACAGTCTTGTGAGCTGCTTAAGAATTTATCAGCAACATCTCCTTTCCAGTCGACTATGACAAATGCTCCTCCACAAGGAGCTTCAAGAGTATCAGGGGTGGTTTTGCTATATTTTTATCTTCGTAGACCTTACATTCATGGCATT
Organism: Cristatella mucedo; assembly: GCA_009760855.2. Classification (NCBI taxonomy): domain Eukaryota; kingdom Metazoa; phylum Bryozoa; class Phylactolaemata; family Cristatellidae; genus Cristatella; species Cristatella mucedo. The sequence goes on from WPIO01000153.1 coordinate 83,407, forward strand.
TGCCTAAGTTACTTTTGTATTCGCGTGTTCTTAACTCTATTTTACCGTCGCTATGAAAATTACAGAGCCCCTCAAAAAATTGGGCAAGTTTTGACACAAAGACTTTCAAAATCAGCATTGCAGACATAAGGAGAAGACATGAATCTTGCAAAGTCATTGAACTTAATAAGTGCACCTTTTGGGCCTTTGGTAAGTTGTGGCAATGTCATTAGGACCATTTCAAATATCCAGATGATGAGCCAATAATTTGTTCAAGAAATGGCGATTTAAACATCTGCGACAATAAAATAGAGATCCGCCACTTTTAGAAGTACGGCAGAGAGCACTGAACTTATTAATTAATATATAATGTTCGATTTTTATGTTAAAATAAAAAAATTAACGTGTCTACCTTCAATTTCTTTTCGTTTCTCCGTGGATTTTAACAATGATGCACCAGTGTTTTCGTGGTCTTCGAACACATAGATGCTCACATTTAATACTTTGCCTTATAACTTTGCATCAGCAACTTTTAGAGGCCAATCAAGAGTAAGAATATAATCTTCTACACTTAAATAAGGTGTTTTGAGATGTTCTTTGAGATCAGGATTTGTTTGGCCGTTGCTTTCTCTAGGATGCAAAAGTCTTAGAGCAGACCATACAGCGAAATAGCTGGATCTTCTGTTCTAGACATTTCTGTGCAGCACTTGCTTGCTGAAAATTGCTTTTGGGGAAGGAATATATAAGCAAAATAGCAATTGCAATTAAATTAAAAGAAGAAGAAGGTCCATCTATAATCCGCACCGATAATCCACCTATCCACGCCGAACCGATAGAATTTTCAGAAGCAACATCAAAAGCTTCCTTTGGTAAATCAATCTGTTTTTGGACTACGGAATCATATGAATCCTGGTGTATTACAATTATTGATCTGCATGATACAAATCGAACATCTTTAATTTCTGTTGCAGGATTCGTCATATATATTTTAGAAAAGGTCTGCATTCAAAGCTAACTAAGTCTTGAGAAAGCTTTGCTCTTAGAATAAGAATCTATCAGTTCTGTAAAGAATTCACATCCATTAAAGTACTTTTTATTCTGTGTCTGCTATAATTCTTAAAATTCAATATTGCCGCTTGCGCCATCCTTGTCAAGCCGAAACACGAATCGCTTCTTCCCTGCTTGACGCGGAGCAACAATATCATCATCATCATTATCATCATCAATGTTTATTAATCTTCTTGTCTCGGTGAAAAATGAATTTCCCTTCCTGGAACTGTTTATTTTCTATGCAAGAGTGAAAAATCCTTCAACAGAATTTATAATTGCAACTAAATTTCTGAAATATTGCTACTCGTATTGTATAAAAAAAATTCCATTTATGGAAACGGGCCGCAGATGGAATCGAAAAGCGAGGTGCCAGAAGGGGGACCTCAGAGCTTTGAGATTCCATTGAGATGGGGCCACCCGGGTGGGGGGACCATTCTTATGCAACACTCCAGCGGTGCTGCGAATCCGCGTACGCATTCGACGGTGGCATCGCCACCAGCGCTCGCAGAAAAGCGCTCCCTGCCAGCGGATCGCCGTCAATCTTCGCTGGCAGCACGACGTCGTCTCGACGACGATCGCCGCGACGATCACCCGATGCCGAGCGATTCGAGCCTCGGCGTCGGCTCGCCCGTCGGCGCGACGAAGCATGCGCGGCGCATGCGTGGCACGTTCGCCACTGCAGCGGTCGATTGCGCCTGCTGCGTCTCGCGCGGCGGCGGCGGCAGTCGTGGTGGAACCGATAGGCCGCGGAGAGAGCATTCATCTCCCAGCCGCGTCTGGTCGTTCGCCTGAGGCTACTGATAGGCCCGTTCGGCGGTCTACTGGTGAGCGGCCATTATAGCGGGTTCTGCGGGCCTGGGCCCACGTCCTTCTAGGAGGTTCGATCCTGCGACAGAAATTGCTTAGCCGAAATCTTCGAATGAACGCGATTGAGCTTGAGCGAAATTTAATGAAATGCGACTGAGCGCGAACTCAAATAACCCCGCCAGATCTACCTAAACACTACGATCGTTCGACCGGAGCCTCAAAGCACCGAGACATCTTGCCTAGTTTTATGGAGGAATGCAGCAGCCGCAATTTGGGCTCCTCGTTTTGAGTTCTAATAATAATAATAATAATAATAATAATGCACTTGATAAAGCGCCCTCAGAGAACTTAATCTCTTTCTAGGCGCTTTACATTTGCTGCAAAGATCAGACTAGAGGGCTGGACTTCGGTGCGGCACCTGCCACGCAAACGAGACACGACCAGCTGACGCAGGAATGAAATGTTATAAGATCACCGAAAGCGAGACTTCGGTGCGCCGCCAGCCGCGTATCGAAACGCGAGTCGCCGACGCCGGACTGTTCTCAGCTGCCTTGGCAATCAAGAATGCCGTCGCTGTACCGTTCGACGGCAGAGTGGGTGACATTTTTGTCTGTTAAGACTATATCTTAGCTATAGCTCCGCCACCTCGTGGCTGCCGAGGCGACTTGTTACGTCATTGTCTGGCCACCGCCCATTACCACCGCCGCCCACCCCGCCATCGCCATCGCTGGCGAGGCTATCTCAAAGCGAGGCTATCTCAAAGCGAGGCTATCTCAAAGCGTTCATCGAGCGCCGACCTATATAAGCATGATGGCCATCGAGCCCCGATAGTGGCATGCCTGAAAAATCCCGACCGAAGCTAGTTTGGTTTTTTCTTTTCTTCCGATTGCTGATCCGAGCTGACTTTTTCTTTTAAGAGCCGAATCCGTCCGCGACTGCGTAACATCCGCCGTCGTGGCGGATATCGACAGCGAATGAACGCGAAGATCAAAAAATTCCTGCCGGTTTTTCGAGTTTTACTCGAAAGACACGGGATCTTGTATGGCGGCGACGCAAACGACGCGCCTTCGCTCAGCGCACGCGCGCGCGCCCTCTCAGCCTTGAGCCTGAGGAGGCATTGAGAAGAAGCGCCCCTCCGTCCGTCCGTCCGGTCGCGCGTGCCGCAGCGCTCGCGGCGAGCCGTCGGCGGCCGCCAAGCGCTCCTCTGCTCCTCTGCTCGCGGCGCCGCGCGGAGCGTGAGCGCTGCGCGGGGGGGGGGGCGCCGGAAGCGCGAGCAGCCGCCGCCCGGCGTCCTCGCCGGCCCCTCCCCCGCAGCCCGAGTCCGGCGTGACTCGAGGCTGAGTCACGTGACTCAGCCTTGAGCTCGCCATTCCCCTCTGCGACTGCGCACGTCAGTCAGTCTGTCGGTCGGTCAGTCTGTCCGCCAATCGGCTGTAGGCGAACGTAAAGTGGAGGCGAGGAGTGACTGGATAAGATGGCTGCTCTTACAGGAGCTGCGGTTTGTGGTTCTCTGCACGGTTCGTATCGCCTGGCTCGCCGGCACACTGCCGGTGCAGGCGGGCCGGTAGTGCCCGGAACCACCCCAGGGTCTGACAGCTGGTGGCTGTGGCCTAGGGACAGGCCGGCGGTCAACTGCGGTCTGACGGGTGTATCCGCAGGCCGGCTTCGTCCTCCCGCCAACTCACGGGATGAGTTGTGGTTGGGAGGGCGTGCCAAGGGCGAGAAGGGCGGTGCGCCCGGCAGTTCCGCGTGGGGAATAAACGGTGGGTGTTGGGCATCGGCTGGCTCTCTGCTGCGCGGAAAAAACGACATGACCTAGGCCTGTAGGCGAACGTGAAGTGGAGGTGAGGAGTGACTGGATAAGGTGGCTGCTCTTTCAAGACCTCGGTCCCGCGGTCGTGGATTCGAATCCGGAATCGGTGGTAGGCGATCCTTTTATCGCCTCCGCAAACTGCGGTGGTAGCCGTAAAGACTCTTCTGTCGCCATGCAAAAAAAGGCTGCTGAATCAACTGGTATTTTTAAAGTTACCACGCAATTCGAGGCTCATCCCGCGACTGTCGTCTCCTTTCCCTCCCATTGGCTCGGCCGAGCTCTCGCGCTATCTTCGGCCCGCTCGCTGATCGGCGCTCACCGCCACGCTCCTCAATTTCTCGCAAGGGGGAGATAATAGGCACGGCCGTTGGCGCTCATGCGGACGCTAGAGGTCGGCTAAAACTGGCCAAAGTCGCGCCGCGTCGCTCGCAACCGCCAAACTCACGACACGGCTTGCACTAAGACTAACTTTCGGCTTCCCCGTCCAGTGAGGCGGACGCCGCCGCAGCCGCCTCAATTACCCATCGACGTCACTTCCGTACCGCGGCGTCCCATGCCAGCAAGTCTTTCATCCGACTCAGCTCCCCACCCCAACCTCTGCCGTCTTGCCAAAAAGCGGCGAACAAATAGAGACGCTTTTTGCACGCTGAGACTGCTGCCACCGGAGCTGACGCTCCCGAGTCCGTCCGCTCGCCCCGCCCACTGCCCGCCCCGCCCCCTCCCGGCGGAGCCGACTTCGGCTGAGACGCCGCGTTAGCGTAATCGCGCGTTCGCGCGGTCGCTGCTCGGTCGCTCTGCCTGAGGTGACGCCTAGTCATCGCTTTCGTTCTATCTGCAACATCCGCCGCGCATCGACCGAGAGCTGCCGCTGCTGCTGAGAGCACAGAGTCGATCGCCGCCCAATAGAAAGGCTGGCGAGCGGCTCGCAAGCACAGCAGCAGCAGCGTCATTTCCGCTACAGCTTGCTTGCAGAGACTGTGTATCTATCCGCCGTATTTTTTTTTTATTTTTACCTTTCCGCGCTGCCGATCGAACGCGAAAGGGCGCTCGGCGAGTGAGCGCGCGCCAGCCGAGTCGATTCGGACGGCGGCGAAAGATGAAAGGAGACAAAGAGCAAAGAGCTCCGAACCGAATCGCGCCGGCGTTTGGAGTGGAGAGCCGGCGACGGTGCGTGAAAGCGACATGCGACATGCGGCGCGATTGACGACGCAGCGAACGCCGGAGCGAGGCGTCGCTTTGTGCTGCCCGCTCACACTCGCTGGCTGAAGCCACCCGACGGCGATCGAACGTAACAAAGCTCGGTTGCTAAAGCTGAGGATGATCGTGCCTGCTGCCGTCTGCTGCTGCTGCTGCGTTTTATTCCTCGTGCGCTGCTGTGCAGGAGAAGACGGACAAGCGGGTGAGTCATCGAGGCTACTGCAGCAGCTTGCGGCAGCTGCGGCAGACTCGGTCCGACGTGACGCAACCTCCAGTCTTGCGCTATCAGCTCGTGGTTGCTTGGAGAGTCCTTAAAGAGCATGATGGGCTGTCTAAGATTATAGCAATCATTCATTTTGCAATGATCTTGCTATTCAAGTGACCTCTTTTTTACTCTCTCTCTCTCTCTCTCTCTCTCTCTCTCTCTCTCTCTCTCTCTCTCTCTCTCTCTCTCTCTCTCTCTCTTTCTCTCTCTCTCTCTCTCTCTCTCTCTCTCTCTCTCTCTCTCTCTCTCTCTCTCTCTCTCTCTCTCTCTCTCTCTCTCTTTCTCTCTCTTTCTCTCTCTCTCTCTCTCTTTTTATCTCTTGATTCGGTGCGACTGCTGTGTGAGTAGAATAATGATGACGTCATGCGACATTTGGGAAGAACGTGTTTTATAGTGGTTGAGCCTGTGAGACCACACCATCCTTATTTAGCAATACCATAATGTTTGGAGTCCTGTGCTGTCTCAGAGGCTCAACGGGAAATCTTCGTCTTATTGCAAGAATACAAGAAAAGTGCTCAAGCTTTCGCTGAGGAGTTAAAAGTAGAGCGAGTTAGAACCTTTCGGCTGCTTATGAGTCGTGTACACTTCTACGGGCCTAATGGGGCTACGGGCTTGCAATTTGGATATGTATCCGGCGATTAATGGAAAGCCGCCTGCAGCTCATTAGGCCACGTGACCGTGCTCTGTGCACGGAGACCGTACTAATGGTCGCACTCAGCACTAACTCAGTATTTCCTCGGATTCTCTACCGAAACTGAATCGTCATGGTGCATCCCCAGAGAAAAAGTGAGACACTTATGAGATATGGTAAGAAAAAACTGTCCATGGCGGCAGGTAGCCGCCAATCCTTTATGGAGATTGATCGCTATGCTATGCGGCGACCATGCGCCCGATACTCAACATTTTGAGAACGAGGTTGAGATTTAGCATATAGATGAGCATCTTCATTAGGCCATCCCCATTAGTTGGCAGGCGACGGCTCTTCCAGCTCATTTCTTGACGTTCGTCACTGTTTGCATCAGATACGCATACGCATATATACTGCATATGTGTGTAGAACCACACACACACACACACACACACATGTAAATATATGTGCGTGTGTCCTGCTGTCTGTTATAACTAGTTGCTCCACTTCTCCGCCTTTAGACCGTTGGCGACAGAAGCTTTAGCTCTACTGATCATAGGCTGTGGAACTTGCCTTGACAATTCTTACACAACGAAAACTACTCTCCTGCTGCCAACTGTGGCTCATCCTTTTCAGCGGTCCTGTGCTGCTACTTCCATAATACATCGACTGCTCTCCTGACTGTTTTATGCTTCCCACTTTCTCTTTGTTACGTGATGTGAAGTCCGTTGGCTACCGAAAGCAGCTTATGCTGTGAGTGCGCTAAACAAAACTCTCTTGCCTAACACCCACATGGTCTGTATGACTTTGTGAAGTTACACACAGAGATGCATTAAATTACTTATAAATATATATAATAGAATATATACATCTATAGTATATATTTATGGACGTATTTCAGCCGTCTATATCCTCTCAAAGCAATTTAGATTACGTGCTGATCGCTCAGGAGAGTTTCCGGTACCTCGCGCAAAGTGTAGGTACGCATGCGGTAGCAGAAAATGTGCATTCGAAGGAAGCGCTAGAAGTTTAGAGGGCAAGGCCACGGACAAGGCCAAGGACACAATATTAATGACGAGAGCGGAACAAAATACAGTGCCTTACGAGACCTCAATCTTTCTATTTACTTCCGCACATTTAAAGGAAAGTAAGAATGCAGATCGTGCTGGGATGGCATGCACAGCTTCCATCCTAGGCAGCGCAAAGCAGAGAGATGAAACGTTGGTGGACGATTTCAGCGACGAGAAGTTCGCTCTGATTCTGCAGCCGAAGCGTCCCGGCCGGGCCGACTGTTTGCGACGAGCTCCCTCGTAGAGCTGCCCTACGTCACCTTCGATGACGCGGCGACGCTTCAAAACTCGACCGGAGCGTCGCTGGTCACGTGCAGCTTGGAGTGCCAGCTTCGAAGCGACTGCGTCGGCTTCTACTTTCGCCGCGAGGCGGGAGCGTGCCGCGTGCAGCGGTGGCCCGCCTTGTCGTCGAATGTGGACGACGCGTTCTACGCGATGCCAGCGGGTTCGTTCGTCATTTCCTTCGCCGCCGCGCCGTCGCCGCTGGCCCTAGCCTAGTCGCAAGGTGCCTCTCGCCGAAAGAATGCGTGCGCGCGCGTCGCGTGTCTAACGCGGCGGAGAAGCCGTCACGTGATCGTGCGGTTTGTGAATTCGCCGGATCCGCTCTCCGATCCATCCACGTCATCATTGCCTCCCATCATTCTAGCGGGTTTGACAAATTACCACAATCCACCTCAATCCACTCTAATAAGGCTAACAACGACCAGACATGGGCCTTGCCGAGCTCAAATTTTTTGCTGATATTTTAGTACAAGTTTCTGAATGTATCTATCCACCAAATTTCATATAGCTGCGCGAACGCGCAGTCTCCGATCGAAGCCTCAAAACGGCTGCTCGAAGGCTTCTTTAGCGTGCGCTCGCTCACGTTTCCGGCGGCGTGCGCCTAGGCACGCGTCCCTAGTTCCTAGTTCCGGCGGCGTGCGCTCCAGGTTCCGGTGCGACGCGCGATTGGCCGAGCTTTTCACTGCGTCACCACTTTCGCTGCAGGCTACGGAGCTCCTGCGACCGTATCCTTGCGTGAGTATGTCGCACGCGAAAAAGTCGGCACCGTCGATAATGATAGCACGTTATGTTAATGTTGAGAATATTCAAAAATAGTAATATTTCAGCCACTTTTTGTTCAATAACGGCCAGCGAGCGCGAGCGAACGTTGCACGTTTACTTCTCGACATTCTCGATTTGGTTAGGAATTCACTTGAGTCGCGTGTATCGATCTTTGTCTGGGGCGGCACGGCGCGCCAACCACCGACTCTCTCATTTCAGACGACCCGGCTTTGCAGTCAACGACGTATCCGTTATCGAGGTGCTACGATCCCGCGTACGCATTCGACGGCAATTTGGCTACCATCGCTCGTACGCTGAACATTCCCTACCAGTGGATCGCGGTCGATCTGGGCTCGCGGCAAATTGTCTCGAAGATCGCCGTTAAGGCCCGATGCGATGCATATGGTCAGTGCGCGATCACTGCTCGCCGAGCTCGGACAATGCTCACGGTCTGCGCAGCGTCCGGACTGAGATTAGAGAGCGAAGGCTTCGGGTTATAGGTCAGCGCCTGCGCTAAGCGTTCTGGTGCGTTCGATTCTCGTGAGCTTCCGTAGGCGTTTTTTGGGTCAGCCAGAGGGGCGAGTGTAAGCGTCGATCTCTCAGCCGCGTCAGGTCGTGGTATCAAGGGACCGCTTAAACTATGCTACGATTCAACGTTTGATTCAATATCCAATTCCCGCTATGAGATTAGTTGTTTGCAGCTTTATATGTAATCTATTTAGTTATCTCTCATGTTATTTTTAATGACCGTTATGGCGGTACCATCCTAGCTCTACTCGCTCTGTCGACCGCGACACATCCATTCTATCCGTCTTGAGCTGTTACTTCCGTGCTAATCAACCTCAACTACCCTCCAGGCTCAACTGTGCTTCTCACTTTCTCTTCGTTGCTTGAAATGTATTCCGTTGATACCGAATGCATACCGGAAGCCGCTGTGCAGGCTGTGAGGGCGCACTGGAAAACTCGCCGGCGTGACATCCACTTAGTTTTTCTGGCTTCGGAGAGTTGCAGAAGGTGATCCAATACTTTGCATTACATTACATACAGGAATATCATCAAGTGCACGACGTAAGTGTGACGTCAGCTATGGAATTAATACTGATGGAATCACGGACTCACGTCCAAAATTCTCAAGGTCGATTCATTGAGTGCTTACATAAACTCTTTGCTCATCCTGGGTCTCAAGGTATAAGTTCAAATAACGTGGATTTGTATTCACTGGCTGAAAAAAGTTCACCAAAATATCGCATTCAATCAAATTGATAATAGTTATAGCAAATCGTGCTGGTCGTCACGCTATTTTTCTAGCTAGGTGCAAAAGCTTGCAAATGACTTTACTATTGGAGTGTCTGGTGTTGTTTAAGGCTGCCGGAACAGTCACTATTTACGAGGGATATTATTTTAAAACATTGTCTGATCTTGCTAATGAGGATTACTAGATGTACGATGAATCAGTTTCTTAAGAAATGCATAATCACAATCTTCTCGGGAATTACCTCAGCAATTACTGAGGGTTTGAACCATGCTACTTTGAGTACACACAGCCGTACCCTGACAATCTGGATCGAAACGATGCCGGAAATAAGTGACAACGAAAAACTGACAACGTAGAACGGAAAACAGATTTCTCTAATAAGCGAAGGATGGAGGGGTTCTTTTGAGTAATTGCTAAGTCTGAGATTTCGTAGTTGGATTAAATAAAGCTACCTTCTTGTAATCTGAATTGACACTTTTATAAGTTTTGCCCCAGCTGCAATCACCTGATCGCACATGCCGGCAGGCCAGTATGCAGTGAGTTGCAGAAGTCGAGACGGGATGTCACAAATGCATGGACCAACTTAGACGTGGTATCCTTATCTAAACAAGCCCGAGTTTTAGCAATGTTATGTTGCTGAAAGTAGGCAGACTTGACTGTGGAGCTGATGTGGTCGTCTAACGAGAGGTCACTTTGGAACAGTACACCTAGATTTCGAGCCGATTCAACAGGAAATATGCTGGCAGAGCCAATTTTGAGCGTCAGCCTTTTCAAAGACCCTTAAGTTGTTGTGCTCTGATGGTACTGCCGAAAAATGTGCGTCTGAAACCACGTCTCTTTTCAAATATCACAATGGAGTACTTGTAAAGTTAATAAGTGTGTTGTATGCTTTTTACGCTTAGTAAGGCTAACCGAGAGGGCAACATGCATAATTTGCAATGCGTATTACACCCTCATAATAATGCTGCCTTGAATTAGTAGTGTTTGCCTTGACTTTCTAAAACATTGAATGAGTTATGATCGATGTTGATTTCAAGGGTGTGCAAGGTTTACCCACTATCACTTAACAGGCATCGTACCACCCGCTTTTCGGAATCCAGCAGTCTACAAATACCTCATACAAACCTCAAATCCTTTGGAGACCGTGCATTTAGTTCGTATGCTCCCGAAGCCTGGAACTCCCTCCCGACCTGCGTCAGAACATCCCCTGACCTGACCACATTTAAAAGGAACTTAAAAACACGCCTATTTAGGACAGCATTTAGTGGGTCCCTGTGATTCGTCCTTGATGTGTTTGTGCGTGCTGACACTGTGCATGCTGCCACTAACCACATTTGCATGCTGACCCTGTGCATGTCCCCCCTAACCATATTATTCATTTCGTTTGTTTTTTCAATCATGATTTTACTTACCATTCAATTGCATTTCACTTTATAGCAAATGTGGAGCGCCTAAAAAGAGATAAAGTTCTCTGAGGGCGCTTTATCAAGTGCATTATTATTATTATTATTATTACTTAAGACCTGCATAATGCTAAAATTCAGCGGTGACTCACCATTGAATTCGTCCGGCGATGCTTTTGCGGCTTCAATGGCTAGCAAGAGTAACTAATTTTACGAAACGAGGGCGCAGAGATCTGAAATTAACTCCACCGACCGCGGATTGCCAGTAGTCCAGACAGCCAGTGCGATAGCATCTGATGACCCATGCTGCACCGGTCATTTATAGTGTGTCGCCAATTCAGTGAGGGAGTGTTGTCACCAGAATAAAACGAAACCTCTCATCAGACGAGCCCGACGGACCCAGGCGGCATTGTATCAATCGCTGGCTACTAAATTGCTAATCAGCTGCAGGGTCGATACAAAAAATTATTGCATTGCCAGCAGTGAAGTTCTTTGTCCTCTCGAGGTCAAAAACGCCTGAAACAACAACATCCGTTTTGTTGTGGTAGGTTAAAGACTCTTTCCTCCGATAGCTTATATACTATGCTAATATATATATATATATATATATATATATATATACTAAGCTGATGCATACTTCTCTTTTTGCCTGCCAATCGGACCCCTTTCTCTCTCTCTCTCTCTCTCTCTCTCTCTCTCTCCTCTCTGTCTGTCTGTCTGTCTGCCTGTCTGTCTGTTTGTCAGTCTGTCATTCTGTCTGTCTGTCTGTCTTTCTGTCTATCTGTCTCTCTCTCTCCTCTCTCTCTCTCTCTCTCTCTCTCTCTCTCTCTCTCTCTCTCTCTCTCTCTCTCTCTCTCTCTCTCTCTCTCTCTCTCTCTCTCTCTCTCTCTCTCTCTCTCTCTCTCTCTCTCTCTCTCTCTGTTAAGTCTCTGCTAACGCGGTGAGCACTCAAGCGTAACTTAGCAGTCGGCGGCGGCTGTCTCGGTGCGGCTTATCTAAAAGCGCAGCGGGCAGAGGCCGATGTCCAATCGTTGGACGCTGCGGATCGCGTCCGTTAGGATGCGCGCGCCGCCAACGGCAGCCAGCAGTTGGAGACGTTAGAGAGGCAACAGGCAGCGCTCGCTCAGTCAGCTGCGGCCCGACGTTGCGGCGAGCCATCGGCGGCTGGCGGCAGCCGCGAGCGAGACCCGAGCGACGGGCGCACCGGAAGCGCGAGCGGCTGCAGCGAGGCGCCAGAAACGCAGCGCCGCCGCTTCCGTTTAGCTTTCAGGGCGTACGACTACGATTTGCGCGTCGGCTCGAGCCCGACTCCTGCTTCCGGTTACTTCAACGGATCGCTGTGCGCTCACTTTACTGGACAGATGCAGAACTGTCAGACCGTCACCTTTACGTGCCCTGCGTCTACGATTGGACGATACGTGAGCTTACAGGTCATGACGACATATCCAAACAGAGATAATTACTTGAACTTGGGCGAGATAACCGTATCGACTTCTGCTCTACTCTAGCCTTCGCGATCGTACGCGAAGTGCGACCGTCCGAGCAGCCGACGAAGCAGCCAAACAGATCGCTCACCTGCCGCTTAACTTTGACATGTCGCTCGATAAGCCTCTTTTGTGTAGATGTGCCTCGCGAGGCGTCGCCGATCGCCCAAGACGCAGCTGCGCACGTGACTCGCTGCTTGCTGAACAGGTGAAAGTGGTCGCGACGCTTGAGCTTGTGGCGCCGACGGCGGCCGCTAGCGAGAGTTCGGCGATGAGCGAGCGATACGCTATTCCGTCGCCTGCTTTCCTCCTCTTACCCTGTAGTACCTGCTTTCCTCGGTACCCTGTGTACTACTATCGTGGCAGTGCTGCTAATTCAGATGACGCCATTGTCTGTATTCTAGGACTAAAGGTATATTTACTAAATCATGACGACGCTCGTGTACCAATGTCAGGATTATCCATAATTCTTATCGAAAAGTGCGTATTTAATTCTTTCCCGCTTTTCTAACTAATGAAGCGAAATTTCGCGGCTGCGGCGGAGGCGGCAGCGTTTGATGCGCTTCGGTGTTCGAGTAAGCTTTCTCTCAAAACTATCCTTCCGCTGAATCGATAAGTCCGCAAAACTAACTCGGACTAACCACCCTTGACGAAGCGAATTAATTTAATGGATCTCCGTCTGTAACTCCACTAAACCATCAAGACGATGGGGACGTTACGCAGGAGAGTTACTTTTCGCTCACTCACAGCCTGGTCGGCTTCTGGTACGCATTCTGGTACGCATTCCAACAGACTTCATCTCACGCAACAAAGAGAAAGTGAGCCGCCGCCGCAGCCGCTGCCGCTGCCGCAGCCACCCCGAGGCCGAACGAAATAGTGCGGCCGCGGCGGACGTTTGCGATTACCGAGAAACACGGCGAGCGATGTGCGGCAGCAGCGGCGGCGGGTGCGAGCGGCCGGAGTTGACGTCACAGAGCGCCGCTGAGCACTGCTGCCGCCAGGCCGGCCGCTCGCTTCCACTTTCCACCAACTTCTCCTTCCACCATCTAGTCGTTGGAGGTGCTGCTGAAATGCAGTTGCGGCTGAGCGTCAAGTGTCAGTTTTTCCGCCTTTTATGGCGACATGTTTCGTACCGACAACTGACCATTTTACTTGTAAAGTACACCAAAATACATCGACGGAAGCGGAAGTTGGATGGAGAAGAAGTTCGTCTAGCGAGCTGAACGAGTTAAAAAATAGATATTTGTAATGCTTTTACAAAATGCAAAGGTCGTCAAAAAGTTTGCTTAAACAAAAGAGAATGCGGAAGGACACGCTGCATACCGCGCCTGCATTATTCGCTCTCGTGAACGCTCGCGAGGAACGACGGACGACTGCGCATTCGTGAATAAACGGAATGAGCTGCGAGGGGATGCCAGCTGTGCGGCGCTGTGCTGAACGATGACCGTTCGGACTAATCTTTAAAAGTCACGTGGGTCTCGCTGATCGACGTACGGTGCGGAAATTCTGATGCATAGATATTATATTTGTTATCTTCTTTGGGCGAAATACCGCATAGAAATATAGATTCAAAAGTATTAAGTTTTAACGAGGAACAGTTCGCAGAGCAGCAGCTCCGGAGAGCGTCTGTCTGCTTCGTCGGGCGGCCGGCCGGATATGTCACGTCTACGGTTCTGGGTGCGTCGGGGCGGGCCCGCTGCCGATTAATAGCGCGAGCAGGCCAAACGAACTGAATAGCCTTCGCGCGGGGTTGCACGCCCAAAGGCTTCATCAGTCACCGCACGTTGCTCTGTAGCTGGCACCGCAACACACAGGATTGAAAATGCATTGCTCGTTTGCATAGCGGCCTAAGAGAACCTACTCTCTACTCGGGCGCTTCACGTAGGCCACGCGGCTCGAGACCGCGACCTCGGCCAGACCTTGGGGTCAGGGCGACGCACCTTCTCCACCCGGACCGCAGCGCACCGGAGCCCCGCGGTCGCGGCCACCGAATGGCGGCAGTCGGAAATGCAACTTCGGCCAGACGTCACTCTGTGTGGCGCGGCGGTAAAATATAAAGGTCGACTGCTTCAAGAGCCTTGTCAATATGGAGGCCTTGGATGTCACGATTGCCCGCGATTGCCGTGGGCAAAGCGGTGCTCCCTCCGCATGGAGCTCGAGACTCGAATCGACTGCGGCCTGCCGGTCGTCGAGCGGATGCCCGCTTGGCCTTAGACTGGAACTCCCTTACACAATTCAATTTCGGATGAGCCAATGGTTTTTCTTATCTAGCGGCAGCCGATGGCACCTCGATGGTCATCACTCGGTGGTCGTCACTGCACGTTACGCAGCAAGTTATGAAGAATTGCTATTTCGGGAAAGGAAACCCACGACAGCGACCTGAGATTGTCAAATGCGAGGCCCTTACCTCTGAGCTTCTGAGGCCGCCGTAAGAGTTCAAGGCCGGTTCAAACCAGCACTGCAGAACATTCTAATTTCGCTCTCAGCCGAATATTCGCTGGCCGTCTACTCTACCCCAGAGAGATACTGCGACTCTAGATTAAGGCTAAATGTCGAGAAAATACTATGAAAACTGGCCCAACTAATGATAACCAAATCGAATGATTGCTCAGGGCTCCTTCCAAAAGGCAAACATGTTGGAAAGGGAATCTGAAGTTTTGAGGATTTCAGCATACAACGAAAGCGTTAAAAAGACGCGCCACGAAACTCGCTTGACCTTCTATTTTCTGCAGTCGCGATCGAGTGTAGTAAAAGCCATCGAAGCGAAATCGGAAATGGGTTTCTGCATTGCCGTGCAAGCAGACAGGCAGAAATAGACTTGCATCTGAAATATCAGATTGGTCCGTTGAGTACTGCCGTGCTTATGGAATTTACAGGGCACCCAAGTGAACTGGAAATTATACTGTTAAAGTCACGAGCACATACATTTAAAAATTAAAAATCAAACTAAACTCATGTAAAATGTAAAATTACAAAGCTGCAAGTATTTATCTTAATTTACTAAGGTTCAGCAAATTGGGACACGCAAGTTGCATTGGATACAGAGATTGGTACATTTTTTATATATAAATTGTTAATTTCTTAATTTTTTACTTTTAAAATATGGCAATTCTGCTTAATGTTTTTAAATGCTTCCCGTAAAACTAAAAAAATTTAGATCCAATTTCTAATAGGTTTGTATTTTGAAAAGTACCATGAACAATTATTATATTCTTGTACCAGTTGCCTCTATATATTCTCGACATTTAACCTTAAGGAGGCATCGCAAAATTCTGCAAGCTCGTCGCTGATTTAAAGAAAACGTGGTCAGGTTTTGCGGCTGCAAGTGCCGTGCGCATTCAGCCAACTTCACAATACTTCGTGGCAGTTTCACAATGCCAAGCTCAGTCGTCACAAGGCGGGCTGTATACCGACGTTCAAACGATCAAATTTATAAATTGTTAATTGATAATACTCCGTCTCGCCGCATGCTGGTCGGCAAAATCGCGGCAGTCGTCTGCAGCGGATCTACTTTGCGGGACCTCGGAGCACGGGCGTTCGCCGCTGATCACTCCGCAGCGGAGCAACGAGACGATCGCTCCGCACAGGCGGAACCTGGCGGAGCGCCAGTCACGTGCCCGCCACTTCCGCCTAGTTTAATGTACCCTTTGTGCTCGCCTAAATAAGCCTCATCGAAAAACTGCTGTCTACGGAAGGATTGCTGCCTGGTGAAATGGCGGCGGATAGCCGGCCGTTGAAAGGACTTTCGAACGCTATGGATGTGGAATCGCTGTCTCAAGATGTGTGGGGCTGTTCGTGGCCGCCGCCGCATTCCGCTGCTGACGTGACAACTGCAAGAAACCGAACCTATGCGAATAGCTGCTGCCCGCTTGAGTCTCTCGGCGAGGTGCGACGTTCAGGTGTCACCGGTATTTGTCTCACGTCGGCAAGCATCGCTTCACGCACAGCATTTGTGGCATTTGCGTCATACTCAGTTCGTCATACTAGGACTGACAGCTACTTTCAATTATTTTCTTATTACAGCTTCCCGAACGTGACACCATACGACATCGACGAACCCGTATCCACACGAGTAAAATATAACAATAATACTAATTGATTATAGCGCCCTCGGAGAACTCAATCTCTTTCTCTAGGCACTTTACATTTGCTGCAAAGGAAACGCGATCGAACAGTTATTAATGACATTTCGGAATCCAACAGTCTAGAAATACCTCGTACAAACCTTAAATCCTTTGGAGACCGTGCATTTAGCTCGTATGCTCCCACAGCCTGGAACTCCCTCCCGACCTGCATCAGAACATCCCCTGACCTGACCACATTTAAAAGAAACTTAAAAACATACCTATTTAGGACAGCATTTAGTGGGTCCTTGTGATTCGTCCTCGATGTGCTTATGCGTGCTGACACTGTTCATGCTGCCACTAACCACATTTGCATGCTGACCCAGTGCATGTAACCCCTAACCATGTTATTCATTTTGTTTGTTTTTCAAGCATGATTTTACTTACTATTCTATTGCGTATCACTTTGCAGCAAATGTAAAGCGCCTAGAAAGAGATTAAGTTCTCTGAGGGCGCTTTATCAAGTGCAATATTATTATTATTATTATGTTCAATAACCAAAACTAACACGGTTAGGGGCAATATGCAGAGGGTCAGCATGCAAGTAAATAAATCCTAGCTGATTTAACAGCCTCTTTTTGTATAGCGACAGAAGAGCCTTTACGGCTATCACCACCGCTTGCAGTGGCGATAAAGGATCGCCCACTGCATGAATCGAACCCACGACCTCGGGACCGAGGTCGTGAAAGCAAACGCCTTACCTAGTGTGCCATCACGGCTCACAAGTATGATTAGTGACAGCATGCACAGTGTAAGCGCATATAAGCACGTAAAGGACGAATCACATGGACCCACTAAATGGTGTGATAAATGGTATTCATTTTCAGTTTTTTTTTAATGTGGTCGAGTCTGTCTAAATAATGTGCTAAAAATAGCGACGCTTTAGCTCCGCATCGACGCAGAAGATTGATGTCGAGATGATCTCTCTTCACACACGCACCCTCACGCACGAACACTCACGCACACACACGAACATTCCTACTCGTTCAACCGCTGGTCAATCGTAGCCTTCGTGCGGGAGAGGACGTACGGCGCCTCGTCTCGCCGGAGGCACGGCCGCCGCTCCGCTCGCTGGCAGCTCCGTGGCCAGCGCATGCGGGCGACACCTGAGACGCCTTGCTGGAGCGAACAGCACGATTTCGCGTTTCGACGTCCGCTACGCCGACATTACGACGATCGCCTCGCTGCGACCGCTGGCCAGCGCGGCGGCGCCCCTGGCGGCATCGCTGCGTCAGCCCGCACGTCGCCACTGCTGCCAGACCCCTGCGAGATGGCACCACTCCCCAAATCTTAGGAGCAGCACCGCCGTCAGCAGCTCGCCGACTAGCCACCTGCAACCTCGGAACAGGCGGCGGCAGGCGAGCGGCGCTCCTAAGAAGTGGGGAGTGGCGCCAGCCATCTCCCGCGGGGGGGGGGGGGGGGCAGCCGCCCTGACCGGATGCGAAACAGCTCGGGCGAGCTCTTCCCTTCGATTGATCAATTTCTCCCTCCGTGCGCATTATTTTTGATTTTCAAATAGTCGTCTGAAGCTTCCACCTCGCAAGATAAAAGCATGTGCCAATGCGAACGCACCAATGCTGAGCAGGAACCATTGCGACAGCCTGATCGCCCTAGAGGAAAAGTGCAACAAAATATTATTCTTCGACAGACGAGATCGAAATCAAATGCCGTATTTGGCAATTACTATTATATTGATAGTAAACGATAATTCGCGGGCAACTTCGGCGTCTGCTGACGTCGCGGTGACCTCGTTTTCTCGTTTCGTGATGAAAATATAGTCAATGCAAGCAATCAAAGTCTCTAGTGAGCCTTATCGGTTCGCTCTGTGATCAAAGAACGACAGAGGAGAGTTGGGTCCACGCTGCCGTGTTTCGCCACAGACGTTCAGGAGCGATCATAATCATATGAACCAATCATGGAACATAGGACTAACCATAGGAACCAATCGTAGAACAAAGGACCAATCATAGGCGCACTGTAAAGTTCGACCCCTCTTCGCTGCTTTGAACTGGCGAAATCGCCGGACGCGAGAATCCACGTTAAAGAGACACCGGGAGCTCGTCATATAAGAAAACAGATAATGAGGCGGCGTGCTAAGAAGTAAATCGAGGACAAATTAAATTAAAACAGGCTCGTCCCTCTTCATCGAATTCAGGCGCTTCTTCATCGATTTCATCGAGGTGCATCGCCTAGGGTCCTATCGCCTAATCCCTGCCTCCCTAGCGCAGAGATTTGTTCATGATTACTCCGAGGGTGGAGAAAGTTGGAAGCCAGAGTTAAAGGAAACTGACCTCGTTAATTTCCATGAGAGAAGGAAGACCGAAGCAGGACACAAGCAAGACAAGAGCAAGACTTGCCGTGTAAACGCGGCTTTACGGACGCCACCACGAGACCGAGGAATGGCGAGCGGATTTATTTCAGCTTCCGCCGAGCGTCATCACTTTTACCACAGCTGCTGAATGTTAGATAGCTCGCTGGCTTATCTAACAAGAATTACCTAAATGTGGAATCTGATTGAGCTTTAGCCGCCGAAACCTCTCTGACCTATGGCCGCCGGAAGGTACAGCATCCGGTCTGACGCGTCTGCTCGTAAAGGTGCGTTTACACGTCATACTTTAGTAGCGAAGTTTTTAGACAGAATTCCTGCAGATTTGGGCTACTACGTTATCATATGTCCCAACATTTGGGGGTGGAGCCAAGTCTGCAGACCCATCAGTAAGAGAATCTGTCAGAAGGAAAGTCTACCGTGTAAACGCATCTGTCGTGTAAATGCACCTGTGTTTACACGGCAGCCTTTCCTCCTGACAGACGCCGACTTTCCTCCAAGTTAGGATGTTTACACGAAAGACTTAGCCCGCCCACGGCAGATTCGACGGCCGATTAAGTCCCGCCCAAAACCTGTGCTCTAATCCGGGAGGCTGGTATGAAAGGTTTCCCCGGAGACGCCACGCCAACACAGGTGGAAGTTCGCCGCTGCAGCCATCGTTGTAGAGTGGTACGAGAATAATATAAATAAAAGGAAGATAAACATTAAAAAACTTTCGGAAAAGGGAGCGTTATCAAGTAACGTTTGCCGATACGGGTGTATACCTCGTGTATAGTGTACAGTGTGGGTGTATAGTGCTAGCTAATGTTCCCGTTACGGGTTTGTTGGCGGATTTGATAAACAGGGCGGCGAATGCTATGCAGAAAAGGCTAAAGCATTGGTTACAAATTGTAAGCGTTCCACATTCAAGAACTTGCTCTGAACGCCTCAATAGACATAGAGCCTACGAACATCAGCCATCTTTATTTTGGCCGCAGGGTGCCCTGAGGTTTTGATTGGTCGGCTGGACCAAAACGTTGACAGATTCTCCTGCTGATGAGTCTGCAGACTTGGCTCCTCCGCCCAAAGAAATGCTGACGTATGATGAAGTAGTAGCCCAAATCTGTGGCCAAAGCCTTTCGTGTAAACGCAGCTTTAAGAATACGCTTGGACCGACAAATGTCCATTCTTAAAAGAAGAGTATT
The DNA here is from genome assembly GCA_009760855.2 of Cristatella mucedo. Taxonomy (NCBI): domain Eukaryota; kingdom Metazoa; phylum Bryozoa; class Phylactolaemata; family Cristatellidae; genus Cristatella; species Cristatella mucedo. The sequence continues at coordinate 103,036 of WPIO01000153.1, forward strand.
CCCATATGCTGAGTGATTCTATAGCTAGAGTAAATCTGGGATGTGGAACTGCTATTCTTATAAGGAGAGTATTCCTATACCCGATATTCTTATATGCAGTCGACTGTAAAACAAATGTAAAACAAAATCAAACCAAAACAGTACACCACCTCATATATCTGTACTTGCAATTCATCAAGCAGTAAATCAGCGGTTCAAAGGTTGTGCCTCTCACTTTTGGCTCATTTATTCATCGTTCCAAAGAGGGGGCAGCAGCTTCCGGAACTGCCAAACTGGCGGCAGCCACAGGCGCTGGTGGGCGGCAATGCCATCCTCGGAGCCGACCCAGCCACAACAACCACTGTCGCCAAGGTAACGTGCCTGCAAACTGTGCCGGCAGGGCAAGCCGGGCCTACCCGGCACCTTGGGAGGCAGCTCTTTCAAGGTCAGTTGGTATACATGATCAGGATCACTTGCCCCTCTCAATCGAACTAAGAACCTGGAATGGCTACTTGACCTGACCTGCTCTCAGCTTGCAAGTCGGTTTAACCAAACCGATAGCAACATGTGGCACGATTCAATTCGGTGGTCGGAAGTTGACGAAACTTTTAATCGAGACGATTCAAAAGCAAGGACCGCCAAAGGAGCTGCAAACATACCGCTGATGAGTGTTGGGCTGCCAATTGAGACGTACAAACAGGGCCCCGTTGCTTACTCGTACCCATAGTGGCGATTGACTCAGTAGGCAGATGCCTCCTCCACCATGACGTTGGGCTGAACGCAGCAAGCATATATACCAACCACCTGGAGGCTAGGCAGCAAGGCAAAATAACTTTCGAGACAGGCAAGGCAAGTTGTGTAGTTGACAGTGCACATGCACTGCATTGGAGCAGGAATTTATTCTACACAATACATAGATTAGGGAATAATTGTAAAATGCAAAGACAGCCAAAAGGACAGATATGCAAAATGTCCACGAATATATATGCCTCATCCAAATAAAACTAGCCTGGCTAAATAATTGAATTCCACCTTGCCAAGTACAGAAAAATCAAGAAAATTCCCTAGAAAATTTTGTTTATGTCAACACGACCAAAGATGCAAGTGACTTTCTACAAACAATTAACTGTGAGCATTGCCAGCTTTCGACAACAGACATTACACGCAGTTGACACAGCTGTTGACAAGTGCCGTCCGTGCCGTCCGCGCTAAATGTCGGTCGTTAGGATCGGATATGCCGGGGACACTGCTACTGGAAGGTGCATGCATAGTCAGTCAGTGCTAACCAGAATCGTTCGCGCGCAGCAGAGATGACGCACAGTCAGTGGCGCAGGGGCACGGCTGCTAATGCTGCAAAAAAGCACCGATGTCAATGAAACATCGACGGCCGCTTCCGCTTGCACTTGCGGATGTAGCCTAGACAGACGAGAGACAACACTAGCAAAAGCCGACAGCACCGATAACGCTTGAACCGACAGGTAAAATGTGTCTCGCACACTGCGGCAGCAGAGCATCCGGTAGGTGCAATCGCCACGTGCCTTCTGTCCTGCTTGTCCACTGCTGCTGCTGCTGCTGCTGCTGCTCCTCTTCCGGTGCGTGGCGAGCGCACTGCAGTCGGAAGGCAGTCGAGTCGCAAGAACGACGATCCACGTCAACGAAACAAGCCGAGTTTCAATAGAACTTCTTCGATGCCGTTTCCCTCCGGTGCCTGCAACGAGAGCGCATAGCAAAGTGAAAAAGCCACAGCAGCGAGCACTGGAGCACGAATTTATTTATGAATAAGTGAGCAGGCAATAAGGCAAACGCCCTGCTAACACCTTCACTAATGAATTCTAAACAATCATTTCTAAATCAAAATTGGAACCTATATACCTCAATCTACAACATCATTGTGTCCGGAATCTGTAGGAACCAGAAGCACAAAGAGGAGCACAGCTTCCACTGCGACCTTCGACCCGATCGAGCTCAAAACTGACTTCTCGTGATCCTGGTCCTAGGCTAGTAAGTCTATGCGGGTGCTACGAATTAGTTGCAGCTAACCACTGCCTCAAAATCGTAATGTCTTTTAAATACCATCCTGCTGGGGAAGGGCTTGGAGTTTGTAGAACTGTCAGTTGTAGGGCAACTTCTTGGTGCAAGAACGTTTTGCAACTCGGCACATGAGATAAACCGACATCCCAAAGATATAGAGCTTGCCCAACGCACAAATGCAGAGCTTCCGATCGACGGGTGACTTCTGAACGTGAGCTAGCTACTTCCTTCTAGCTACTGCAGCATGTGTAAGCAGAAACACGACAACTCCTTGACTAGCTATGCTTACTGGTACATCACGTAGACACCAAAGAGTGCGAGCTGCGTGCCAGCCAAAGCGAAGAACACCGTGGGAGTCAGACAATTCGAGCACACGTTGACCGCGCCTTGTTGTGCCTACAAAGAAACACGACCAGCAGAAATACTCAGGCCATAACGTTGGTAACAAACAGGGGATGAAAGGTAACAGGCAACGAAAGGAGGCAGCTGTCAAGAACATCAGCTACACAGCACTTGACATTGCAAAACGATATATATATATATATATATATATATATATATATATATGTATATATACGTGTGTGTGTGTGTGTGTGTGTGTGTGTGTGTGTGTGTGTGTGTGTGTGTGTGTGTGTGTGTGTGTGTGTGTGTGTGTGTGTGTGTGTGTGTGTGTATAGCATTGGCATTCGCAATCTCAACTGGGCACAAAAAGTGAAAAAACGAGAACAACAAGCACAATATCCAATGCCGTCAAGTCGCTCGTGATGCTACCTCACAATACATCGGGGCCTGCTACAAAGAATATAAGCTGTTATCTCAGGTACCTATAAAAAAAATATGATAGCTTGAGAATGATGCAATAATGACCGAGTCCCACACACAGTCTCAATGCATAAAGTTGCTCTGAAGCTGGTACCCAGCACAGCAGGCAGGGTGGTTAAAGGTGACAATAGGGTAAAAAGAACCGCACCAAACCTTATTCCCAAATCGAAGTCGCAAAACAAATATGGAAAAGCCCATGCAGGTAAAAGCAACTGACCATTGGCAAATTCCGGAAGGCATAACTGCAAACTTGAGCTACTAGCTATTAAAGTTGAAGGAAGTCGTGGACAGGCGACATCAGTTGAAGACATCTGTGTCCCTCCCCCTCTCACCTGCAGCCTCGAAACGATACTCTGGACATTGGCCTTAATGTCTTTAACACCATCCTTGAGTTCCAGCGACGCTTGCTGAGTGTCGGGATGCTGCTGGTTGGCACCCGCAGATACAGCCGAGGTCAATCGGTGAACGTCATCCAGAGTGGTGCTACAATTATAGCCCTGACTCGCAGAGTGGCGCTACAATTACAGCCCTAACTCGAAGAGTGGTGCTGCAAGAATCGCCCTAATTAATCACAGTGCTTTGCCCAGTTTACACGCTGGAAACCCTGAGCGTTTTCGCACGGTGCGGGCACGTAGGAGGGAGAGCCACAGAAATTCAAAAGAGTGAGGCAGGACTACTGCCGCTAAACCACACGCGCTCAGCAAGTGCAAGCAGCAGGCACTAACGAGGAGCTTCCGTGTGCAGAAGGAAATACGCACGAAGCAGCTATACCGTATTAGCACCCTGAGCGCACACTTCAAGGCCCAAACCTGCTGGCTCAAGATGACTTGGCCATACATCGATCGGCAGCAGAGTTTGCCGACCAGCAGGCCAGAGCGCTCTCCCTGAGAAAGCTTCGCCACGGGCTTTTGCTACTCGACAATCTTGCTATGCTTTCGAGGGGAAGGGCCAAGCCATGTTAATGCAATTCAAGCCCACTAGCCACCGCTACCATTTTGAACCGCCGGCGGAAGTCGACAGAGCACAGCAGCGATGCTGGTCGTGATAGGGTGCATTGTTTTTCAGCGCCGCGTGCAAAGTACCGAAGCTCCTTGACGATCTTGGTCAAGTCTTTATGTGCCACGACAAGCTGGTCGACGTCCTGTCTCTGTGCCAGAGCATTCTCCGTCTGCAAAGGTGGGAAAAATGATGGGGAAAAGGTGGGAAAAAAAGTGGGAAAAATGGGGAGCAAGCAAGCCGTCAGCAGCGAAGCTCCGGCGGGCGACGGAAGAGACAGAAGAAGGACGGAGGGAGGAAGGAGCCAGAAAGAGAGGTAAGAAAGAAAACGCCCGACAGCGACCGGCGGCGTGCGAGCGCTCAAAAGGCGACAGGGAAAGACGCCACACCGCTGTGCGCGCAGCTGCGCCAACGCCAGCAGATCTGGTCGACAAGGTCGCAAGGTCGCGATAAGCTCCAGCAGCCGACCTTGCTGGCGCTTGTAGCGCTGGCCGCCATTGCCGTCAGCTGAGACAGGACGCGGCTCTGAGAGCCCAGCAACTCGTCGATCCGCCGATTGATGTCGACCACGTCGCTGCGCACGCGAGCCTGACCTTCGTATATGGCGCGCAGCTCCCTGCTGCTCTCGCTCTCGTACTGCTGCAAGGACGCCGGAGCGCTGCGCTCGCTCCCGACGCAAAGAGACCGAGCCGTGGATCATGGCTCGCGAGAGATGGGCAGAAGGCGGCCGCCGCCGCCGCTAGACGAGAGAGCCGTCGCGCGCCTGACCTCTTCCTTCTTGCCCTCCTCTTCCTTTCCGTGCTCTTTCTTATACCTGTCAAAGGGCAGACTCGGGTCAAGGCCAATGCAGGCGGCGAGCGAGCCGGCGGGCCAGCGCCGGCAGAGGGCGCTGCACACCGGTGCATTTTAGCAGTGGCCAAGTTGTCCTTCAGAGCCACGCTTACGAGGAGCCCCAGCCCCCTTAAAGAAGTTACTCTAGGGCGATTCGAGCGCAGCAGTGCCTCAGTGCTACCCTAGTCCAGATGTTTCCTAATAGTGATCCTAACAGTGGCCACATCCGTGAAGCCACATTAAAATGCAACTGGGGGTATGTTCTGGTCGTGCACCTAGCGACAATATGGCAGTGGCTGGCTCCAACAGATCAAGTAGACATCCAGGTTCTTTAGCTTATTATTAGTCATGGCATCGTCGATGACGAACCAGGCTACAAATAGGTTTTACTTGATGACCCGTAAGACTAGTTGAATAGCCATGAAATGACTCGTGAAATAGTCTCGTGACCATACATGCCCATCTTTTTTTTCACGGGAACCGTTGACTCGGTTGCGAACGCAGTTACTCACTAAGCCAAACGTAGCAAACTGAATCAAAGGCCAAAATTGTATTGACAAGTTATTACCATTTAATAACAAGTATAAAGCACTGACTTACTCGAATAGAAGCATTTACAACAATCCAAATCAGATCGATGGACAAGGTGCCTAAAAACTTTTAGAAGCCAGTGTTCACAGCCATCCGGATACACATTGTATCACTGTGATACAGCAAGCAGATCGTGACCACGACACTTTAAATAACTATTTAAAAGCAAACTCGACCTCCTCAATCCATCCTAATCTACCTCTAGCTGAATGCATCGATTGCTGTGATGTACGTATTAGTCTGTCACCAACAGTGACTACCAGGTTGCTTCGTTTTTCACAGCAGTCAAAACAAACAGTCTCTGACGCCTCGAAAGCTCTTCACCTCTTTACCCCTAACCCCCAGCCACTGGGGGGTCAGCTGGGCAGCTGCTACGGCTCGCAGTACTGGGCGACTAGGAGCGACTGCTGGGGAGCGACTCGTGATCAAGGAGCGACCACGTGGGACACCACGTGGTACTTACTGTCGCACCCTTCCACCCTCACTATCCCCGCCCCCGACGCGGCCAGGGCGCACGGGAGCAACGGCAACAAAGCTGGCAAGTGAACCGGCTAGTCCGGTCACGGCAAGCCCTCGCGATTCCTACTCGAATCGGTGATTTTTTTTTTTAATGGAGCAGCTGCGCTTGGCGCAACCGAGTCGGGGAGCCGACGTGTCGGCAGCAACGGATATCGGCTCAGTCACTTGACAAGCACAGGAGTAGGAAGTAAGCAGCGTAGGCGTGGAGCCAGCCATTTGATGTCACGCGGGCAAGTGGACGAATGGAGAACACGGCCAAGGTGGCACCGAAGCACTGGGCCCACGAATTCTAGAAAGACGGCCTACATTTTCTTGCCATGACCTTGGGCACAGCTTCGGCCCGCCTTAATGCTGCATAAAGTGGATTCCCAACAGTCCAAGCAGGGCTGCGCTAGCTCGCACGGCGGTCGCGTACGCAGATCACGTGCACAGATCACGTGCACGCGGAGCCACCCAGCAGTCGGGTGTGTAGAGGCAGAGGCTAAGCAGCCTGCACGGCTCCTGAACGTACTCCTCCTTGGCTTGCTCCAGCTTCTGCTCGTATTGCTGAAACTCGGTCTCATACTTCTTCTTCTCCTCGTCGGCTATCTGCTGCTGCTTGGCTGCCTGTCAAGGACACAAGGAGTGCGCCGAAGAAGTAAGCCCATCGAATTATAATCTAGAGCAGCAGCACATGAGCACAACTTCCGGTACGCACAAACGCATGGCAGCCAAGTCACTATCGACCCAATAGCAGCAACGCTACAAAGCATCAGGGTTGCTCGATGAAGTGATGGCAGTCGCCCCACAAGACGGCTGCTTATTAAAGACACTCCTTTGGAAAAAGGCTGGGAAGGGAGGTCCCTCCTTACCTCCCTACCGCACGGACTAGGGCCTCGTAGCTGGATTACACGTATTTCACAAGCCAATTTATATCGCCTGATGCCGCCAGCTATGAAGGGGGTGAGCTGGCACCGATGCCCTTGACACCAGAACTGCAAGCAGACCTTCTGACACCAATCATCCACCATATGCGATCCTTCTCTTCCAGAATAAAAATAAGCCTCTCCATTCTTGTTCGGTTATATTCACAGTGCAGTAATTAGTTTTGCAGCACAAGAATGCAGCAGCAGCTCAAACAGACGAGGCACGATCCCTACGATGCACAGGCACATAAATGCATGCACACACACACACACACACACACACACACACGCACGCACACACACACATGCACACACACATGCACACACACACACACATATATATATAATTTATTTGCATCGTACTCTAAGAGATCTTAATCTCTGTTAAGGCACTTTACATAGGCCACGAGGCTCCAGCCCACGATCTCGGATCATCCTTCACAATCACCTTGAATTTTCAAAGCAGCAAGCTTTCAGAAGGTGCTCTCCTCGTTTGGTGGGGGCCGAGAGGCAAAGGCAGTGGCGGAGGCCCTTCTGTGAAACTCACTCGGGCAATCGTTCCAAATCAGGCTCTCCGAGAGCTCATGTGCTGCCAACATAGGCAACCTTGGCGTGCAGCCACTCTATGACTTCTGCGTTGCATGCTGCAGTGGCGCATTCATTTGCCGTTCCCACCTGTAATCTCTAGCGTCCCATACTGGCTGCTGTATCGGTGAACTCCCAGCTTTCTGACTGAAACCTGAAGCACTGCTACGACCCGACACCCCCCTCCCCATGCTATGTTAGCGAGCATGCTAGCGAGCATGCTAGCTGACCGCAAGCAGTTGTGCAACGCAACCAAAACGTGCTACTGCAGCACGAGCTCTTGCACCTGACCACCTCCATGCTGCAAAGCCTTCAAGCAAGCTCGCCGGTCACCACATTGCTAAGGGCAAGGATGCAACCGGTTGTCGACCGATGGCAATCGTGAGACAGAGCTGTCAAGAGCCAAGTGATCAGGAAGACTTTGTGAGAGCTACATCCTCGTTAGTGCATCCATGGCGCGAGCGACTGTCGACAAGGACGGTGGGCAACGACGTGCATACCACCCAAGCAAGCAAAACTGAACGAATCCCCGTGAGGCAGTCACCGACGGAGAGAAGGGTGCGGGGTGAAGTGAGCACCGAGTCACCTGCAGCGGCATCCTCAGCCCTGCAATCCGTGCGATTTTAATTACGTCATTGCCGCACACGAAGCTGGCGCAGAAACTTCGGCTAGGCATTATAGTGACTAAATAAACTTCGGCCGAACTCCTTCAAACCGGATGCAGTAAACCTAAGAAACAGGAGGTTGGACACTGGAGCGACGCAGCCGCAGTATTACTAACAGTCGAAAAGGTCAGTGTGGCTGGAACAAAGCTTCCTATTTCCGTCCAAGTTCTGGATACCAGAATGGGCAGAGCAGCAAATCTGCTGGGCTACTCTAGGTTTTTGTAGCTCTCAAGGAAGACACTATGACCACGAGCACTTGCCAATCATCATTACCAATGCGTGGAATGACGGCATTTAGATTCCTGTGAACCAGTCGGGCTCGAGCAAAAAGTATGCATGAGCTCATAAACCCGGCGAGGCAAGCCGCAAGGCCGGTCAAAAAATATTGTTCGGCCTTTACTAGTCATATAAATATGCATACTCTGTTGCGGAATCAATTTTCCAGTAAAAATTGAAGATTGAAATTGAACCATTGGGTATGCTATACATTTAATGGTAGATGGGGAGGTGACTTGGCGGTATTGCATGATTATCACACTATAATAAGCTTATTATAGTGCGATTTATTATTTATTTATTTTATTTATTTATTAGGCTGGGAGACTTCTTTGCTCTTTGTCTTTCGAAGGTAACCAATCCCATATAGAATATCTATAGACTCGTGTGGCAAAACAGGAAAGTTAATCTGATAGCAATAATCCAAATACCCGACTTGGCCTCTAACCTTTATGCATATTCAACCATATAGTAAGATTCAACTGAGCAGTGTCCAACTAACATATGGCAGAGCCCAAAACGACTCAACACCATCAACATGCATGCCTAGTCACTAGCCGGGTTCGGCATATTTACACAATGCAAAATATGTTATCCCTAGCCCACAAACCTGGTCTTCGGCATGGTAGCTGTGAGTTAACAATGATAGAACATCATGGTCATCTGAAAAATAAAAACAAAAGCTTTTGTCAGCTCAAGAATCGTGTCAGGCTTTCAATTCTTAAGGCTATAAGGCAGGACATGGAATGAGTAGTAGCTCAGTCGAAAACGATGTGAGTGAACAGTGCCGTCTCATCATTACTTGTGTGCGTGCGTGCGTGTGTGTGTGTGTGCTGAATACAAGCAATACCATCGATTCTAGAAAACGCAAAGAACAGAGTCATCGAATTCTGTCGACTGCTGGTCTACAAAATGTCGACTGCTGGTCTACAAACAATACTAATTCCCATGGCCCTAACAACGGGTAAGGATGCACTGTACTGGCACTGTGTTCTGGTGATGCCATTTTTGAAGCACCAAAGTGTTCCACGCACGAGCAGGGAACATCTAAAGCAGGGAACATCTAAAGCAGGGAACATCTAAAGCAGGGAACATGTAAAGCAGGGAGCATCTAAAGCAGCTTATCACTCCCAAAGAGTGGCAAAGTTAAGTACTTAAAAAAAATTTACGTACCAGCCAGTCCGCCAGTGGCCGCTGACAGTCCAAAGAAGCCTTTCGGAGGCAGCTCAACGTTCTCGGCACGGAGACACATCTCATAATATGTGTCTGTGTATTCGTTCGTCATACCAGAATGGACCAATACCTGTCGTGAATCAATGTGATGCAAGCTAGCATAAATAATAAAAATAATAATATACTATAATATAACTCATTTACATAGCACCCTAGGAGAAGCTGATCTCTACGCTTCACATATCGCACAGGGACTTGAGCCCATGACCTCGGTCCGTTTATGCACTCGATTGCAACGACTGGCCGCACCCTGATTGATGCACAGCTACGACATTGATGCAGGTGGCCAAAGGCAGCCATCACCATGCTACAGTCGATGCACCTATGCAAAAAGTGCCTGTAGTATGGCTGCCACCTCTGTGGCTGTCACTAGTATGGTGCCAGGCATACTAAAGTTATGGGAAGCATCAGTAATTCTTTATTGGTGGCCCAAAAAACCAGCACGTTCCCAGTTGGCATGCACACATGTAGTGTGATGTCATCCACCATAGACCGACTATGGAGCGATATCGACAGGGGGCTGAGGCTGGGTGCTCGGACTACACCAGCAGTCGACTTTTTAACAAATTCGGGCTCTGTGGAATGCATGCGACAGCATACGAGACACCGGAGAAGATAGTGGCCTCTATTTCTGGCCAGGCTAGGGAGGTCATGAACAATCGTGATGGGACGACGGCAAATTAAATGCAAACATGCCAACAGCATTTGCATTCACTTTTGGGCTGACAATAAATATTTTCACGTGCCACTCATTAAACTGTATTATGCATGGCAACTTAGAACCACCTCTTATTACTCGAACGAATTTACAGCCACAGCAATGGCGGCCATACTGCAAGGATTTATTTGTGCCTTAGTGGTGAGCTGTGATGGCACACTAGGTAAGGCGGTTGCTTTCACGACCTCGGTCCCGAGGTCGTGGGTTCGATTCCTGCGGTGGGTGATTCTTTATCGCCACTGCAAGCGGTGGTGATAGCCGTAAAGGCTCTTCTGTCGCTATACAAAAAAGAGGCTGTTTAATCAGCTAGGATTTAATTTAATTTATTTAAAAAATTTAGTGCTAGTCTATGTGACTACCGGATTTACAAATGTTCAACACATGTGCACCACGCATGCATGAATGCTCGAGACACACCCACATGCATGCACAATCATGTGCGCAGGCAAGCTATTGCATAGCACAAATAAACGTGCAGCAACCAGGCACGAATGCAGCAGTGTGTACTCTCACAGGCATACTCGTGCTCGAAAGTGTGCGCTTTATGCGTCTTGCGACTTATCAACAGTCGGAGAGGCTTTGCGCCTCCCAGCAGCTCGAGCGTGCGAGGAAGAGTGTGCAAAGAGTGCAAAGCACTCAATCTTGATTGGACTAGAATCTAGAGTCGGCAAGCGCCAATGAATGCAGCAGCAGCAGCAGCAGCAGCAGCAGCAGCAGCAGGGCAAGTTCCTGTTGATTCGGATGATGCCAAGATCGAAGCGGCTAGCGATGTTGTCACCTCCTCACCGTGAGAGCCTTGTTCTTGTACTCAATCTTCAGCTTCATTGGGTAAGGCTTATTACGGTAGTCTCGCGTGCAGCCGCCCAATTGCTGCAGAGTGCCATCGTTTGAGTGGTCAAAGCTTGAAGTTCCATCATTAACGATGGCACCGATGTGTGGATTGTTCATCTGTTACAAAAAATTAACAAATCTACTAAACAGTATCTACACAAGTGCTCACACAAGCTATGCGAGAACGACTTGAAAACTGATGCAATTCCGAACATCTAAGCTTAAACGTACAGCAAACGGCAGTGCCTAGTGTGTGTGCACATCATAATGTGCACTATGCAACCGGGCTACAGCTAGCTGCCACCAGCAGGCATCGAGGTAAGGGTTAATAAGTAACGAGTCACTCTGAGAACAATAATTAAAAGACATTCGTGTAGCACTCTAAGAGAACTAAATCTCTTTCTAGGCACTTAACATGTGCTGAAAGGAACAATGCCAACTGGCTGTAAAGAACCACTGACTGTGTATAGAACAGCACTCGACCTGGCTGGCTGGCTGGCTGGCTGGCATGTGGCTAGTCACAAAAACAGAACTTGCCCATGCATTTTGTGGTAGAGCGACTGCATGCAAGCGAACACAACATTAGGATAAATATAACGACACATTTTGCAGGCTCGTAGCAATGTACCTCCGTATGTGGCCAGAATCAGCAATCTGACTGGCTGGGCCTCGCACAACCAACCAGCACTACCACAACCCCATCGGAGAGGGGGAGAGAGGACAAACCCTCAAGCATAGCTTGCTGTTGCATAGCTTGCTGTTGCTGTTAGCAATAGAAGGGTGCTGACAAATAAAAGATGACTGAATCAAGATTGGACAGTCTGAGCAGGGGCCGACAGGGGCAGATGGCAGCAGAGGAGTCTGGCCCCCTCGGTGTGCGCTACAGACGAGCAGCTCTGCCAGACTAGCTAGCAAAGCTAGCACTGGCGCCAAACGCAGCTTGCTTGACAGGAAAAACTGTCTCAGTCGAAGCAGAACGGCAGCCGACGGTCTTCACCTAGAGAGCCTTGGGAAAGATGAAGGTAAAACTGTCCTCATTTCTCGCGATAAGAAAAAACGATAGCAAAGCAAACGAATGGTCAACAATGGATCGGCGGCGATTTCGTATGGGCTCAGGAATAAAAATAAAATGTAGCGCCCCCATGCTGGCTTACTTCGCGATAAGTATTTACTTAAGGTCCTCGACAATGTTTAATATCGGCCAATTAAATAAATCCCTACATTTTCCCTTGCCGACTCGACAACGCTCCTGATTTGGATGAGCAGTCGATTCCACATGCGGGACTCGGTTTGGCTTCATGCATGCCTCATCGCCAGAACGTTTTGGTGCGCTTGATGTGAGAGCAAAAGAGGGTCACGGCCATGAGCGCACCAGGTCGACAAGCAGAATCGGTGGGCAAGACTTTGGAGCAACTAAGTAAGGCAAGTCTCCAACCGTCTGTGCTGTGGCAAGCACCGGCCAGTGTAAGCGATCACCCACTGCATGCTGCTCACAGGAGAAGTATCATTCGTCAAGAAAGCTACATGGGTCACGGTTCAGGAGCTCAGAATCTTCTCGCAGGATTAATCACGTGCTTTCGGGGAGGGGAGCTGGCAAGTGAGCCTTTTCCCGATGACTGGGAGGTCTGAGAGCACTAATATTTCTCAGAACCTATAACCAATCAGGGCAGGACCAACGAAGGAGAAGTCAGAGTTGGGAAAAGCGAGCGGCCCACACAAGTGAGGCAATTACTGCACCTCTGCCTACCTCTATATACCTGAGTTTATTTTTTTTATTTATTATTTCTTTATTTTTTTATTTTTTGAGTTTATTTTCATAGTCTGTACAGCGCCTGCCAGTCTTTCCCTCCTTTTTATATATCCTCCTTATTTTTTATAGGCCATCGACAAATGCTTTGCTGCCACGGGATCTTCTTAAACAAGCACCTGGGGCAAACTTGCGCCCTTACGACCCAAGGGACCGTGAACAGATCTAGTCCTGCAGGCAGGCAGCAGTTTTCACAGCCTGCCTGCTGCCAGTGAGCCGAAAGAGCTCTCCAGCCACTATACAAATGAGGCCAGCGGATGAGCTGAACCTACCCCTTCCTGTCATTCCATACAGTGCAGCAGCGTGAGCAGACGCAGTGTTCGGACACGCACATGCAAACACTGCGAGCCACAGCCTCTCAAACGATTCACTAAGAAGTTCTTGCATGCCTCCAGCTGACCGGACACCCTTTGCTGAGGGACAGGCCTAGCACAGGATTTCATTTGAAACACATCGCAAAGGAAGGAGCGTAAGGTAGGCTGAGCTTAGGCTGAGCTCAGTGGAAAGCCTCTGCAAGAGAGCAGACGCACCGAGCAGCAGCACAATGCGAGACTGGGACGAAGTGATACAGCTTTCATAAGTTTGTATTATACCTATTATTACAGTGACACCAGGGTAGCAATGCCTGTAAGCCTTGTAGTGTTTGGGCAAAGAGAAAAGTACACACAGAAAAATCCTGCACCACACTCACAGTAATCCAGAAAGGAATTGCTGTCACTGCTACATCAGGCTGTTTTGAAACAGCCCTGCTGCCGAGCATGTAACATTTAAATGCTTGAAGCAAAAGCCTACGGTTATTGGTAAAAAAAAAGGTTATTGGTAAAAAAAAAAAGTAAAGTTCAAGAGGCCTTGAAATATAGGTGACATTCCTACAGCCTGAAGGATTCTTGGTAAGAACAGGATTATAATACAACCAGGTAGGGAGCAGGTCTGAGCCTGGATGTCATCTATACCGTCCTCCAATGGGGTTCCCGGCCAATCATTAACATATAGAAGATATGCGACCTCATTATGTAGCCTTATTCACATAGGAGAAAGCCTTGCACCAATCCCGCGACTTTACATTTGCATTTGTGGGAGCACAGAACAGCTGCTGGCGGTCTGCCTCCCAAGAGGAACATGGGCATCTGTGGACTGCCCAGCTATGGCAGGTCAGCGGTTTACATCATATTTTCGGAAGCCCACATAAATCCTTCGCGGTAACTTACCAAGCCGTCATTATCGAACGAATCGAGCACAACTGCTAGACCCTTCCACTTATCAGAGCTTCCAAACACCGGGCCAGCAGTACCTTGCTGTTCCGTGAACCATATAGCCTGCAACAGGGTAAGTATGACTATGCAAGGAATAGTTACAAAAGCACATGCACATTTCACCAGCAGACACAACAGCTGCCTGCTTCCCAGAATGACCTGATGCCAGATGACTAAGATTGGCTGCTCGGAAAGCTGCAGAGCAGCTCATACACGTGCGCGGCACATCCGTGTCTATGCATAATCAGCAGAATGACATACCACTAAATCTATTAAGCTAAGAAGCAATTCAGACTTCCGCCCTATGGCAGATATAGCTCAAGTATCAAACTTGAGATAGTCTTGCTTGCTTCTTGCTATTAAAGAAGTTGTTAGATCAGCAAAACACGAGACAATAGTAATAACAATATATTTGTATAGCTAGCTTACAGATCTCAATCTCTTTATAAGCACTTTATATGTGCTGCATAGGAGCCCTGTGCATGATCAGATGGTCAGTGGTGACATCTTGATGTCAACAAGCATAGCTTTGTCAAGAGGTAACATGCACAGTATCAACATGCAAATATGGTTAGTGGCAGCATGCCCAGAATCAGCGCTCATAGGCACACAAAGGAGAATTCACAAGGACCACCAAAAGCTGTCAAAAAGGTGTACCTTTTCGGCTTCTTTTTAAATGTCGTCAAGTGAGGGGATGTCGTCAGTCGGGAGTATGCTCCAGACTTTGGGAGCGAATGCACTACGTTTTTGGCTTTTGACAGTAGCTACCCCCCCCCCCAAGCAATGTAACATCTCAAATAAATAAAAATATAATTCATTTATATAGCACCCCAAGAGAACTTAATCTCTATTCAGGCGCTTCATATATGCCTCGGGGCTCGAGCCCACGATCTCAGTCAGACCTTGGTGGGGGCGAGCACCTTAACTGCTAGACCAAACCAGCTCGGCAAAGCTGCCAAGTTATGCCAAAAACCAGCGTGTTATGTGCAACCGGGCAGCTCGTGCAGATCACTTCATGCAGATCCAACAATCAATTAAAAACCCGCATGATCACTGGAACCAAAGGCATCGTCGTAAGCTGCAGCTAGGCAGCGAATGTTTCAATCTAGTCGCCTCCTTGGTATGGCCCGGGTGTCATGGTGCCTCCGATGACCAAGGTCAAGCTGCTCACGTTTAATGACCGAGGTTCTAGCTCTGCAGCATATGCAAAGCACCAAGGTATTCAGTTCTGAGGTATTATTCAGGTATTATTCAGCTCTCTCAGAGTGCTATACAAATGAATTATATTTTTTTAAGTAGATAATCCCGGAATACTCTCATCTCCAGTAAGAGCACGAGTGCCATCCATCAAGTAATTACGGTAATGTCTTGTATAGCACCCTAAAGGAACCAAATCTCTATCCAGACAACGAGCTGCTAAAGAAGCAATAACCAAAAGTCAATGACCAGCAAGACAGTGTGCATAGACTAGCATGAACGAGTGTAGTGGCAAGCAAAAGTAAACAAAAAAGAGATCACAATAAGCAGCCAGTATGCAAATTACACATCGCATGGAGGGGGGTTGAAATCAGGACTGTGGCTCACAGCCAGCACATACAACCAAGACGTTCACGTTGAATATAAGGCTGAAAATTATCGAGCAGGGGTCAGCAAATGTGCAGTCAGTGACAAAGCATAGCAATAGCAGAATTTGGCTGCAGCATCTACACAAGCTACAGCATGCTTGATAGACTGCTACAAAGGCTAATAGGGTGACATATAAGACAGCTCTACAGCCAACACACTGGTGTCACTTAGGGAGATGGAAACGGCAGTGAAATGAACATCGGGGATCTGCAGCCTTGCGGTTGCAGTACACAACAGGAGTTTTGCCATTGATGTGTAAGCAAAAGAAGTTTCAGCAAGAACAGTTCCAAAGTCTGGCTAGTCCATAATGCTAATGTATAGTGCAACACAAGGTTAAGTATGTCACATAGCACACTGCATAATTGCATGGCTGTGCTACAGCTAACACAAGTGCTAACCCAAAACCTGTTGACACAGAACAATCCAAAAACATAATGCAAACATGCAGCTTCATAAGGAGTTTCAGCATGTACACGTGCCCATGCCAACAATCTTGAATATTTAGAAAACCAACCAGAAGTGATGTGAGCACCAATCTGATTTGCCCAAACATGCCGATCTCAGCTGATATAGCATCATAATCGTGATGCTTATTGACCTTCCACGTTAAAGACCTACATTTACCAATCAGCTGTATCCCACACAAGAAATGTACCCGAGATGAATACAGAGGCAGCGGTAGCAACAGACAAAGATGGGAGTGTGAGAGATTGGAGAGAATACCTCCGGTTAGAAAAAGCCCTCTTGGTTTTAGGGTAAGCCTTTAATATCCAGACACGAGGCCAGGCTGGGTGCATAGTGTTTGGACAGCTTAGGCAGCACTACAACTAGCATGGGCATTGTTGCACAATTGAGGCAAGCAAGGAAGCCTGACGAGCCAAAGATTGGCCGGTGCAGACGAAGCCTTACGTGTGCAGACAAAGCCTTAAGGTGTGCGAGTACCATAATCCATAACCTGTATTACGGGACAATATTGGGGCACTTGGTTGAATGCAAAACTTGCCCATCTGACATCCACAGAGTAAGACATTTCAGTTCAAGCACCATAGTGACAAATTACAACAGTCATTTGATGTAGTTTTCAGAAGCTGATCCGTACATCCACAAGGCTAGGGCAGCTGACGATGGAACATGCATGAGACTGCAACGGCATTGCAGTTGTTCTAACAAACTAACCACCGTGGAGGCAAAAATACGGCAAGTAAGAGTGTGGACGGTGCCATGGAAAAAATGTAACCGAATGCAAAGAGGTTGAACAAAACCAAACATATTTACCAGACCATCAGCACCAATTCTGCCCCGGCCAGAAATTCTGAGGGTAGCTTCGACTTCCCATTCGGACAGAGATGACTCGATCTTGTTCCATATCCATCCTTAACACAAGCAATGTCACAGTTCAACAACGATAGGAGAGCTGACCCAGTCGTGCCAATACGACTTGAGCTTTAGTGGAATCACACAATCAAGTACTCGTGCAATTCGAAGTCACACCGAGGCCACACTCAGCTGGTGCTGACATGAACAAACTAAAGGTCTATATTTTAACTAATATTAATTAGAGCAACATGCGGAGCTCTACAGAGATTTGAGAGCATCAACAATGGCAGCAGACCATGACCACTCGACCAAGACAGTCTAGGTGAATAGGCGAAAGCCAACCTCAAGAGGATGCCTCGGATTGATCTAATCCAAAAAATAAATAAAACACCAACACCAGTCAAGTGGTAGTGAATAGTAATTTTCACCGGGAAATGTGCAAGATTATTGCGGGATCTGATTGCAGACGAGCATGGCCAAGGAACCGGTTGACTTGCGAGCACGTGTGCACGAAATGTGTGCCGCTGAAGGAGTATCGAGAACTATCAAGCAGACACTATCGAGCAGCCTGGGCAGCCTGAGACTCCGGCGGCACCGGAGGCATCACCGAGAGGAGCTCCTCAACCCTCCCCAGCTCCTCACAATTTAGCACGCTCATCACCTGACCATTTGCCCTGCAAAGGACAGGCTAGTACGATGCAGAGCTGCTGTAATCAGGGGCCTCGGAAAATGTAGAGGTAGAATGTGTATCGAACACAGTGGCTAGTAACTAGCATAGTAACTAGCGAGTAGCATAACGATCCTAATTGATGAATCTATTAGGTAAGATAGTTCTAATCCAGGGGTGGGCAAACTTTTTGACTCGCGGGCCATAATGGTTTCTAAAAATTGACTGAGTGGCCTGGCCAGAATAGGAGAATGGTGTTAACTATTATAAACTAAATGTAAAAACCATTACAAGAAAAGATTTGGCCTTTAACAGGCAGCAAACTAACGATGTGCTTGGTTTATTGCAACAATTGTTTTACAAATTTATTAAACGTAGTAATAAACTCCCATACAGTTTCAGTGGGAATAGTATTGTTGGTCTCCTTTTTTTGCAAGTGCATCAATGTCTGGCGTTATACTTGTTATGGAAATTCGCAAGATAGATCCGAGGTCAGTTAACTTGGATCTGTGATGGGCTTTGTTGATGTTCATGATGCTGAATGTCTGTTCACACAAAGAGGTTGAGCCAAACAACGTCAGCATCTTCTGTGCCATCCTCCGGAGGTTTGCAAATGTGGCTTCGTTAAGTGAGCATAAAAGTGGTTCAGTTTAAGAGAGTTGATCTTCTCCTTTAATATAGAGTCAGACTGAAGATCTATAAGTTCCAACTGCAGCTCTTGTGCTAATTCAGGGTCTTGTGACAAGGGACAGGGCACCAACTGGTGACTTCCATTTTTTCAATGTCACAGAAACGACGGCAGAATTATCTGTGAAGGTCGTCCAGTGATTTGCTGTATTTCATCGCGTTCCGGGTCGCCTCTTTCTGCATGGCTAGTGTGGGGAAATGAGTGAAAGATTTGTTTGAAATTTGTCCGGAGAAGAGTCGGCTAGGATTTGAAGGCCCTAACATTTGTGTACATGTCGTGCACAAATTGATCTTTCCCCTGTAGCTTGATGTTCAGCTCATTTATGTGCGACAGTATGTCCACAGCAAACACAAAGTCACAAAGCCAGTTCTTGTCACTTAGCTCGGGAAATTCGTCGGATCTCCTCATTAACTCCAAAAATGCCGTGATCTCCTCCTTCAGCTCCTACTATTTGAAAGACTGCCCAAACTTGGCCACCGCACACAAGAGTGGTAAAGTAAGTCCTGGTGATCCGCATCGGTTTCTTCCAGGAACACAATAAACTGACGATGCTGAAGTCCCTTTGCTCGTATAAAGTTAACACGTTTTACAACTGGATTCACGACATGATTTAGCTGCAATATAGACTTACACAGAACTTTCTGATAAATGATGCAGTGAAGGAAAATAACATCCTGATCAGAATTTTCCTCTTTTACTTTTTTCCTGCAGTCTTTTTAGCAGTCCAACGTTTTTCCCAGTTAAATTTGGCGATCCATCCGTGGTGACATTGGCAAGTTTACTTCAAGGTAGCTTCATTCTCTCGATGACAGTAGACACCTGGTTATTTATACAAGTCCTCTCCCCTCGTTTTTCCTTTCATGGACTCCGTGGTCAAAAAATTCCTCCGTGATCTCAAAACTGTTGCTAATCCCTCGGATAAAAATTAGGAGCTGAGCAGGATCTTTCGATCACACGGCGAGTCACAGTTCTTCGTGATGAACTGATTTTTTTTCAAATTTGCCTTTGCTCTCCGGACACAAGAGACCTGCTGTCTCAACCATGCATTCTTTTAAAAATTCGCCTTCGGAGAAAGGCTTACTGGCCTTTGCTAATTTGAATGCCAGAAAAAAACTTGCCTTAGTACTTGACTCTTGAATCGCAGTTTGTCTGTGAAAAAGGTTTTGCTGATTCTGTAAATTAGCCGTCAATCTCTGAGCTGTAGCCGCCCGTTCTTGTGGAGACGGTTGACTGGCGTAGTTAGCATGTGTTGTGGCAAAATGAGGGCTGATGTTGCATTATTTAAAAACTGCTACAGTTTCTTGGTATATCAGACATGCAGCTGTTGATCGGACTTCGGTGAAAAAATATTTTGTTGTCCACTCTTTATTGAACACTCGGCACTCACTGTCTACTTTTCTTTACTTCGGTCTGCTCATTTTTATTGAAGGGCTGAAAGTACAAAGCGACAAAATGAAGTATAGAGAGTAACCGTAATGCATCACACTCAAGGGTCCATGTCTTCGGGATGCATCATCTACTGGGGAAAGATGGGCTAGGTAAAATGATTGAGGTGTATTTACAATAAAATTTAATTTAATAATATAACGTGGACGAGTTCGGCGGGCCGGATTGAAAAGCCCAACGGGCCGTATATGGCCCACGGGCCCTAGTTTGCCCATGCCTGTCGCACTCCTATGCACAGGTAAATACTGAGCAAGCTTCTTGCAGTGGTTTTGATGTCTTCCACGGGTAGTAGTGGCTTAGGCACCTACCCAGATGTGCAGTTCGGCCTATGCACTGCAAAGCGTAACGTCAGGGTTGGACTGCCAGTCCCACTCAATGTTTGATGCTTGAGGCTGTGCCGCCCCTTGTTTGATAGGGTACGCGACGACGGGCTGCACCGCCCCTGGATCGGTATTGCCTGTGCTTTGAGCGATGCGCCATGCCAGCAGGCTGTGCCGCCGGTTGATCAATTTACCATAAGGAAGTCGCGAGATGGCGAGAGAGGGAGCCATGGCACTAGGGCACTAGACACGGGCCTGTGACCATCGCCGTGAGGGGAATGGCGAGTTCAGTCGAAATACACAAGGTATTTATTTGCCGTCGCTATATTCAACGGCCTGCTTTCAGTGCACATCCCCTCGAGCACACACACACAAGCGCTAAAGGAATCGGCGATATGCAACAATCAACTAACGACATGATCCGAACAAGACAATACGCCATACGAGGATAATACCACAGGGAAACAAAGTTACCTTTCTGGCTCTTCAGTGAGGGTGTCAGCCGAACGAAATCGTCGCTAGCCAAAGCATCTACAATGTGCAGATGGGGGCTAAATGCCGAAGATTGGCTGCAGAAAGCACAAGCCGGCAGCGGCAGCATGCGACACTAGGCCGGCCATACCTCCACCGTACGTCCAGAACGGAATAGTCTCATCTCTCTGAGTTAAGTGGGGTCCTTTAAAGCTGTGTTTATATTCAAATCTCTTCACCAGGGTCCCACTGCACGCACATGCCAACAGCAGTACGATCAGCACACCATATGCGTCCATGGCTCGAAGGCTACGTGTAAAAGAACGAATGGACTCGCTAAAAGCAGTGTTATCCCACATACCCCTCCCCCCACCGACAGAGTAAAGTTTCCTGTATAAATTGTTTCGACAAATAGACTGTTTTATAATTGATGATATAAAAATCATGATATCTTAATTCAATTTCTAATGCGATTAGATCTATTGGAATACCGTAAAGAACAAATATTACCTAAGGGAACAAAAGGAATGGATCCAGACGCCCCCGGAACTCCGCTGGCAGCATACTAGCTTGCCGAGGATGTGCGCCGCTGACTAGTGTCGAAATTAAATCGGTCAGCTGTATGAACACCGCCACGCCTTCCCTTCTACCATTAAATGAATTCGCTGAACCCTGCAATTAGTGGAGTCGGTGGGTAACTATAGCGAGCACAAATCATCAGCAAATCAGCACGCAGCTGCCCAAGAAGAGCTTCCATGTGGTCTACGTATATATCTATGGAAGAAACGCCGGTTCGTACTCAGATGCAGATGCTTATGCACTGTAGTCAATAAACCATTTGCATGGTGGAAGGCGGAGAGGTGAATTTAGGAATATTCACTGCTAAACCTAATCGAACTTAAAGCGAATTAAATGCCATCGCAGAACCGAACTTGTTCGAATTATTGGAAAGTACCTATTTAGAACATTATTGCTCTAGGTCCTGCTACACGATACTTGAAGCAATTGCTTAGCGGCAGTATTTGTGGAACTAAATCTACTAATATTTTACAGTCTACTACAAGTGATCGTGAGATTAGTAAGAAGCAGGATCTAAATGGCGTGAATGACCGTAGTAGGAGTGAACTTGCTGCTAATCTTAATGATGCCATCTACCCTAGGTGCGTTGTTTAGGCCTTAAGTTTGGCACAGTCACGAACGTTTACATTGAGTTCTTGGTGTGATATTTATGGTACTAGTACTACTACGGTACAGCAACTATAAGTGTCACGAAAAGGGTAAAGGAGAGATAATTTGCTCATTCGTATGCGGTGTGTAAATGTGGCATGCACTCTTGAGAGTTAAAAGTGAACATTTAAATGCTAGAAACTCACCGGACTATGCATTTTGTAGCGCCGCGCAGGCCCTGGCTTAATTTTAACCCGAACAAGAACTGTTCGGCAGGCAATAACTCCTTTGTCCTGGAGCAGTGAGCCAGAGAGGAGCGCCGGGGCGGTTAGAGAGCGAGAGCTTAAGAGTGAGCCAGGAAGCTCTGAGACCAGCGATGGCGATTCGGCCTTTAGAATTGGTCTGACACCCGCGGGAGCTGCTGATTGCTGTTAGCTGGCCTGTCAAACTCGGCCATAACTCTGTCCAAAAAGAATCGTCTGGAACCTATTCGGCATTCATGCTGGACTGGGTGCCCATACAGTGGCCTAGCGACGGTATTAATTCCTTACCATTGAGGGCCACGGTGCCGCGCCCAATACCACTAAGCTCTTCCCCCGTTGTCTCAGCTAGTTATTTAAAAGTTGAGCGACTCTCGCTCTTGGTCTTTTGCTCGGCTCCTGCTCTCTCACTCACTCTCTCTCTCTCTCTCTCTCTCTCTCTCTCTCTCTCTCTCTCTCTCTCTCTCTCTCTCTCTCTCTCTCTCTCTCTCTCTCTCTATCTCTCCCTATCTCTCCTCTCTCTCTCTCTCTCTCTCTCTCTCCCCGGCATCGCTTCGACGCCGTCGGACTCGTTTCTCTGAAAGCGAGGGAGGAGTGCGGCCTGTTCGCCGGCGACGGACGAGACAGCGCTAGGAGGATTCGGTGGACTCCACCGAATACGGTCGTATCGCGCCCGAGCTAGTATTTTGTGTTTCTTTTTTGTTTGTGTACGTGCGCGCTTGGATGTGGCCTCGGCATAATGATATGCCGGTGTGAACTAGACCTAGTTGGTGTTGGTGTATGAGTTATTCCGTTGGTTCGGGCTCCTCCATCTATTTGAGTCGTTTCCCCTAGAGACGCAGGTAGCCTAAGTGTGGAGACGGTTTCCTACGCAAGAGTGCTTGGTGTAGTGTGGGAGGTATTCCTGCCGTAAGGTGGAAGCGGAGTCCTAGTTCTCCAGTCAGGGTCTAGGCTCCGATTCGGGCTCCTCGTCTCATTCGGGTCGTAACCCACAATAGACTTATGTAGCCTAAGTGCGGTTGACGTATTCCCTTCGAAAGAGTGCGTGTGCTGTTGAGAGCGTGTGAGGAGTGTGGAGATAAAACTGAGTTGGATGCTAAGCGACTTTGTGCGCTTGCGAATAAAGCTCAGAAAAGTCCCCAATTTTCGTCTCGCTTTCCAATTCACTCCGCGGACTCGCGACCCCCTTGGTAACGGTAAGTAGGTCAGCGCCAGGAACACTCGTTTCGTGGCGGCTTGCTTATTGTGCGTAGGCGCGCACCGAACTGAATTAGGCAGTAGGTTACGCCGCTCGGTGAGTGGCTGGTTAAACCTACTCCGCCGAGCCTTCGGCGTTGCAACTTGAAAAGGCTCCCGTAGTGATGGCTGGCGCATCCCAGCTTCCTCTTGAACCAGCAAAGTTGGCGCATAGGAAAGCTGCCGACGTGATTGGGACCGACCGGAAGTCGTAATTCGTCTAAAATAAGTATTTGACACTGCTTTAAAAAAACGTTTTGCACTTTCACAACTTAGTTCTCTGGCAGCATGTGCAGCAGTGGACGGCAAAGACATGTGCCAAAACCGCTATCAACTGCAGTCCGCCGCCAAGCGACCGGAATAGATTGCTTCTGACAGCAAAGTCTCTTTCAAATGTTCCCGCAAAATTTAGGGTACTGCGACAGTGCATTCGCACGCCCAGAAATCTCGCAAAGAATCCTCAATCGCCTGTATTGGGGCTCGCTTAAATGAATAGCTGCCAACGTGATTGGGACCGACCGGAAGTCGTAATTCGTCTTAAATAAGCTATGACATTGATAAATAGAATTCACCGGCGATTCTTCTTGGAGGGGGGATACTATAAAGTCTGTGTAAATTTAAAGACGGTCAGCAAGGCCGTCGTTCCGTACACGAAACTCAATGCTGATTCGCTACCTGGTGCTCACGACTAAATTGTATAAAATTAAATTTGTGTTCCTCTTAACGGAAATGTTATGTCTTAACTGCAATTTTGAAATATGTTTTCATTTTTCCTCCTATCCAGATTTTGCTCCATTAAGTAATTTTTTGCGAGTGCAGGCTAATTTTCCAAGTTAAGCCATTGATATCTACAAGACGTAGCGGACCGGCGAGTTTTTACAGAAATCAATTGAGAATGCAAAGGAGAAAGGCGACCAGAATATAAGTGTGCCCATCGCAGACAACAACAAGACAAGCAAGCAACAAAGGAAGCCACTCGGCATCGCACTGCCCTCGGTGCACTGTGCGCTGCGTGCTTGACCTTGACCTTGGGCTCAGCAGCCACTCGGCATAGCACTGCGCCCAAGCTCAGCAGAAACGTCGCTAAAAAAGAGACCAAGGAAGAAGCCCAGGAACTTAGTGTTTTAAAAGCCCAGTGAACGGCTGACTTAGGACAAGATGAAAAACAGAAAGAGACCAAAGACAGGATTCGAGCGCCTGACCCGGGTCGAGATATAGAGTCCTTGCCAGACAGTAGGTGGATAGGCTGGACTTATCAGCAGGTCATCCGTCGGACCCGTATCGTTAGCGAGCTAGAATAAAAATTGTGATAACGTCTTGTATACAGCGCTTTAAGTGAACTGAATCTCTTGCTGGATGCTGCACAACTCGCTGCAAAAGAAGCAATAGCCAACAGTTAATGGGAAGTAAAGTATTTTGCTTAGAAATTCATGCAAAAACACCCACGATCAAGCTTATACCGGAGCCGGAAAAAGACAAGCAAAGGTGAACCAGAAGGCAATCTGAACCGCTGGTTGGTAGCATGCATTCAATCGCGTAAACATATGTATTCAGAGTCCGCAACAACGAAAAAACATTAACATAATGTAAAAGCAAATCGTTCTTACCGGTAGTCGCATTTTCGTAATGCATACGCACATCAACAAATGATCATTTGGATGGAGCAACGGCTATGAAGACTTTGTAGGTATATAGCTTTCTTTTGTTCTCGTCAAAATGCAAGATGCCGGGGCGATTGGCTTGCCGATATAGCAGGTGTCCATGATATGCTTGAAGCTCCATGTCGGGTAATCTGGAGAACCGATATGAGAGGCCTGGAATTTCAGCGATTGCGATTTTACGCAAAAGCAAGGAATTGCCTGCTGGCAACGTGCAGGTGCCCGGCATGTCTGCCCTTACTGGCGATGCGACGAACGAGGTGATTGTTCTTCCTGTGCCGATTATTGGTGCTGGTGGACCCTGTGCCTGTCCTACTAGCTACGAGTCTGCTTAACTACTGTGGCTTGGACACAGGTCGGTATTGTTCCTCCGCTAACCCGTCTGTGAGCAGCTTCCGGACGCGAAGCTTCGTCCAGCAGCTGGGATCCATGAGCCCGCCTCGATTAGCGATGGCTGATAGACAGACGCTGGGTGAGGGCACTGGGAACGCGAGAGCGGGTAAGGACGACAGTGAGCTGTCGCGTTGCAAGAGTCAGCCGAATACACGGTTGCTGAAGTCCCCTCGGTGTGTCCGTGTCGTCTCTCGTGTGCTGTCTGGGCGTCAAACCACATCTAGATGCTGCTTCTTTAGCCTGCTGGTCATATGCTTGATATCTGCTCTACAAACCTCCGACTATGCAGCTGATGATGTCTGCAGTGACAGTCATCGGATAGTTAACAACTAATGTTATGTGCCCGATACAAATACAGCTGACGATCCTCAGCTGTATTTGTCATTCAAACCGTCGGAATCTGCTGCAGAAACTGATAAACTGAATGCTTACCTTGCCGACATTCGACCCTGGTGTCGGATAATTTCCTGAAACTAAATGACGATAAAACCGAACTGCTGCTCAAAGACACCCTAAGCCTGTGGCTGAATGAAATAGCTTTGCTCTTCTAATAGGTAAGGCTGCTGTGCGACCATCACCACGTGCTCGAAATTTAGATGTCGTTTTTGACAGCTGCCTAAATTTTAAACGCTTCATTCAGAAGACTGCTTCTACAGCTACCCATCACGCCCGATCCCTATCTAAGATTAGGAGCCGTCTTCTACAGTGGCTTGCAAAAACATTAATTAGCTCCTTAGTTCTGTCTCAGCTTGATTATTGTAATTCCCTTTTGGCTGGGCAACCAAAAAAAGTGGCTTGGCCACTGTAGCTGGCGTGAGTACGGCTGCAGGGCTAGTGTGCAAATCCAAGAGGTTTGACCACGTGTCTCCTTCGCTAAAAGAGCTAGGATAGCTGCCGGTTGATCAACGAATGTAGAGCAGAGTTTTTACGCTGACCCACGTAGCTCACTCACCACAGCTTAACTTCTCCACACCTAGCTGAACTGCTGCATCAGTTTCAACCTGATCGTGCCCTCAGGTCTACTATGGACCACAATTTAGCCATTCCATTCCCCAGCATAAGGCCGTTGCCGTCAGAAGCTTTTGCTCTGCAGGTCCTAGACGGTGGAACTCACTTCTACAGTTCTTAGGCAACGACAACTACTCTCCTGCTGCCGGCTATAATATATCCTTTCCAGACATCCTGAGCTGCTACTTCCATGTTACTCACTAACTCAACTGCTCTCCTGACTCTGCTATGCTTCCCACTTTTTCTTTGTTTCGTGAGATTAAGTCTGCCGGCTATCGAATGCGTACCGAAAGCCGCTTAGGTTGTGAGTGCACTATACAAAACTCACATCCGTCACATCCACATAGTCTATGTGGCTTTATAGAGTTAACAGACGGAGACACATATAAAATCAAAGTCGGGTGACGGCGAGTCAGTTGTACTTCGAACAGTAGGCCGTCGTTAAATATAATAATGCATTTCATATACTCGTGCCCTCGGAGAACTTGATCCCTTTCTAGGCGTTTTAAATTTGCTGAAAAGTAAGTGCGATCGAATGATTAGTATTAGCATGCTTAATAAACAACAAAAATTATATGGTTACGGGTGACGTGTACAGGGTCACCATGGTTAGTTACAGCACGTACAGTGTCACAGCACCATGTCATGTCATAGCACCAATAAGAGCATAAAGGTCGAATCACAGGGGCCCACTAAATGCTGCGATAAATGTGTGCGTTTTTAGTTTTTTAAATGTGGTCAATTCAGGAGATGTCATTACGCAAGTCGGGAATGAGTTCCAGGCTTTGGGACCCAACGAAGAAAGCATAGGGCACTGTCTCCATGGGATTTGAGGTTTGTACGAGGTATAGGTAAGCAATTAGATACACTGCATAAGCAGCATAAAATAAAATATAATATACCAATATATAATATAATACATATAATATATAATAGTTCTATAACATATATGTTGTGACTAGTGCATAGATATAGACGTGACCCTCGGTGGCTGCCAAATAGGCTGCCGTGCGTGAACCGCACGGCCTTGACCCTAGCTGAGGCTTGAGCGCTCTTGATTACACAGTGCGCCTGAGGCTTCTGCTGTTGTAATTAGCGAGGCATCTGACACTAATGTACACGTCTCACCTGTGGCCAATAGTTGAGCTAATAGTTAAGCCGTTGAAGCAGCGTAGCGTCAGACCACTAATGCAGATCATATTTCGTGTCGCCTGCTGCGATAGATTGGGCTCCCATAGATATGCGTGCCCGTTGAAAGTATTAGAAAAGAGTCTCGTTTACGGCGCACGTGCGCCCGCTGTGTCTCCGCGAGACTCCCGCTAGGGCGGTCGCAGCCGGAGCCTGCGCCTGCGCATGCACATTGTGCCTGCCGGAGCCGCTGGCATGCAGCAATTGCCTCTGCGCTCCGCTACCTCCCGCTGCATACCTCGAGCCGCAACGACTCGCTGTAGCCATTCGTCAAGGCCACGGCTCCATCAGCATTCATCAAATACCTGATGGACTAGCAGCGCTCTAACCGCTGCCAAGAGTAACGTCGAACGCTCAGCGGAGGAGGCGTACCCTGCCGCGCTTACAAAGCGGCGCAGCCAACTGCTGAATGCGACTCGGCGCGCGTCTACGTGCAACAAGCGGGCCGCCGCGCCTGCAGCGTTTCTTGCGCCAACCTTCTTACCGTTACAAAAGGGTCGCGAGCGTCCCTTGGCTTCAGTTGGAATGAGATGCGAATAGGGGATTTCACTGGACTTTATTCGAAAGTGCACAATGTCTCTGCGCGTCTAGTTCAGTTCTAACGCCACACTTCTCGAAAGCTCTTGACAAGACAAGCGCTCGTGTGGGGAAAATAACTCCCTGCACTAAGGTCACCTGCGTATTGGGGCGCGACCCAAATAGGCGGAGGGCCCGAAAAACCAGGTACACGATAGCGACGTCGGTTCAGGCGCGCCGCGGCTGCCTCGGGTGCGCAGATGCCCCGATCGTCTCTTCGCCGGATCCTGACTCGAGACCGGAGAACTGAGACTCGGTTTTCACCTCGACGAAGGCAAAACAAACTGAGGCCCGCTTCGCCTACGAAGACTGTCCCTCCTTCCACTTCACCGGACTGTATACCTAGTTGGCGGCAGTAAATTTCTACTCCGGGACCACGCGGGCGCGTGCACACAAACACAAAATGCGCGAGCGGTATTAATTAATTAATAATTAATATTAAAGTTATAATACAATAATAATTAAATAATATGTAATTAATTATAAATAAATAGCCGTTCTCGGTGGCGGCGTCCGCAAAATTTTCCTGGCGCAGTGCTACGCATGGACATCTGGTTCAGAAGCCGCCGCCACAAATAGCTGCCTTCGCGTGCGTGCGCCTGCTTAACGATACGACGTACGAACGTCCACGTCCAGGGCGAATTCTTCGCACGTATCCTCGGGCTCGCCCGGTTCGATACCGCCACCCGCAGCGCCATCAGCTGGCGTAAGGAGAGCTGGCCGTGCGCATCCTTGGCTTTCTAGTCTCCAAACAGAATATCCGCCGAGTGTCTGGCAAGCAGGAACGGCACTGGCCGTACTAAATGCCAAATTTGCATGGAGGATGAAGCTTTTTTTTTGGTCAAAACAACGCTGCACTATTCCGCTGAGATAAGTCAACCGCAGGGACACGCACGCGATCTGACGATTTCAGATCCGCCACTAACGTACCGCCCCTATTAATTCTTAGCGAAATGCCAGCCTACTCATGCACTGTCTCCGGGAAGGAGAAAGCCGCAGCGTCTCGGGCTAACTTGCCATGGATGTTTGCCTTAGCCTGCAGCTGCTTTGTTAGTTTAGTTCGTAGAAGGAGCCGCACGCTTAAGTTCAAAGTTCGCTCAAAGCCCCCCTCCTTTTTTATATCTATACCCTACCTATTTTCAACATCGAGTCAGCCATACCCGTCTTCATAATGAAATGCTGTGACTCTCGCAAAGCCAGAGAGTTACTCGCAGCGAGGGATCAAGATGTCAGCTGCAACGAGCAGTCATCGCGTCCGACGTAGGCACTCATGCGTGAACTCACAAATGCACGCACGCACACTTACAAACCTAACAAATAAATATTCGTGTTCCCTTTCGACTTTAATTCACCTCCAAGTTTGCTTAAACCACCTTTGTATTCGATATCAATAAGAAAAATATACAGAATTCATTTTTATAGTGCCCTAAGAAAACTTAATTCGACGCTTGACGTTTACCTCGGGGCTTGAGCCCACGACCTTGGCCAGACATTGGTCGGGGTTATTCGGGCTTTGGGTCTGACGTGCGAGTGTACGCGGTTCAAAGTAGAGACATAATTCAGGAGAATCCCTAAAACATTAGGCAACGTTGCAAAACCTTACGGGCAAGTAAGGCAGCCCTTGTAAATTCACGACTAAGATCGATCTCAAGTATATCCAATCGGACTTTAGAGCACGCTCTGGTCGGTCGCGCACTTGTCGGCGTATCCCTGGTCGGTCGCTGCACCTGTCCACGTCGAAGCGGCTTGCGAGGTTCGGTTCGGGGGTTAGTTAGGAGGTTCGGTTCGGGGAGGCTTTTCAAAACCTCGCGGCGCCAGCGCTACTCGGTCGCCTGCGCGTAAAGTGGAGCGCCGCTGTCCCACGAGGGAAACAGCGATTGAGCTCGTACCGCACCCGGCTCTTGTACAGTCGGCGTAAGTTTTATGCGTCCGCCGCTCTTCTCTCCTCAGAAACACCTGCTCACGCATCGTACGCAACGACGACCCACGCCGAGCCACGGCCATCCCCGTTTCGACGATCGCGCGCGAGCGCGCGCCGATCACGAGAGACTGCGAACGGCCGCTCGCGCTGGCCGGTCGTGCCCCGTGGCGGCGGCCATTGCACGACGCCGATTCCTTAAATGCGGGCGCGTCCGCACGAGACCAGACCGGAAGCAGTTGCCTCCGATCGCGCATCTTTGGCTTTGGCTGCGAGACACGATGCTTGCGTGCTTGCGCGCTTTGAGCTCAGCCGCTCGAGAGAGGGGGAGAGAGAGAGAGAGAGAGAGAGAGAGAGAGAGAGAGAGAGAGAGAGAGAGAGAGAGAGAGAGCGTGAACCTTTAATCTTTTGTATATTCAGCTATCTTCCCGTCCTAGGATGGAGTGTAAATAGGAGCTTGAATTTAATCCCTTTTACATTTAGGCATGGCCGCGTCATTTCAATCTTCCTAAATGAACGTAAGTGAAATACGGCGAGTCCGTGAAGGAGCCGGGAAAATAGGAAAAGTAAAATAAGTCACTGACGTCAATCTCACGTTGTGCAGCTTGAGATATTCACAGTACTTCAATGATGGTGCAGCTGCGAAAAGCTGGATATCAAAATATTATAGGAGAGTGTTTAACAATTTAAATAGACAAATACTAGCTGATTTAACAGCTTCTTTTTGCATAGCGACAGAAGAGCCTTCACGGCTATCACCACCGCTTGCAGTGGCGATAAAGGATCGCCCACTGCAGGATTCGAAACCACGTGACCTCGGGGCCGAGGTCATGAAAAGCAACCGCCTGCACGTCCATCGTTGAAATTAAACTTCGGACTGTGAAATGAATTGTAGAATTGCAGCTTCGAGCTTTCGCTTTCGATCTCGTCATTCGATTGCGTCATGCTTAAACGCCGCGGATCGCTCTCACGTAAGTCACCGCTCTCCTTAAATTGCTACACGCACCCCACACTGTTGCTATAGACGCTGCTCTTGGTCCCTTCCTATGGATGAGGCCTGATTGCTCCGCTATCGTCGGCGCTCCAGCACTGATGTCAGCACTGGAGCGGGGCTTCCAAAACTCGTCAGCTTCTAAGATTGTTTATTTATATTTCATATTTGTATTATTTATATTATCATTTACTTATATTATTCATATTATTTACATTTTTATTTAGATTTCAACTTCTTCAACAACTGCTGCTTATAGTTTCAGCCGGCTTCACCAGTATGCATCGCACGTCTGCGAGGACTAGCATTCGTTACTTTCGCAACGTTTGCCAGAAACGTCAGCAGTGGCTACAACTCGTTTATAGCGGTGGATGTCCGTAGTAAGATTATTGCTCAGGACCATT
The DNA here is from genome assembly GCA_009760855.2 of Cristatella mucedo. NCBI lineage: Eukaryota > Metazoa > Bryozoa > Phylactolaemata > Cristatellidae > Cristatella > Cristatella mucedo. The sequence goes on from WPIO01000153.1 coordinate 134,412, forward strand.
CCACGGATTGGATTTTGGCAAATAAGCACAGTGTAGCTAAAACACGATTCTCAGTATTAGCTGGATTTAAGCAAGTGCTGATAACGAAATCAAGTGCCTGAAAGCGGATGAAAAATATGTATGAACAATAAAAATATATTTTTCTAGAAATAAATCTCTCTTGAGGCACTTAACACATGATGTAAAGGGCAGCGTGTCAACACGGACATGTCACTCAGCAGGCACACAGTGTCACAACTTGTCACATAAGCACAATGTCGCTGCTTGCTCTGCCACAGCCTGATATTCGAAAGAGAAAATTACCTGCTGGAGTTTTTAGAACTATGGAGCAATGCTTAACCAAAATTTAGCAATAGCCAGAAGGGTTCGATAAGGAACGCAACGACTGCACAATAGAGCACTCAAAACACTTCATCTACGTGTCCTGTTCCTAAGTGACCTTTCATCATTAAACGACCGCAACAGCTCCACAGTAAAGTCTACCTACTTTCACTACGTAACGTGGCTTTTTTAGACAGGGATGCCACATTAAAATTTGTCCATGCATTTGTGGCATCCCATCTCGACTTCTGAATCACTGTTAACTGGTCTACTGGTCTATGCAATCAGGCGCCCATAGTTGGTGCAAAGCTCTGCAGCTAGGCTCATTTATCGTGAGCGTCGCAATTGCCACGTCACACCACTTCTCGCCGACATGCACTGGCTTCCAATCAAGCTGCGTAGTGAATTCGTGATTCTGTCACTTACTTTTAGGTCCCTTCATGTTTTGGCTCCAGCCTACCTATAAGAAAATACTTTCCCACTAGGTGAAGCATCGTACCACCCGCTTCGGACTCTTAATCGTTTAGTCATACCTCGTACGAACCTCAAGACCGTTTTAGATCGTGCCTTTAGTTCCTTTACGCCCAAAGCCTAGAACTCACTCCCGACGCACGTTACAACGTCCCCTGAAACGGCAATCTTTAAAAGGAAGCTTAAAAACGCACTTATTTATTTCAGCATTTGGTCGGTCTTTGTGATTCGTCTTCCGTGTGCATGTTCCTGCTTACACTATGCCTGCTGTTTGTGGATGTTACTACCAAACATTTGGTAATGCTTTATATGCAGTATCTGTAAAGTGCCTAGAGAGAGATGTCGTTCTCTGAGGGCGCTATGCAAATTTATTCTTATTAAAACAGTTCTTTGTGTTATTCCATAATCCAAAGGTTAAAAAGGCAATCCCAAGTTTTAACGATTACCGTTTGACCGCAAAAATGTTTATAAAAAATAATCAACTTGTAATAACTTTTTTTTAAACCATGCGTAGTCCTTTGAACGTTCCTACAAGCTTCGGCTAAATGCAAAGGACTTGCCCGGGAGTTTTCCTCCGATTCGTTTCGTCAATGGCAAATAAAGTCTTAAACAGACACTACGGACCACTACGCGAAGTTTTGAAATCAGCACTACATCTACTAAATGACGAGATGGTCAACTCCCCACTTGATAATAATTGCCTGGTATGAATATGCAGAATATAAATCCCCAGCCGGAGTCACCGGAAACGCTCTGCGTGAGGAACGACTTGCTCAGACGATTCCTCTTTATTTACTTGCTAAACATCTGCTACAAACTTGAGCGGTGCAACACTTCAATCTACCGAAAGTGAGGTTCGCTAGGGGAGAGCCTCACTCTAGTTGGCTGTCTTACGCAAATTTTTGCTGCCGCGGTAAATTGGTAGTAATAATAATAATAATAATAAAAATACACTTGATAAAGCGCCCTCAGAGAACTCAATCTCTTTCTAGGCGCTTTACATTTCTTGCAAAGCGAATTTAGGAAACCATAGACGCTTCCCTTCCTCCTTTCATCTGAATCCTGCGAGATGTACGCCGGATGCATGCTGGTATTGGAATTCGCGAAGCGTTCTGACAGTAATGCACTTCGCAATTGCGGCCGATAGTTGAGCCATTTGACGCATTCTGTGATTCATCGAGCTCTCGTATTTGTACAAGTTGAGAGAAATGTAGATGGAGTCTCCTTTAACGCTCACGTCCGAACTGTGTCTCCGTGAGACTCCACTAGAGCTGCTGCCGCCGCGGGAGGCACAGTAATACTACTCCTGAGAGCTCGTATGCATGGCCGCCTACAGCCTTGTAACTTCTTTATTATAACGCTGGCATTCTTGTAACCACCGGTCAGCAGTTACTGATTCTAATGTGAAATTCCATGCTCGTTGCTGCGTTCACTGCTTGTTCCATGCGAATCAGGTCGCAAAGATTCATTCTTCGCAATTAGGCCGAGCTGGTTTGACCCGCCGGGTTAGGTGCTCGCCTTCAACGACCGAGGTCGAGGTGAATGCGTTCGATGACGGAGGTCGTGGGCTCGAGCCCGAGGCGCGCGTGAAGCGCCTGAATAGAGATTATGTTCTCTTAGGACGCTATACAAATGAATTGTATTGGGGTAATAGATGGCGATCTAATATCTTGTATTGCAACACCAGTTGTTGGCGTTTGTCTAGGTGCAATCGTGGCCTGCAAGCCGTCGGCCCGCTACGCCCCGCTTTACCCCGGGGGGCCTGAATCCGTCGCCCTTCACCTTCACCCATGGGCCACCGCCTCGAGCTTCGCCGCTCAGTCAACACCTCAGCCAACTGCAGATTGGATCCTTCTACAGACATAGTTATTTACTATAATTATAGCTATCTATACAATTATTTACTATAATAATTATTATTAACTAGTATTACTACTATTATTATATATTATTATTATTAATATATTTATAATAATTATAACTATTTACTATGATTATAATTATTTATCCATAATTATTTACTTCACACTTCGTAATTCTTTTGTATAGGTCCCCAAGAGAACTCAATCCCTACATCCAGGCGCTTTACTAATGCCATAGTGCTCGGGCCCACAGCAAAGGTCGCTAAAGGCGAACACCTTGAACCCTGGGTCAAACCAGGGCAGCATCTGTCCACTGGCCTGCGAAGATGTTCTCTCTCTCTCTCTCTCTCTCTCTCTCTCTCTCTCTCTCTCTCTCTCTCTCTCTCTCTCTCTCTCTCTCTCTCTCTCTCTCCCTTGTCTCTCTTTTCTTCTACGCGAGCGGAGCAGCCGGTGGGGTCGCAGGCGAACGCGGTCTCGCTGCTGCTCACGCTCTGAGAAATCTCTCTGCTCGGACTGATTTCAGCTCGACCGGCGACCTTGGCGACCTGCGGCAGCGCGTGTCACATCCGCATGTCGCGAGTTCATTTCCGGGCATAACGGCCGGCGTCGTGCTCTGTAACGATAAAAACATGCTCCTCGGAAAAACTGCTCCTCGGACAAACTGCTCCCCCCAAAAAACAGCTCCCCAACAAGCTGATCCTCTGACTAACTGATCGCTTACAGACCTTCAGTTAAGCCACAAAAAATTACCACTTGGCTGTCGAGAATCGCTTTTTTGAAAATATATTGTGGCTCTATATTCCCGAAAGCATGATGAGACATCGCTGCAGTTACGCTTAGAAATTACCACCCCTTTCGTTGCCCCGGGTTCTTATCACACGGAAAACACGCTCGGTCTTCACGACCCAGGTCGTGGGTTCGAGTCCTGTAGTGGGTGATCCAGTATTGTCCACTGCAAGTGGCGGCGGCGGTAGCCGTTAACGCTCCCCAGCCGCTGCTACTCAGAAAGAGGCTGTCGAATCATCGTTTAACCCTGTCTCTGGCACTGACTATGTTCTCTGAGGGCTCTGTATCAAATGTATTAACATTATTATTTTTATTAATAATAATAATAATAATGCACTTGATAAAGCTCCCTCAGAGAACTTAATCTCTTTCGAGGCGCTTTACATTTGCTGCAAAGTGAAATGCAATTGAATGGTGAGTAAAATCAGGCTTGAAAAACAAACAAAATGAAAGCATGCATGTGCATTATTAAGCACGCACGTGCACACAAAAGACGAATCACAGAGACCCACTAAATGCTGTATTAAATAGGTGCTTTTTAGACTTCTCTTTAAATGTAATCATGTCAGGGGACGTTATGACGTGCGTCGGTAGTAAGTTCCAGGCTTTAGGAGCATACCGTAAACTGGATTTCTGGACCGTGATAGCACAAGAGGTAAGGTGCTCCTTCTTCACGACCCAAGTCACGGGTTCAAATCCTGAAGCTCCGCCGTCCTTTATTACCATCTGCAAGCGGTTGTCGCAGCCGATAAGGTTCTTTCGTCGTTATACAAACGAGGCTGTAAAATCAGCTAAGATTTTGTCTGGTGCAGTCCTGCGCCGCCCCTTCAGTTTTGGGGGCCTAAAGCTCTCTCTCTCTCTCTCTCTCTCTCTCTCTCTCTCTCTCTCTCTCTCTCTCTCTCTCTCTCTCTCTCTCCGTCTCTCTCTGTCTCTGTCTCTCTCTATGTCTATCTCTCTCTCCGTCTCTCTGTCTCTGTCTCTCCCTCTCTCTGTCTGTCTGTCTGTCTGTCTGTCTGTCTGTCTGTCTGTCTATCTCTCTGTCTCTGTCTCTCTGTCTCTGTCTCTGTCTATCTCTCTCTCCGTCTCTCTGTCTCTCTCTCCCCCTCTGTCTGTCTGTCTGTCTGTCTCTCTCTCTCTCTCTCTCTGTCTCTCTTTATCTCTCTCAGTCTCTCTGTCTCTCTGTCTCTCTCTCTCTGTCTCTCTCTTTGTCTCTCTCTGTTTCTCTCTCCCTCTCTGTCTCTCTCTCGCTCTTTCTCAGCTTCACGCTGCGCTCTCGGTGCGCAGCAACGGGATAACGAAAAGGCAGCGGCGCATCCACGCTGCGGTGCAGATTGGGGCCGGCACTGTCCTCCTCTCCTGGAGCGAGTGCAGCGACCAGGGTTGCCGCCGATACCTACGCCCCGACCTTCGCTAACGACAAAATTCGGTCCTACCTCTGCTCGAAAGAGCAACTGACGAGCGTGAGTCGAATGAACGCCATCGCTGTGCGTTAAGATCGTTTCTCGTTTGCGGGTCTCAACCCCTTCACGAAAATCTTAGGCGTCTTGCCGCCCAGGTGAAAACCCACCCTGGCGATAATCCACCCCGGCGATAATCCACCCCGGCGATAATCCTGCCGCTCCGCCGCTTCCGTGCGAAAAAGGTATTCGCATTCATAATTCTAATAATTCGATCGTGCTTCTATCGTAGCAAATGTATAGTGCCTAAAAAGAGATTGAGTTATCCGAGGGCGATAGACCAGATGGATTATTATTATTATTATTAATCTTATTATTATAAAGCCGGTCTTACACGGCGAGTTATGCTTCCTCCCCGCTTCCTATCTACTTGAGTCTTCGGTGTATACGTCACCAATATGGTGGAGCGTCCAAAACTTAAGGAAGACTCAGCAGCCAAACGCGGTTCTACTTCTAAGGTCAAGACTTTTAAGGTCAAGAGCCTGTTGCTTCTCGGCCACTAATATATGCCCCACCTGCAGCAGGTGTTTGAGCAATTGACTCAGTGCAGCCTTTGATATAAGCATGTGGCCCACCACAGTGGCCCATCACAGTGGCCCATCACAGACGCACTCACTTATCTGTAGTGAGTCAGCCCCCAGCTCGTATGTGTACCCGCTGGGGTAATAAAGAGTTGAGTCTCGTTCACCGCTCACGTTCGCCCGCTCGTGTCTTCTTGTCTCCATGAGACTCCACTAGCGCTGCTGCAGCCGGAGACACAGTAACGTAACATCGGCTATGTAATGTAATGTATCTCCACCTGTAACTCTAAAAAGCCAAAAAGTGGGTGTTACGCGGGAAAGTTTTGCATAGCGCACTCACAGCCTTAGCGGCTTTCGGTACGCATTCGGTAGCCCACAGACTTCATCTCGCGCAGCAAAGAGAAAGTGGAAAGCATGGCTGAATCAGAACAGCGCATGACGTAGTGAGTAGCACGGCAGTAGCAGCTCAGGACCAACGAAAAGGATGAGCCATGGTCGGCAGCAGGAGAGTCGTTGTCGCTATGTAAGAATTGTAAAGGCGAGTTCCACAGTCTATGATCGGCAGAGCTAAAGTTTCTTTTGCCAGCGGTCTTTAAGCGGAGGAATGGACCAGCTAATTTATTTTCCATACAGGAAATGAGGGCATGAGGAGACTGAAATTGGTGCAATAGCTCCGCAAGGTACACAGTAGCCTTATACTCAGCAAACGACCGAGCAAAGCTGCCGCCAAGGACACGCCTTCTTTATAGCTTTGAAAAGCGTGGGAGACAACGCGACCGGCGAAATTATTGAAGCGTTCCACAGGAGTCTTTGTTTATGATAACCTAAGAGCTAGTCACATAAGAATCCGATAATATGTGGCGGACGATAAAAGCAATAAAAGCAATCGTAGAAGGTTAAATTGCTCAGGGCGCGCATCGGGGAGAAGCATTTTCTACCTTCCAATCGAAAGCAACGTACCCACGACCTCTAGGGGGCGGAGCACGTATGAAGCAAGACTTAGACGAAGGCCGGCCGGATAAGCTTCCTATAGAAAAATAAGACCGGAGTAGGAGAGAAGTAGTTAGGAAGCAGTTGGGAGTAAGACTTGCCGTTTAAAATTCGGCTTAAGTCGCATTACTGCGGTGCCGTGAAAGGGGCGTGGTTCGTCACCGGCGTCTACGGGCGGGCGAAATCAGCTGGTCCACTGCGTCTGCTAAGGGCATGTTCGGAACGGCATGCAGCATAGCGAGATTGTCGCGTGCGAGTGGTCTAAAATTTATGGATTTAAGATAATTGAGAAATTATGCTCGCAGTCTCTTCTGGGTCCAGCTGATCGTAAAGCGGAAAATACAGACAGTTGTGGGTGACGTCACGCACCATAACAAGGCTCTGTGCAGTGCCCTACGCTTCGTGCTGTGGCCGCCTCGTCTGCACGCCAGGAGCTCGCTCATTCGTACGTATGGTTGTTGTACGCCTGCCGAAACCTGAATAGCCAATCTGGCATCGAGTCTGCATACATTGGAGGTTTCCAGGGGAGACACTTCACCGCCCCGCAAAAGACTTCGTGCTCTCGCCTCGAGCGGCAGCAATATGCAACGCTCGAACGGCCACTCGCAAGACTCGTACCCTGCGGTCTACGGCAACGGTCTTGTCAATAGCGAGGAGAAAGACAAAAACCGCGGACCGGGAAATGGCAGCAGCGCTTTGTCTGTGCAGGACAGGGACATCGTGCGTCTAGTGGGACAGTACCTGCACAGTCTGGGCCTCGAGTGAGTACGCAGCACGGAGCATTCGGACGCGAGCTCGGCGCGGCGAGCGCTGGCTCGCTACGTCGATCAGCGCGCGCTGGCCCGAAGGATCCGCCCCAAACCCAATTGCGTGCTGCTTTGCCCTCTTGTGCGCCGCGTCTGCTTCTTCTTCCGTCGTCGTCGTCGTCCAGGCTGGGCGGTGTGTCCTTACGTGCGCCCTGTGCCAGCAGTTCTGTGCTCCCAAAGCCTGGAGCTCGCTCCTGACTGATTCGCGACATCTTCCAGAATTGATTGCAGTAAAAAAACGAGGCTGCAAATGCATCAGCTACTCGCGACGGCATTTGCTTCGTTCGCATTAGTCGTTCTTTGTGTGCTTGTGCGTCCAGACACTGCCGGCTGCTATCACCGACCAATTGACGCTTGCAGGTTTCCTTTCCAGCGCACGCCTCGAAAAAAGGTTTGGTTCTTAGAAGGTACTATAGGAATGTCTTATCAGTGTTGTAAACATATTATTTCTACTACTAGCTCATTACCGAGGATATTACGTCAAGCATTAGAAAAGAAGCTAAAACCCTCCTTACCAGTTCTTCACAGTGTTTTGCTCCGTCCGCATGAATGGTCCTTTGTGTGCCTGCGTGTTCTGAAATCGTGTAAGTAACTAACCAAGTGACATGCTACCTTTCCGGTAAGCTTAAAGAGACTAGAGAATGCCTTGGCTCTGTTGATGCGCTGTATACACGTTTTATTATACTGTACTGTAATGTATCTCCGTCTGTTAACTCTACAAAGCCACATAGACTATGTGGATGTGACGGAGGTGAGTTTTGTGTAGCACACAGCTCACTCACACTCACACTCACTCACACTCACAGCCTTAGCTGTTTTCGGTACACATTCAGTAGCCAACAGACTTCATCTCATGCAACAAAGAGAAAGTGAGAAGCTTAGCTGAATCAGAATAGCACTTGAGGTAGTGAGTAGCATGGAAGTAGCAGTTTAGGACGGCTGGAAAAAGATGAGCTATAGTCGGCAGTAGGTGGTTAGCTGTCATAGCTTAAGAATTTTTTAAGTGAGTTCCATAGTCTAGGTCATACAGAGCACAAGCTTTTGTCATCAACGGTCTTTAAGCTAGGAACAGAGCAGCTAATTTGTTCTCCATACAGGACCTGAGGGCACGAGGAGGTTGAAACTGGTGCAGCAGTTGAGCTAGGTATGAATGAGCCATGCCGTGGCAGGCCTTGTGGGTCAGTGTAAGAACTTTGCTCTGAATCTGTTGATCAACCAGCAGCTATCTTAGCTCTTTTAGCAAAGGAGACACGTGGTCAAACCTTTGGGATTTGCAAACTAGCCTTGCAGCCATATTCACAGCCAGCTGCAGTAGCCTAGTTGTTTCTTTTGGTAGCCCAGCCAAAAGGGAACTACCATAATCTATCCAAGACAGAACTAAGGAGCTAGTTAAATTCTTTGCAAGCCACCCCCAAAAGATAGTTCCTAATCTTAGATAGGGATCTGACGTTTTGGCCAGCTGTGGAATCACTCTTCTTAACGAAGCTTTCAAAATTTAGGCAGCTGTCGACAGCAAAATTCCGAGCACAAGGTGATGGTCGCACAGCAGCATATCACCTATTAGAAGAGCAAAGCCTTCTAGTTTAGCCACACGTCGAGGGTGTCCTATGAGCAGCAGTTAAGTTTTATCGTCGAATAGTTTAACAAAATTCGCCACCATTCACAGCGCGTGTTTAGCTTGCCAGCATTGACAAATGTACTCACCATTTGAGTCGCTGCTATTATGGCGAGGAAGCAATATGTGCCAGTTTCCCCGATTGCGTGGTTTTTAGCTGTCACCTACCTGTGATACAGAGAGCACGACATTTGCTTGCCAGGTGCAGCTGTTGTTGTTGTTGTCTGTAAGCGGTAGCTCTCGAGTGCTGTCACTCGAGAGCAACCAACCGACCGTAAAAAAACGAGGCTGCACACTGGGCTCAGTGAGCTTTGCATCAAAGCTCAGCCTCACCCACTATGGGCAAGCGATGCATGCGGCACTCTCTAGCAAAACTCTGCTGGGCAGTAGCGCAATTGTTGGATTGGTTGTGCTTGCTAGCAGTTGAAGCCAGTCCACTGAGATGCTGAGCCTGCTGCTGCATCTGCTGACGTGCGATGTCATTTTCCGAGTAGAGCTGAAGTTGCCTGCTAGTTTAGCGCAAGCCAGATTTTGGAGCAGATTTTTGAGTGAATTTTTCCTGAGATTCTTCGAGGCCGGAAGTGATGCCTCATCTACATCCAACCTAATTTTTGTGGCAGCAGTTTTTCTGTCCTGCTTAGTATGTTATCATGATGCACTGCTTCTACAGCATTGAACTAGTTATTACATCTTACTGTCTAGCATTTAAATACGTAGCCGTGGCCATTTGTGATGTCCAAGGATGATCTCATTGCAGCTGCAACAACATTTATGGGGTGAAATGCTTGTCTTCATATAAAAAGCGTCTTGCTTGTCCAAGGTGCTCAATTTTGTTCTGCCGCCGTGGTCGTGGGCTCGACACCTGCCGCCAAAGGCTTGTATCCTTTAGACTGTGTCATACGATTTTTTTGCTCCTAGATCTATATAGCATGTGATTAGTACTAGCTGCTGACAGACAAGATCGTGGGTTCGAGCTCTGAAGCTGAGAGTTATTGGTTTCCCTCTGTGGATGGACCGAATGGCGGCCAGCGTTGGCTTCTGAGTAAAGCACGCACACAGTTTTCGGCCAAAGCTGCCTGCAGGTGCAACAATGACAGCAACAGTATCATGGTAGCAGCTACAGCAGCATATTACATCCTGCAGTGTGGCAGTTTAGCAAGCACCTGTGATTCCCGTATGCTGGAACAGAGTCCAAAACAAACGATTTTGACACAGGCTTCTTTGTAGCTTCATGCCGATTAATGCTGCTCGAGTCCCGATGTCGGTAAAGAGATGAGAATTTTCTTGTCCTGTGCAGATTGCAATCATTCGGTGCCTAGTTGGTTCCTTGTGTTAGTAGAATGGAGCCGCATGATGGGCTGTGTGAGCTAAAGCTTGTTTGTACAATGTCGACCACGGGAACGGCCTACAGGAAGGCCCTTGTATTAGCAGTTTGCATTATGATTAGCAACAGGTCAATCGGCTTTTCGCCAGGTCCCCCTAACTTTGGCACACTGGATACGAGTAAACGATGGTCAAAATGCGAGCACGTTGCTGCAAGGTTTCCATGCTAGCAGTGTCCATGGTTTTTGCAAGCCAATGCACTCGCACGTTCCAGGAAGACAGCCGAGCAGCTCGTTCAGGAGTCGGGCTGCAACCTCGAGCACCCCGTGGCCGCCACCTTCCGGGCTCACGTGCTAAACGGCGAATGGGAGGAGGTATGCGAGGCTTAGCCTGTACTCAGCGTGGCCGTCTGCAGTCTCTCGATTTGCCTTTGATGAACACTCTTCTCTCTGTCTGCCAGTCGAGCACTGGCTTTGGTGTGATGTGAAATATCTGCAGGCTCCCGAGTAGGCATAGGGTTTGCAATAGAGGCAATCGTGCGGGCTGCTCTTGGTCGGCGGTCGCTGCATAACTCATTTGCATAAAATTCATTTGTACAGCGCCCTAAGAAAACTTAGCCTCTATTCGAGCGCTTGACATATGCCATCGGGTTCGAGCCCACGGCCCCGGCCAGACCTTGGTCGGGGCGAGCACCTTAGTTAACCACCGGGCCAAACCAGTGCTTCGAAGCTCTATTAGCTTGTTTCGAACATACGGTTTATCGCATATCACTCTTGTATATCGCTCTTGTATATCGCACTTGTATATCGCTGACATCACACTCTCTCGGTGATGCTATTTTCTTGTTTACTGCTTGTTTACTTGTTTACTGCTTGTTTACTTGTTTACTGCTTGTTTACTTGTCGGAGCTCTACGTGGCTCTATTTCAGAGCAGCACTGCTAGTAGAGAGCAAACATTCTAACTTGCTTGAAACTCTCAAGAAGATTAATATCTGAGGAGCAAACCGCTCTTCTCATCACCCTTAAATATATGTGTATATTTTCTGTTATGATTATCTCATTTACTTTGCGTAGGAAGCGCAAACAGGTGTCGATTGAGTAAATATGGGCTGTTGATGCCATGAGATCAATAGGCAGGCCATCAGTTTTTTTTTCGAGCATTTGACCATACATCCTTGCATTTGGTTGAGCTCTGCTAAAGTATACCTTCCAGAGCCAATGTAATGTATGTATCTCCTTCTGTAACTCCACGAAGTCATAAAGACTATGTGGGTGTTACGCAGAAGAGTTTTATATAGCGCACTCACAGCCTAACCCGCTTTCGGTACGCATTCGGTAGCCAACAGACTTCATCTCACGCGGCAAAGAGAAAGTGGGAAGCATAGCAGAGTTAGGAGAGCAGTTGAGGTAGTGAGTAGCATAGAAGTAGCAGTTCAGGACCGCTGAAAAAGATGAGCCATAGTCGGCAGTAGGAGAGTAGTTGTCGTTGCATAAGAATTGTAGAAGCGAGTTCCACAGCCTAGGACCTGCAGAGCTAAAGCTTCTGTCGCAAACGGTCTTTGAGCAGAGGAATGGAACAGCTAATTTATTGTCCACACAGGACCTGATGGCACGAACAGGCTGAAACTGATGTAGCAGTTCAGCTAGGTACGAAGGAGCCAAGCCGTGGCGGGCCTTGTGGGTCAGCATAAGAACTTTGCTCTGTATCCGTTGGTCAACCGGTATCCATATTAGCTCTTTTAGCAAAGGAGACACGTGCTCAAACTTCTGGGACTTGAAGACTAGCGTTGCAGCCATATTCATAGTCTGCTGCAGTGGCCTAATAGCTTTCGTTGGCAGCCCAGCCAAAAGGGAATTACAATAATCAAGCCAAGACAGAACTAAAGAGCTAGTTAAATTTTTTACAAGCCACTGTGGAAGACAGCTCATAATCTTGGATAGGGATCGGATGTGATGGCTAGCTGTAGAGGCAGTCTTCTGAATGAAGCTTTTGAAATTGAGGCAGATGGCAAACACGACACCTAAATTTTGAGCACGTGGTGAAGGTCGCACAACAGCATCACCTATTAGAAGAGCAAAGCCTTTTAATCCAGCCACACGCTTAGGGTGTCCTATGACCAGCAGTTCGGTTTTATCATCGTTTAATTTCAGGAAGTTTTCCGACATCCAGGATCGAATGTAATCTGTCCGGTAGTACGAGCTCATCGTTGAAGTTTGTGCTTGTGGCCCATCACTTGCGCCAGTAACTCCGCTTTAACTTGTAGAGCTAAGTGGCTGGTGTACTTTTCTGCAGTGCACTCCTATTGTAAGCATTGTAACCTTTATTGTAACCTTTAGATTTTGATCCGGCCAAGGCCAGCAGCCATCATCTCGAATAAGAGAGAAAGGCTGAGAAGTTAAACTGGGAGAACAAAACATTAGCATATGCATGCCTGGCACTTGAAGCTTCAAGAGGGCTTGGTTGGGATGAAGGGCAGAAGTATACAAAAGCGGGCCTGCCACTTTGACGACTTAGTTGCCTCAGCAGCCCGCTTGAGGAAACACTTACTGAGAGAAGTAGACATGTGTTCATGTAGTCCACTCGAGCTCGCCATGGCCAGTCAAAGCCAGCCTCTGCTTGCAACAGGCTGTTTTCTTCAGACAATTTGGTAGCTATGGTTGTGCATTATCAGCACAATACCGCGGCTCCAGGACATGCTTGAGATTTCGTGCACTGCATTTGGCTTAGCAGTAATGCAGGTGTCATATAGCTCTGCATGATTTGAATAGGCAGGACCCGTGGACCTCGTAGGCACTCGAGTCTCAATAAAAGCTTCTCGACTTCAGGGAATGCACGGGCCATTGTGGAATTGATGGAAGTCGTAGTTTAGAAGTGCAAGAATAAGGCAGTTGGTTTGCCAGAAGGGACAGATGTTGGTTCGACAGGCCTATGGCAGCAGTGAAAGATGGTCTCGGTTCATAACAACTATGAGATCGGGTTCTGCAGTATAGGACCTGAAAAGCATACGAATCTATTGCCAATAGTCTCAACGTGAAATGGCATGAGAACGATTTTTCCCCATAGAGAATATGAGTGCACAGTAAGGCTCATACTAAATTAGTTCCCTTTGCAGCAAATGTAAAGCGCCTTCAAAGAGATTGAGTTCTCTGAAGGTGCTTTATCAAGTGCATTATTATTATTATTATTATTATTATTATTAGTCATCCAGCCAGTGTAACATAGCCTTGCCCTAGCAAGCCTTGTAAATGTGACTCGAAGTTTCCGGCCTATATCTGCTGTTCGATTGGTGGTCATTTCTGGTCCTGTAGCAAAGCCGTGCTACCGTGGCACTCGTCTCCATCTGAAAACTTGGCCGTGTGTATTCCTGACACCCGTGCGACATTCATGCGATTCGATGAAATGAAAGAATGTTTAATTTCAGTCGAATCCACTAAATGTATCACCATAGCTCCATAGGTGCGTACATACTCTTGATTTTGTTATACTTGGAGTAGGAAAGCTTTAAAATAAATTGCACCAACAAGGTAACAACAAGGTAAGGTTAACCGGTATCAACAAGGTAAGGTTAACCAAAGTTATGTCGCTTGCTGGAGAAGGTATTAAGTGAATTCTATCGTTCGTCCTTCATTAAGTGTTCCCTCGAGGTGAAATTTGAGTTGAAACTCTGGCTCTGCATTTAGAAAGATTTCAAGATCAATCGAATAGCTACATTTTGGCTGCATACGATCTCAACTCTGCCGATTGCAATCTTGGAAAATTGACTGATTCCAGCTACACGTTCCTTATAGAAGCAGTTCAGTTGCATTGTTTAATTTTTGGCAGTTGGCCGACATCCAGGACCTAAGCTCCTGATGACAGAAGTTTAGTTTTAAATCTCTGCAGACACTGAAGCTTTGCATGACGAATAGAGCTGGTTGCAGTCGGTGTTAGAGTGATAGCTGATTTGGCATTGCCGAATTCTCTTGCGGCATTCTGAATCGCCCCCCCCCTCAAACAGCTGCTCATCGAGCCAGCAAGTTACTGTGTGCGCACGAATGCTGTTACATCTGCCGGTGCTATATGTGAGCTTACCGACGACGTGCACTCTACCATTCGTAGGCCGAAGGAGATCTGGAGCAGCTTGCCAGCATCGTCAGCCATTCAAATACTCACGAGGTATGCAGGAGGCTGCTTCTTTGTTATCTCATCGTGTCGTGTTGTTATCTCATCGTGGCTGGTTTGTAATTGCACAGCTGTGTAAGCCAACTACTAAGATGGCAGTGACTGGCTCTAAATGCACAGTGCCTGCCCTTGCCAGCGGCAGGTAGCAACTGAAAGCGTAGTTTTGGTGACTGGTGAACTATATCCGGTATTTCTCAGGAAGACCTAGCATTTTTCTAGGGAGCTCATTATGAGTCGTGCATACTCTTTAGTTACGCCATCAAATACTCGGCACGGAGAGTGAGAGTCCGGTGCACAGAGAGAGATATGTACACTAAGCGTGATTGCAGACCTTGGAGTGATGATTGCAGCTTTAGCCTACCGATGAAGATAGACAGTCACACTTTTGTATTTTGTCTTCGTTTCTCATGTCTAAGTGCACTTTTTGCCTGTGCGGCTAACTCCATGGTAAGTAATTCGTTGACTTAGCTGTACTTAATGCGATGCTCGTGGTTTGCTTGCAGGTGATGCGCTTCTTGCTGCTCGAGCAGAAATTTCTCGAGCTCGTGGAGGACAAGAGCTACGTGAATGCCATTGCTTGTCTGCAGAATGAGCTGACACCTCTGCAGGACACCACCTTTCCCGGTAGGGCGCACCAACTCAGCTGGTGAGTAGCGAGCGATGCATTGCTGGTCCGGGTGCCAGCTTATCCCCTTCCTTCCTCAGTTTCCTGCTTCTTCCATACATTGTATATGTACATGTACATCCCTTATCTGTAGTATAGGTATATATTTATAAATAGGTACGTGGGTATGAATTTATATTCATCTAGGCATGCTGTAAGATATATATATATATATATATATATATGGATGTATGCATGTATGGGTGTATATGTATGTGTGTACATGCCTGTGTATGGGTTTGTATCGTACAATATGCTGTGGTTACGGTTTTTGACCGTAATCATGTATCATTTACCCAGATATTCTCTTGTTCTGCCTGCAAGGAGAGGGGCAAGGGGGACAGTCCTGACATCTGTATTTGTTAAGTGCTTGTAGCTGCTGAGTGCACAAGTGTTTCTTAAGTGCTCAGATGTGACATTTGCATACCCACTAGAATACACATATGCATATTGCATCTGCACATTGCCATCAGTGTTTAGATGATGGATATCAGAACGATTGGGGAAGGGTGCTGGGAAGAAAGACCTATTGCTGCAGGCAGTGTGCGCTATACTCGATGCACATGCACAGGATGGCGAGTTCTCTGCGAAGGCACTGCGCTGCTGGGTCTGGGCTTGTCAATGGCTGTCAGTAGCAAAGTGGGCTAATAATCCGATGCAGTCCATCGGATCTGACCTTCACCTTCCTGTCTGCTTGCTCCTCATGTGAGAGTTGCCAGGTAGATGAGACTTTGTGGCTCTCACCACTGCTTGCAGTGGGAAACTAAGGATTGCCTGCTGCGGGACTCCAACCCACGACCCGAGTCGCGTGATGTGCCCTGGGCTAAGATTTAAGAGGACTTGCCTAACCCACTGATGAACTATGATGTTTTCTGATGTTTCCTCCTCGGATAAACACTCTTTTGCTTCACCCCTGGTTATGGCTGGTGGCGTCTGTCCTGGAAACACTGGCAGGGCTTGGGCGCCGGGGGGGGGGAGGGAGAAAGGGCCACTGGGCTGGGCTAGCTTCCCCTTTCTTTGCCCCCTTCTGCCAATCCAGTCAGGCGATGTATGCAAGGCAGGTAGGCCTGTATGGCTGTGTGAGCCGGATAGCTTTTGTTCAACCACTGATGCCACTGAATCACTGCTGGTTTAACCCCAGGGTCAAGTTGGTCGAATTTATTGACCGAGGTCAAGGTGAATTCTTTTGACCGAGGTCATGGGCTCGAGCCCTGTAGCATATGTGAAGTGCCTGGATTGAGATCGAGTTCTCCTAGGGCACTATATACAAATAAATCATATTTATATTTTGTCTTTTTATTCGTCTGAAGCTACCGGAAGCTGGAGGAACCTAGGTGGCATTCGTTAGACTGATGATGAGGCTTCGCAAAGTTCCATCGCACTCACTGATGTCTAGGGCTAAGAGATTACCTCTGGCCTTGATCTCTTTCACCACCCCCATTGTGTTGCTAAGCAGCATTTTCACAGCATACTCTTTTCCTTATGCACAGCGGCGACCAGATTTGCGATGGTCAGTAATTTTTTTGGCATTTCAAGATGCTGCTTTTCATGGAGCTTTCAAAAGCTGCAGTACTGTTGTGTTTACTCTTTAATTGTGTCCCCATTTTGAAAGTTGGAGAGTAGCTTCTCCAGCTTTCTGGGGATGGGGTTTATTGCGAGGTTGAGGAATTGGTTTGCTGCCTGAGGCGCCGGCTGCCTTGAGGGTCACACGCTTCGGCCGGTCGCCAGCTGCCAACGTTCGGCATGCCGATTGGCCGATGGTCGTGTGCAGGGCTGCTCGGTAGGCTTGTGAATGGCTAGCTAGGACAACTTGCTTGGCCTTCCTCAGAGGCAATGCTTGCCAACACCAGCAGCATGTCGTCGTTCCTCGAAGATAGTTAGGGCGTCTTGGGCATGTAGAGCTGTCGCGCTGTGCTGCAGTGCCTAATTTTGCACTCCCTGATTTCTTGATGGCCATTGCTGCATGGCTTGTTGTGACCGATGTCTGCTCATCTTTGAATGCACTGTGAGCAGTTCACCTGCTGTGCTGGCCTGTTGAAGATGAGTTCCCTCTGATGTGATTTAGTCTCACTGCCTTGCCAACCTGGCAGCTTGGTTTCAAAGAACTGGCAGCAGCCGGCAATCATGTGATGACTGAAAGGCTGACTAAATTACGCATATATATATATGTTGTGCTTGTGTCCCGTCGAGCTTACTGCCAGCTCTGGCAATTAATGAGGGAAACTCCTGTCTTGCAGGCATTGAGTTTCAATAGCTGCTAACTTCCTGACATTAACTCGTTGTAAAATGAACTTCTTGTCATGGGAACCCATAAATGTGTGGCTTGAGTAAATAATCATAACAATGCCGACGGCAAGATGACTAGATCTAATGGAGCCTGCCGGTGCTAGAACCGATCGAAGGAGCAGGGAAGTCGGAGGATAATTATGCAGGTGCTAGCGAGTGAAGTGACTGTAAGCCAGACTGGGGATCTTGAAATCGATTCGATGCTTGATAGGGAGCCAGCCAATTTAGCTCAGACAACAGTTGTTCGATGTGGCAGCTACGCCTTTGAAGACTGACCAGATGAGCCACCGAATTTTGCCCCCAGTTGCAGCCGATTAAGGGCACAGGCCATGACTTTGCACTGCTATTTGTAGCAAAGTTAGCGCCGACGACTGTTGTCTCGTGATCCGGGTGTCCTAATCCTCTGCGGATCTGCCAACGCTAGTCATCACGTTTGTACTCCATCCAATGTTACCCGCTATTTAGTGCAGTGGCTAGCTAATAATCTTAGTGGCCTTCCTCTTCTCACTTAGCCAGACTCCGGTAACTCAAAATTAGCAGGGCTGTCGAAAGAAAACAGCCACCCGGCCTCCACAGTTGGTGCTAAACACGACTGCCCGGGCGGTCTTAACATGAAATCATTTAGCGCTCTCTGATGCTGCAGCAGCAGCAGAGAGTGCCCGGCGTTCATTTGACTTGTTTGCCAGCTTTGTTGCCTGCTGCTAGCATGCTTTCTCAGACCTGGATCGTTGGACGCAGCCGTGTGTAGCACCTCGGAGTGTAGCCATTATTTTCATCCGATGCCCTGGCCAGATCTGGCCCTGAGCTGATCTCGATCTGATCCCATCCGATGGCCAAGGCTCCGGGCTGCTGCTGCTGCTGACTTGCTGCATGCTGGCTGCGTTGCAGTTTCTTGATGCACGGCACTCGCGAGGAACTGTGCAAGGCCGCTGGCTGGAAGGGCAAGGGCCTCGAATCGAGGCACGCCCTCATGGAGCGCCTTCAAGGCAAGGCACTTTAGCTGCTGCCGGCCTCTTTCGGCTGCGCACATTCCAGTGTGTCACAGCTCCCTTTGCCGGCGCACTGCACTGCAACACTTCTACGCGTGCTTGGGCTGTGAGGTTGCCCAGAGAATGCTCACGTCGAAACTCGTGCAAAATTATTGCGGCATCTGTTTCGATTTCCTGCATCCTCTTGGTGTGATTAAGGGGCAAGTGCTTGCTCGTTGGTGCAGGTTTGTTGCCAGTCACGGTGGTGCTGCCTCCCCGCCGTCTACAGACTCTGCTTCAGCAGGCCGTCGAGTTCCAGTTGCAGCGCTGCAGCTATCACAATGGCGGTGTTGGTTGCAGTAGCGGCAGCGCCTGTGCCAATACCGGCTGCACGCTATCGTGCTCACCTTCCAAGTCCCTGTTGACAGACCACTCATGCAGCAGGTGCGTATTGCCGAAGCATGGATTTTCCACTTACTTAGCATGTAAGACCGTTCCTTTTGCCAATGCTCTTCTGTATTATTCAGCGGGCTGCCTAGTGTTCACAGTCTGCAGATATTGTACCATTAGCATAGTACTGCTTCTCTGCTCGTCAAATTGCAGCATGCCAGAAAAGAGTCTAATGCCATCCAAGTCAGTCACATTGACTTATTAACTGAGTGCTTGCCTTGCAGACATTACATCCCGGAGATCGGCTATTGAACTTAGCCAAACTCCTACTCATGGGCAACCCCGAGCGGTCCGTTGGACTAGCAGACTTTGTTCTTCTGATAGGTGATGATGTAGTGCGACCGTCACCGCATGCTCGGACTTTAGGTGTCGTCTTTGATATTGATAAATGAGTAAAGTTTGAAAGCTTCATTAAAAAGACTGCTTCTGTACTTAGCGATCGCGTTCGATCCCTGTTTTGAGATTGACAGTCTACTGTGGTGGCTCGCTAACGATCTTACTCGCTTCCTTATTCTGTCTAAACTGGACTACTGTAGTTCGGTTTTGGCTACTGAAAAAAATGACTAAGCTGCTGCAGCTGGCGATGAAGGTTACTGTGATGCTAGTCAACAATTCTCAAGAGGTTCATCCACGTGTCTCTTTTGCTGAAGGGGCTGTGATGGCTCCTACTCGGTCAATTTATACAGAGCAAAATCTTTACCTTTATCCACGAGGCTTGCCAAGGCTTGGCTCTTTTGCACCTTGCTGAAATAGTTTAAGCTTCCTCTTACCTTCAGGTCCTTTATAGAAAATAAATTGGCTGTTCCATTCCTTTGCTTACATTACAAGCTTTACGATAATTGCAGCAAGCTTTGGTATGATTACTTAGCTGCCACCGTGGCTGAGAATGCATCTGCTTCGTGCTGTTTCGATTAAACATTGTCCATTCTTAGCAGCTACATTGTCCAGCGGTTGAATATTGCCTGCTGTGGATATTGTATTGATCTGTGCGTGCTCGCATGCTATCCTCTGCTCGCTCCAATATTTGCTGCCATGAACCTGTGCTTACAAGTCGGTGCCTGCAAGTGGTAACTCGTTACACACTTAGTTACCGTGCAGTGCGTCAGAGACGCACCGCACTGCTCTCTTTTGCTGTTGGTTAACATAATGGTGACCTTGACCCAGAATATGCCCCTAGTCATGACCTTCGTATGCCTGTGGCTACGTTTTCCTTATTTCTAGTTTCCTCCGTTCATTATCATGGTCTTACTCGTAGGTACGTGTGAATTACTCATTGACCGTGTTCACTGCTGCTGACCAATCTTTATTATTAATAATAATAATAGTAGTACATTTGTGTAGCACCCCCTAAAAGAACTTAATGTTTTACTTGACACTTTATATGTGCTTTATTTGCCTTGTGCAGCATGCCTTGTTACTCGACTTTCAGGAGATGCATATTCGCGTGATTTACATGCAAGCTTTGCATGTTATTTACAGGGATAACTTCCCATGCTCCACCACTCAAACATTGACAGATCACACAGATGAGGTGTGGTTCTGTCGTTTCTCACCAGACGGCACAAAGCTCGCCACCGGCTGCAAAGACGGCGTCGTCATTGTATGGGCTGTGAGCGAGGTAGGTTGTCTGCATGCATGCACCTTACTAGCGATCGGCAAACTTCGTTGGATCTCGAGGGCATCGCTAGAAGCCAACGCTCACCTAGCTAGGATCTTCCCTCGCTCGTCTCTCTGGCGTCGCTCGCTCTCCTGTTCTCCCTGTGCTGCTAGTTTCCATTATTTAATCCCTGTTACAGGACACAGGCCAAGTGACATTGAAGCACACACTCGAAGGACATACCTACGGTGTTGCATTCATCGCCTGGAGTCCTGACAGCACGTGCCTCATCGTTTGCGGACCCGACGAATGTGCCGACCTCTGGCTTTGGAATGCTCTGGTTCGTGAGCATTAAAGTTTTGCGGTGTGATGATTGATTTCTCAGCTAAGCAGGAAATGGATGTTGGCTGCCCTTACGTTAAAGCAAGCTGCCATTTTGCCCTCTCTTGTACAACATTACACTTTCAGATCAAGCAGTATTTACAGCATCTGTAAAGTTCCTAGAAAGAGATTCGGTTTTCTGATGGCACTATACAAGTGCATTAATTTTATTATTATTATTATTATTATTATTTTGTATGCTCCCAAACCTTAAACTGACTCCCGACTTACATCACGACATCCTCTGCCTTGACCACATTTAAAAAGAATTTAAAACACACTTATTAATCACAGCATTTAGTGAATCTCTTTTGTTCGACCTTTATGTGCTTATTTGCGCTGACACTGTGCATGCTGCCACTAACTACACTTGCATGCTGACCCTGTGCATGTCACCCCTAACCATGCTATTCTTGCTACTTTTCAAGCATGACACCACTCACCATTCGATCATGTTTCCTTTGCAGCAAATATAAAGCGCCTAGATAGAGATTGATATCTCTCAGGGCACTTTATCAAGTGTATTGTTATTATTATTATTATTATTATTTGCTCGGAGGTCTTATTCTGGTGTACCTACACCAGTAGCAAATGCTCGGCTGTCAACTACTCGAGGTAACCATTTTGTGCACACCACGGTATCAGCTCACACCTTTTCCCTTGATATGACCTGTGTCGTTATGTGCTATTTTCCGAGAATACCAGAGGTGCAAGCACGTTGGTTAGGCTAAGTTCTGGCGTAGAAACAGCTGCAGTGGAATGCAAGCGGCAAAGGCAGCGTGAGCTGAGACAGTGAGACAGCTGAGACGTGAGCTGAGACAGCCTCATAGGAATTGATTCGCTCCTTCTTGATTTGCTCCTTCTTAGCTTTGATTTGATTGATTTGATTTGAATTGATTCTCTCCTTCTTAGCTTTCGTCTCATCCTGCACAAGCTTTTCAGGTCACATGCTCCAGACTCACTCAACTTTTGCCAGAATAAGTGTGTGCCTTGTTTGCCTACGCAATTTCGTGTCAGAGTATTTCCAACTTCACCCCAGGATGTTCAGTCAGAAGTGCACGAGTCTGCTGCCTGTCTCTTGTGCAGCTACAAGTCATGCAGCTTCCATGCTTGTGTTGACCGCAGCTCAGTGACTGCAGCCTAGTTCACATCTCCTAGTTGCTAGGATTCGAGCTAACCGAGATTTAATTTCAGCTCGTCCTCTCTCTGTGTCTTTGGCATGCATGCAGCCTACTTTGAAGTAAATAGTAATACTATTATTCTTATTATTAATGTTATTTAATAGTGAATTAAATTATTACACTTCTCGAAAACGTCTCACTAAAGTAGTGCTATATCACTTACTTAATTAAATTAACACTCCTTAAAATATGCATGCAAATTGGCAAGTAAAAAATAGTCAAGCACGAATGGATGCAGTGTACAAATTTGATATTCAAACAAAAGGCCTGTCTCCTGCTACCGTCCTCGGGTTATATACTTACACATCAACAGATATGCCCTTTCGACTGGTTATTAAACAAGTTGGTAAAAACCCAGTGGCTTAGAATGCACTTTGGCATAACTCGGCGGTTGTTCATCGAATGGAATTAAAAATATATATTATTTTAGAATAAATATATCAATTATGATAATTTATTAATATATATATATATATATATACCCTGGAGCAGTTGAGGAGATGGTTGATAGTCGATGCCAGCATTTTTATAGTAATGATAATAATAGTAATAATAATGCACTTGATAAAGCACCCTCAGAGAACTCAATTTCTTCCTAGGTGCTTTACATTTGCTGCAAAGAGAAACACGATTGAATCGTGAGTAATATCATGCTTGATAAACAAAATGAACAACGTGGTTAGGGGTGACATGCATAGGGTAAGCATGCAAATGTGGTTAGTGGCAGCATGCACAGTGTCAGCACGCATCATAAGCACATGAAGGACGAATCACAGGGACCCACGAAATGCTGTCCTAAATAGGTGTGTGCATCTGTATTTCAACAATGTTTTATAGAAGCTAGACTTGGCCTTTACTATGATCGATTAGTACGATCTACAGTTGTCCTCGAATGCCTGTCGATGGACAGTCAATCCTGATCTTTCGTTAACTTTTTTCAGGCTTAGTAGACCTAGCTAGTTTAATGTCTGTGGTAAACCATATGGCCGTCTGGGCGAGGGCGCACTGTGCGCCTAGTCAGGGGTGCAAAATCGTCGAACATGTCAGCTCGTGTCATGTTGTAGCAATCTATGAATGATGACTGGTCGGAAAGAGGATTGAGCAGCAGAGTCGAGGCAGATATTTTAGCACGGGCAGCATCGATGTCAAGGTTCTTGAGTTTTTTCTCGATTCACAGGTGACATTAGAAGAGGAGGAGGGCACACGTTGTAAACGGAAAGAGATCTGCATGTGTTCAGATAAGCAGGATTTGGGAATAATTGGTGATGGCAAAGTGCAGTTGCATGAGAAAATTTGGTCGAGTGTGTGACCCTTTATGTGAGTAGGGCCAAGCACATGAGCCACAAGAGACAATGAGTCAGTCACTGCACGAAATTTAGTGCTGAAGGCATCAGATGAGTTTTCAAAGTGAATTTTGAAATCACCCATAACGAGGAAAGATCGACTTATTGTCCACATAATCGAAATGAGATTGGAGAAGTCTTGAGATAAAGGAGGACTTGGTACCTGGTGGACGATAGACTACTGCCATCATTGGCAGCTTGTTGTCCAGTGAAATCAAGAAACTTGATTCGAAAGACTGCTTCGATGGTACTGCAAATGACCTGAAGTCAAAATTCGAGTGCATGATAATAGCAACTCCGCCTCCAGTTTTGATTGATCTAGGAGTGTGAAAGAACGAGAAACCAGTCGGGGTAGGTACGTTAGTTGTTAGGTAGTTTACCGATTTTAGCCAATTTTCAGTCAAGGCTAGGAGGTCGAGACCATTTTCAGAAATACGGTCGCTTATTACCATAGGTTTATTGTACATCGAGCGAGGATTCCAAAGACAAATGTTAAATTTGGTCGCGGGGGTTATGACAGTCCTGATTACTGCTAACTTAGAGAGATTGACAGTGGCACTTCTGGATGAGTGTGCTAAGCGGTTCGAGACACTGCGAGGAATGCCAAGTAAGCGAGTACTCAGCTGGCTACTGTACTTCCCACCAGACGAGTATTGTCTAAGCCGGCGGCCCCGGCCATCGAGGCGGCTCCAAGGTGCTTTTCTTTTGTTAATGCATAATTCACGAATCTTAGCAGCAGCAGAAACATCTAGGAATGCATTTGAACTACGATGACAAAGGGATAATAGGTGCGCACGATCATAACTAACATGCAGGTTACTAGCCGCCGGCATAGCTAAGGCCCCCGGCTTAGCTACTAACTTACTAGTTATGGGCAAACCGAGTGTGATTCAGAGATAGGAAAGGCTGACTCTCAAAATTGGCTCTGCCAGCATATCTCCAGTTGAATCAGCTCGAAATCTAGGTGTCATATTCCAAAGCAACCTCTCGTTAGACGACCATATCAGCTCCACAGTCAAATCCGCCTATTTTCAGCTTCATAACATTGCTAAAATTCGGGCTTGTTTAGATAAGGATACCTCGTCCAAGATGGACCCTGCATTCGTGACATCCCGTCTCGACTTCTGCAACTCACTGCTCACTGGCCTACCAGCATGTGCGATCAGGCGATTGCAGCTGGTGCAAAACTGTGCAGCTAGGCTTGTCTGTCGTGAGCGTCGCAGTTGCCACATTACTCCACTTCTTGCGTTTGCCTGCAGCGCTTTGCCAAAGTAACGGATGAATCGATAAAGCAGTCAATAATGAGCGATTACTTGCTGACTTTTCAAACAGCTCACTACATCTGTGGCAGGATGCGATAGGGGACACTGGCACCGACAGTGTAAACGGACCTCAGCAAGAGCCTCCGGTGCTCATAGATTTTCCATAAACAGATTGACTTCAAGGTTTTGTCGCTCGCTTTTTGGTCTCTTCATTCTTTGGCTCCAGCCTATCTCTCCGATATACTCTCCCATCAGGCCAAGCACCGTACCACCTGCTTTTCGGAATCCAACAGTCTACAAATACCTCGTACAAACCTCAAATCCTTTGGAGACCGTGCATTTAGTTCGTATGCTCCCAAAGCCTGGAATTCCCTCCCGACCTGCGTCAGAACATCCCCTGTCCTGACCACATTTAAAAAGAACTTAAAAACACACCTATTTAGGACAGCATTTAGTGGATCCCTATGATTCGTCCTTGATGTGCTTATGGGTGTTGACACTGCATTCTGCCACTAACCACATTTGTATGCTGACCCTGTGCATGTCACCCCTAACCATAATATATCACTAGCTGACACGCTAGACGAGTTTGCCCCTCTGACAAAGCGCACTGTGCGCCCCCGCCCAGACGGCCTATGGTTTACCGCAGACATTAAACTAGCCAAGTCTACTAAACGAAAGCTTGATAAAGCATACAAAAGATCCGGACTAACTGTCCATCGACAGGCATGTGAAGACTACTGTAGGTCGTACCAATCGATCCTAGCAAAGGCTAAGTCTAGTTTTTATAAAAACATTGTTGAATCACAGATGCACAATCCAAAAATGCTGATGTCGACAATAAACCATCTCCTCAACCGTTCCCAGATTAGCTCCTTACCTGATGATCCTAATGATGATCTAGCCGATCGCTTCTCTCGATTCTTTGTGCAGAAGATAGACAAGATCAGGGAATCCATCCCTGCGATGACAACCTCCCCACTAGAATGCTGTTCCTCGGTTCCTGGCTGCACCTCAATGTCTGCATTTAAGCAGGTCACTAGTGATCTAGTCCTAAAGTTCGTATCTCAATCAAAGAAGACAACAAGTCCTCTGGACCCTATTCCCACTGTCCTGCTCCTACGTTGCATTGATCTGCTGCTGCCATGCATAACTAACATAATTAATATGTCATTAGCCTCAGGTCATGTCCCAGCACCTTTCACAAAAGCTGTAGTCAGGCCGCTTCTCAAGAAAACTACACTTGACCAAGAGAACTTGAGCAACTACCGCCTAGTTTCCCTTCTACCATTCCTATCAAAGACACTCGAACGGGTCGTGGCAGACCAGCTGAACTCGTATATCGAAACCTCACACCTTGCTAGTAAGTTCCAGTCTGGCTTTAGAGCTAATCACTCCACAGAGTCAGCATTGCTTCGGGTATACAACGACCTACTTAGGAATGCAGACATGGGTAGAGTGTCTCTGCTTGTTTTGCTCGATTTTTCGGCAGCTTTTGATACCATCGATCACAAAGTTCTTCTAGAGCGCCTCTCATCTCGCCTGGGCATCACTGGCACTGCTCTGCAGTGGTTCAGGTCCTATCTCAGTGGGAGACTCCAGAGTATTGACGTGAATGGACAAAGATCATCTGAAGTACCTCTGAAATATGGAGTACCTCAGGGCTCAGTGCTAGGTCCGGTTTTTTTCACGGTTTATACTCTGCCTCTTGCTGATGTGATTGCCAAGCACAATCTAGGCTTTCACTTCTATGCAGATGACACTCAGTTGTACCTTTGCTCTGATCCCTCCCAGCCTTCGAGCACCTCAAATTCTCTAAACTCACTAGCTGCATGCATTGATGACATCCGCACATGGATGGCAGCAAATTTTCTAAAACTTAACGATGATAAAACTAACTTACTAGTTATGGGCAAACCCAGTGTGATCCAGAGATTGGAAAGGCTGACTCTCAAAATTGGCTCTGCCAGCATATCACCAGTTGAATGAGCTCGAAATCTAGGTGTCATATTCCAAAGCGACCTCTCGTTAGACGACCTTATCAGCTCCTCAGTCAAATCCGCCTATTTTCAGCTTCATAACATTGCTAAAATTCGGGCTTGTTTAGATAAAGATACCACGTCCAAGTTGTTTCATGCATTCGTGACATCCCGTCTCGACTTCTGCAACTCACTGCTCACTGGCCTACCAGCATGTGCGATCAGGCGATTGCAGCTGGTGCAAAACTGTGCAGCTAGGCTTGTCTGTCGTGAGCGTCGCAGTTGCCACATTACTCCACTTCTCGCCGACCTGCACTGGCTACCAGTCAAGCAACGGATTGACTTTAAGGTTTTGTCGCTCACTTTTAGGTCCCTTCATTCTATGGCTCCAGCCTGTCTGTCAGATAGACTACCCCATCAGGCCAAGCATCGTACCACCTGCTTTTCGGAATCCAACAGTCTAGAAATACCTCGTACAAACCTCAAATCCTTTGGAGACCGTTCATTTAGTTCGTATGCTCCCAAAGCCTGGAACTCCCTCCCGACCTGCGTCAGAACATCCCCTGACCTGACCACATTTAAAAGAAACTTAAAAACACACCTATTTAGGACAGCATTTAGTGGGTCCCTGTGATTCGTCCTTGATGTGCTTATGCGTGCTGACACTGTGCATGCTGCCACTAACCACATTTGCATGCTGACCCTGTGCATGTCACCCCTAACCATGTTATTCATTTCGTTTGTTTTTTCAATCATGATTTTACTTACCATTCAATTGCATTTCACATTACAGCAAATGTGAAGCGCCTAGAGAGAGATTAAGTTCTCTGAGGGCGCTTTATCACGTGAATTATTATTATTATTATTATTATTATTATTATTATTATTATTATTATTTATTTTGTATTTTTTTCAAGCATGATTTTACTAACCATTCAATTGCATTTCACTTTGCAGCAAATGTAAAGCACCTAGAAAGAGATTAAGTTCTCTGAGGGCGCTTTATCAAGTGCATTATTATTATTATTATTAAGGCCCCCCCCCCCCGCCGGCAGCATGAGAGACCGAGGAGCAGACCCGAATTGGTAAGCATACAGATGTCCGACGGGCACGTAATTGCTTGCGAGCTACGGTCAAACAACAAACAGAAAGACTTTAAACAGGTCTTAGCTGTATCGGTTTCCCTATAAGATGTTTGCAAAAACTAGGGTATTCGGGAGTGAATTCTGCAGAGAAACGTGTGTGAGCATGCTCAGTGTGCCCCGGCAGCCTTGTAATGCTTGACATGCTTGGTTTACTTTAGACTGGTGAGCTCAAGTTCAAGATGACCCAGTCGGCCGAAGATAGCTTGACATCGGCAGCATTCCAAGCCGGTGGGCAAAAGTTCGTGACTGGTGGTACTCACGGACAGTTCTATCAGTGTGTGAGTCTCGATCGTTGCTTGCCCTAGTCCCTTGTCATGCTTGTTGGCTGCAGGATTTCTATGTCATTCACATCGTGCATTACTTTCTTTTTTGCATTTTCAGTGGATCGGCCAACTTAGCTCGTGCTAGTTGTGCCCTTTGCGCCTTGGCTTACTAAATGGGACATGCAGTTGACAAGATCACAACACTCTGACGTATATAACATGTGGTCGATTGTGGGGTCTTCCTCTTGTCACCAATAAATGTAAACATGTAATTCTTCTGGTGAAGCTCCTTTGAACTTGGCAGCAATAATAATAATAATAACAACAATAATAATAATGGTATAGCATTTGTAAAGGAAACCGAAGAGAACTATATCTCCCTTGAGGTACTTGACATATGCTGGAAAGAGCGTGTCAATTGGATAGTAATAATATGCTCAGTGTCAGCATTTGCAAGGACATAAAGGCAATTACTAAGATGAAGTAAAAGCTGTGATGAGTAGGTGGTTTTTAGATTCTTTAGAAATGTTCAATCAGGGGATGTCGTTACCCCAGCAGTAGTGAATTCCTGGCTTTGCTTGCATTCAAACTGAAGATGCGGTTAACAAAGGATTTGAGGGTGGCTAGAGGCTCAACTCAACGACTTGAGTCAGGAGGTACGATGCGATGCCTGTGTAGGAATTATTTCGCTATATGGCCGTATATACCTCTCACCGACCTGCACTGGCTTTCCATCAAGGAGTCCAGCAAGATCATGAAATCTTTTTGTTCCATGTTGGAATTACACCTCTGATATGACTGTCCTTGTTCGTGGCAGCCGTACATACCTTTACCGACTTTTGCTTGTTTCCAGATTCTGAATTCCAGATCCAGTAGCTCTGTGGCTCGAATCTAGCTGCACTAACAAAGTTGACAGGTTTAAGTAAATTTGTAAATAAATAATTGCATCGTAAAATGAGCATGAATAATAATAATCAGAATACATTTGTTAGAGCGCCCTTGGAAAACTCAATCTCTTTCTATGCACGCTACATTAGCTGTAAAGGACGCATGAAAGGAGGAGTAGCATCTGAAAGGAGGAGTACCTTTCAGAGCTGAAATATCCACGGGTTTTGCCGAACCTCGAGACAAAATGAAAATAGTAGCTTTCTTTGCAGTAACTTAGTATGTGCAGCTACAAATCTTGTCAAGTATTTTAGGGCATAGCAGGGTCGAGGACATAGTCGGTAGCTGTGCATATTTGTGCCGATATGTAGATAAAGCTGCTTGCCACTCTACAGTTGACCGATGGAGGATGGCTGGATGTACTTATGCTGAAGCGAAAATAATGTACAGGCTGCAACTTATGGCAGCAAGACTCGGACCTTCAGATCTGACGAGGCTTGGCATTTCTCTGGCGTCATGAGGCTCCATAGTTTCTGCATGGGGTTGCTCTTTTCCACAACTCCTCGATGAAGCCAAGAGGATACTCTCTACAGTTATGCATACACTGCACTGCCTTTTGATGGCAGAGCCTAAAACGGCCTGCTTTTGCATCGACTTTTAGCAAGAAAGGCAAGCATCACCCTCGGCCCACTCTGCTGTGCAACATTGCACTCTCTCTCTCTCTCTCTCTCTCTCTCTCTCTCTCTCTCTCTCTTTCTCTCTCTCTCTCTCCCTCTCTCTCTCTCTCTCTCTCTCTCTCTCTCTCTCTCTCTCTCTCTCTCTCTCTCTCTCTCTCTCTCTCTCTCTCTCTCTCTCTCTCTTCCCCATTCATTGTCTGTTACTTTTCAGCCGATCTATGACCAAGTAGTCATTGAGCATTGTCTGTCGTCAAAGCATCGACTAGTAAGTGGGGTGGCTCACAGGGTCAGCTCGTCCCCTCTGAGCTCTGAGCAGCTTCGATGCAGTGCAGATGAAAGTGAGGTGCCATGACCGGCAATAGTGCTGCTGGCAGAACTTGCACGGAGCAAGTGAGCCAGTGCTGCTGCTGCTGCTCGTGTACACCCTCTCAGCATTGATAGCTGTTTTGCCCCTTTTCCCGTTTTCAAATGATCCGTGGTCAAATGCCCTGTCATCAGAATATCCATAAAGTGTTGCTTTCTCACTGACTGTAGTGGGTGCACGGAAGGGTTTCGTCGTCGGTTCCCTAAGCCTGCATGATCGCTTCGACCTGGGTTCAGCCACTTCAGCGGGCGACCGACACCTGCCGCCTAGACATGCGTGTCAGCAACATGCTCGCTTTGCTTGTCACGTGAGCCACTCCAGCAGCAGCTGGGCTTAGTAAGGCGCCATTGCAGCTGCCCCTTGTTGCTGCGTGCAGGACCTCGACGGACGCGTGCTGGACTCGTGGGAGAGTGTGCGGGTGCAGTGCCTCGCCTGTCTCAACGACGGTCGCACGGCGGTGGCAGCGGACACGCACTACAGGCTGCGCACATACGACTTCGAGGCACTCACTGACACACTGCTGTGAGTGTGTCTTTGCATCAGCTCGCGCCAGTCTTGTATACCTGTGAGTAGGTCACTGTTAGCATAGGAAGCATGCTTTCCTCATTGACTAATAATGAGAATGATGGCGATAATAATGAGCGTCTGTATTGCACCACGTGAGTGGAACTATATTTCTTTCTAGGCGCTCAGCGTATGTGGCAAAGGAAACTCGTCAAATTACCAAAAAATCCAGGTGGGGTTTTAGTTTCTTTTTAGATATCGTTAAGTCAGGGGCTGTCGTCAAATCGGGGGGGGGGCTGTCGTCAAATCGGGGGGGGGGCTGTCATGACGTCAGTAGGAAGTGTGTTCTAAGCTTTAAGCACAGCCGAACCGAAGGCACGGCCCCCTAAGGATTTGAATTTGGTTAGAGGCACAGCTAGACGACATGAGTCACAACAGCAGGTGGTACGATGTGAAGCCTGACGAGGGAGTATCTTGGATGTATGTTGGCTGGAGCAAGAGGATGAAGAGATTTAAAAAGGAGTGATGATCACCTTGAAGTCGGCGCACTACTTGATGGGAAGCCAGTACACGTCGGTGAGAGGTAGTGTAATGAGGCAGCTGTAGCATCACGGCAGACAAGCTTAACTGCCGAGTTGTCCACCAGTGAGTCACTGATCTAGACTGGCTGTCACAAATGCATGGACCAGCTTGGCTGTGGTAGCCTTGTCTAAGCAGGCCCAGATTGTTTATGCTGATATATAGCTGAAAGTACGCTGAATTAATGGGGGAGTTTATGTGGTCCTCTATCGAAAAAAAGTCACTCTGGACCAGCACACTAGATTGCGTGCAGTAGGAACAGGAGATATGCTTGCCGAGCCCATTCTGAGGATTTGGCTATCCACTTTCTTCAAGTCTGCTAAGTTTTTCTCTAACTAATAAGCTGAATTCTTCGTCATTCAATTCGAAAAAGTTTGTTGCAGCCAATAAGTGCAAATGTTAGCAATACATTGTACCATAGATTTGTAAGAGTTAGTGCGAGGGATCTGTGTTTTTAGCTACAGCTGTGAACCATTGGCACAGAAGAAAGCTCTGGGTAGTGATGGGTCGGCGATTGCTTTGGCAAGAGGGTTAGTATAAGCTGTGAAAAGAAGTGGACCAAGCAAGGATTCCAAGAACGACAGGCCGCCCTGTACTTTGAAGGCTCCTCGGTTGACTTTGCCCGTTGACATCGAGGCTACGAAATGTTCCTCTGATACGTGTATGTATGTGTATGTATGCAACCTAAACCGTTTCACTGCTGTTCGACTGATGGCCATGCGGGGTGGTAGGCGCTCAACGAGGACTTGGGAATCAATGGGTATCAAATGCTCCCGAGATATACTGTAGAAGTAGCAGAGACTGCCTGAGTCAGCATTTCCTTGAAAGGTCATTCACTATATACTCATAGGAGTGTTGACTGTGTGGAGGGATTAGCTGTAACGCCTGACTGGACCTTAGTTGTAACATTTGAATTTTTGAGGTAAGAGTTCAGCTGGCCTACTACAACTGGTTACGGTATCTTTGATGCATGTGACGCTAGGGAAAGTGGATTGAAGTTGCTATAATTCTCCTGGTTCCGACTTCTTAATTAGCGGCTTAGCTACAGCCTCTTTGAAGGATGCTGGGACAAGATCAGAGGACGTTTATTTTGTTAGTTATGCAGGGCAGCAGCAAATCTATGTAGCTCTAGCATGTAGCAATAGGTCTAGAGAGCATTTCTTAGACTAGGAGATGAACTGCGAGATGGGGTCACTAGTGGCAGGCGTGTAGGTGGGCACCGAGTTAAATCAAGTGGCGGCGAGTCCAGTGGCCACGGTTTCATCTTGGATTGACTTTGCGATCTTATTTATCTTGCCAAGAGAAACTATCAACTAACTTGCCACTAGGACTGCAAGGTGAGATGTTGACCTATCAGCTGTTAAGTAGATGGTTGACGGTCGACATCAGAAAATTTAGCGGATAATAATAATAATGATGATACACTTGATAAAGCGCCCCCAGAGAACTCAATCTCTTTCTAGGCACTTTACATTTGCTGCAAAGGAAACACGATCGAATGGTGAGTTGAAATATCATGCTTGATAAACAACATGAATAACATGGTTAGGGGTGACATGCACAGGGTCAGCATGCAAGTGTGATTACTGGCAGCATGCAACAGTGTGAGCACCTATAAGCACATAAATGACGAATCGCAGGGACCCACTAAATGCTGTTGTAAATTGGTGCGTTTTTAATTTCTTTTTAAATGTTGTCAAGTCAGGGGATGTCGTGGTGCAAGTCGAGAGTGAGTTTCAGGCTTTGGGAGCATACGAACTAAATGCACGATCTCCAAAGGATTTGAGGTTTGTGCAAGGTATAGGTAAACAGTTAAATTCCGAAAACGGGTGGTACTATGCTTAGCCTGGTGGGGGAGTAGATTCGATAGGTAGGCTGGAGCCAAAGAATGAAGGGACCTAAAAGTGAGTGACAAAACCTTGAAGTCGATGCGTTGCTTGACTGGTAGCCAGTGCAGGTCGGTGAGAAGTGGTGTGATTTGGCCACTTCGATGCTCACGACAGACAAGCCTAGCTGCAGAGTTTTGCACCAGCTGTAAGCCCCTGATTGCACGTGCCGGTAGGCCAGCAAGCAGTGAGAGAAGTCAAGACGGGATGTCACGAATGCAACCAAATTGTACCAAATGTACCAAATTGGATGTCCTATCCCTATTTTAGCAATGGTATGTAGCTGAAAGTAGGCAGGCTTGATTGTGGAGCTGATGTGGTCGTCTAACAAAAGTTCTCTGTGGAATATGACACCTAGATTGTGTGCATATTTAATGGGAGATATGCTAGCAGAGCTGATTTTGAGTGTTAGCCGGGGCGGGGAGCATATTTTTGCCGTCAGCATAAGGGTCTTCAGATTTCTTGATTCGTTTCTTGATAGTTTGTATAGGGAGAGTAAATTGCTGGCTCAATAAGATCCACGTTGTGGTCCGATGTGCTGAATTTGGTAATAACAATAGATATTGAGTGCCTAAAATCAGGGGAGAATAATTAATCAAGTTTGTGTGACTTTTGTTGTGAGTAGGTTCGTGCACGTGAACGCCATAAGAAATCAGCTTGTGCACAAAGTTAACATCGCCACTTGTTAACATCGCCCACAACGAGGAAAGGACGATTTCTTGCACGCAGAATTGAAATGAGATACGAAAAATCTGAACAAAAACAAGTTGGTACCTGGGGCCTGAGATATTAGGGACGCACTACAAGCTGTTTCTAAAGACGGCTACGAAGGGACAGCACAGCTTGAAATTGACGGAGGTGCAATCGACAATGGCTAATCCAAGGCCTGTCAGTTTCTATTGACCCAGGGATGTGGAAAAAGGGTCAAGTACCACATTTACCGCTGGTTTCCTACCTGCACTGTTTGCACTTGTGATTTGTGTTGATTCGCCAGTTCTAAAATGATTTTGCCTGCATTGTACGTGCATCTGTACTCGTCTGTCATCATTGATCTCCCATGCATTGTAGTACTATACTCTCTTTCTTCCTTCAGAATTCAAGAGGATCATCCAATTATGTCATTTACTCTAAGTGACGATGGGCGTTATGCACTGCTCAACGTAGCCACTCAGGTGAGAGATGCTTTTCATACTTTTAGTCACCAGTGTGAAGGCTTCTTTTGTGTGAATTTACTCTCAAGACCAACAGTATTTGAAGCTGCTTCAGCAGCCTCCAGAACAGTGTGCCTACTTGCCCCTTCATTTTGAGTAAATATTGAATGATGCTGTTACCAAAAGTAAGCAAAGTGGTTAAAATAAAAAGGCAACTTGTTCACACTATTATCAAGTATCACACATAGTTTATTGAGGTAATATGATGCTAGTTACAAGTTGGAAATATCCTCGTCAGCAGACGTGGTGCCTCATCAGCAAGCAGACTTGATGCAGATGGCTAGCTGCAACCGTCACGTGACTTCATCCCACAAGTGCTCGATCCCAGACTGACTCGACCATTCCACAAGCATCACGGGTCAGTAAAAACAGAATATGGATATAGCATTAAAAATGATCTCTTATCTTTAGCTAATACGTGTTTTGGTTCGTTGTCGTGTTGGAAAATGATAATCCAGTCTACAAAGTACCCTTGCCCTTCAGAGTCTTACTTTCTAAATGGTCTAAATACACATCTTGGATCATGATGCCGTGAAGGACTATACAGTCCAGGACTAGGATGCAAAAGAGCACGAATTTGCTCATATCTTACCCTCCCTACAACTCTAAAATATAAATATAACTCATTTGTATAGCGCCCTAAAAGAACTTAAATCTCTATTCTGGCGCTGTTCATATGCCAATTGGCTCAAGCCCACGACCTCGGTCATCAAATACATTTAACCTGACCTCGATCAAGGCCAGCACCTTAGCCACTGGGTCAAACACTACCCAAATCTTAAGCAATCCAATGATTCCGAGCTCTGGTCTACTGTGGATGGCTTACTATATTTTTCAAAGAGAGAAGTGTTTTTTTGCTTCACTACTCGGTAACCCAGACCGGCCTTATCTATTCGCTTTCTGGCGGTATCACATTTAATTCGCATCCCAGGCTATTCTTGCAGTTTTTCACCATGAGCTTTGACATAGTCACAATTTCCGGAGGATATTATTATGTCTGACTGGATCTCCTTTCTACCACATCATCGATTTCTTAGTGTGTCGAACCAGGTCTCGAGATGCGCATGCTCAAAAAACATACTTCAAACCTCGATGGTAACCGAGAAAATTTCCGACACGGTGACAAGATTTTCACTTCGAAGTCCTCAGACGACGTTGCAACAGTCCCTGTAAACAGAAATAATGGCCATAGGGTGAAGAGTGGTTTGTGGCTATTGCTTTAGCTGCTATCGTATGTCTTGAATTCATTTTTGCAGTGCTGCTGCTGTCGTCTTAGCTCGGGTAAAGCCTGTAGCCAAGATTTCACACGGGAGCCAATGTAGAAGCCATTGGCTAAGCATTTAGAAGGAATGCTATCGAATTCTCGATCCAGGTCCAGGCATTTGCCAAGGTCAGGCTTTCTTCATTGCCCATTTCAAAACAGTACAAATCTGTTTAGTGCTGACTGCACCAAATTACGTGAAAAGAGGACTTGCAGTATTAAAGGTTAATTAGTACCTGTACAATAGGCTACGTGCAGATCTCATCTGAAGTTTGTGTCCTCTTCTGTATAAAAAAAAACCCATCAGTGAATCACAAAATCTTATGACCCTTGGCAATGAATGCTGTCCCCAAAAGTATCTTGCTCACTTCTTTCGTTCAGTTCTCCATCCATTCTTCAGTCGTTGGAGAAAGGTTACGATGAGACTGGTGGTATGGATGAGAATATTTGTTTGTTCTCGATGAGTTTGGTTTTCTTACTAAGTCAGACGCACGCCCTCACACAGATGGCCTCTGGTTTACTGCAGACATAAAACTAGCTATGATCACCACCAAGTACTGGCTTGATAAAGCATGCAATGTTTCAAACTGACTGTTCACCGACTGGCATGCGAGGACCTCTGTAGGCAGTAGCGGAGTCAGGGGTGACAATTGCTCCCCCCACCCCATGGACAAAGGGAAGTATCTATATCCTGGGGCAAATTTTCCCAGGCCTTGGTGGGAAGGGATTCTTGCCTCCAACGTGAATATCCTGGCTCCGCCCCTTACTGTAGGTCTTACCAATCCTCCAAGCTCAGGCCAAATTAGACTTGTATGCAACACAGGAATTGGATGCACAATCGAAAAATGATGTTGACTATCAGCCATCACCTTAACCACTCCCAGGTCAGCACCAGATCCTTGCGGCGATTTCGCAAATCTTTCCCCCGAGGTTCTTTGTCACAAAGAGATAAAGCTGAAGAATCAATCCCTAAGGCAACAGCCCCACAGGCCTCCTCACCCTCCATTCCTGGCTTTTTACCTCTATGTCTGCCTTCAGGCCTACTACTACTACTACCACTACTACTACTGACCTCACCTCAAAGTTGATCAAAGTCAGCCTCTAAGAAGAGTTATAGCTGTCTAGGCTCCGTAGACATAACGGTTCTCCTTCTGCTCTGCTTAGATTTACCACGTGGCCCTACATACATAACATAATAGATACCCAAATGTCCTCTGCCTCAGGCCTCAGCTCCTTTAAATCCTCTAAAAGGCTGTTGTTAGGCCACTCCTTGAAAAGTCAACACCAGACCAAGCGAACTTCAAAAACTTTTGCTTTAGTCTCCTTACTGTTCTTCCTATCGAAGTACACCGGAATAAGTAGTGGCAGATCAACTAAACTACTAGATCAAAACTTGAAACATAACAAGTAAGTTCAAGTCAGGTTTTAGCCGTGATGGCTCACCAGGTAAGGTGGTTGCTTTTCATGACCTCGGCCCCGAGGTCGTTGGTTTGAATCCTGCGGCGGGTGACTCTTTATTGCCACTGCAAGCAGCGGTGATAGCCGTAAAGTCTCTTCTGTCGCTTTACAAAAGAGGCTGTCGAATCAGCTAGTATTTTTTAGACCTTATCACTGCACATAATCAACCCTGTTGCAAGTGTGTGAATGGCATTCTCAGGAATGCTGACTTAGGTTGAGTTTCTTGGCTAGCTCTGCTAGATAGCACAGCAGAATTTAATACCATTGATCACCAAGTCCTTCTTAAGTGCAGATCTTCTCGCTTGGCTGTCACAGGCATTGCATTGCAATGTTTTAGGTCTTATCTCCTTATGAGATTTCGGAGCATATGTGTAAACAAACAGGGACCAGTGCTTGGTCCAGTTCTTCTCACATTTTATACTCTCCATGTTGCCGTTGTAATCGCCAAGCACTTCATCAAAGCTTTGGTGTTGTCTGGATCACACACAACAGGTGTACATGTGCCTTGATCCTTCCCTACCTTCTAGCACCTCGATCTCTCTTAACTCTCACTTTCAGCACGTAATTTTGGCATTTGCACGGATGGCAGCAAACGTTCGGACTCATATTAAAAGACGAGAAAAACCATCTTACGTGTTATGGAAAACCTGCTCGAGAAGTGGAGAGCCAAACCGTCAAAAAATATGCTTGACCAGCGTATCTCCTGTAGCTTCTGCAGGAAATCTCGGTGTCCCTTTCCAAAATCAACTTTCCTAGGTGACCACTTCAGGTCCTCCTGTTAGGCCTGCCCGCTTTCAGGTATAATCGCCAGTGCAATAATTCGGGTCTGTTTAGTTAAGGATGCTTCAGCCAAGCTGATCCTCGCATTTGTAACATTCAGCCTAGACTTCTGTAGGTCACTCACTACTCGCTGGGTCCTCGTGCCTCTGCAACAAGACGCTCACACAGTTGCCTTATAACTCGGCAGCTCTGCAGGCTTTTTCATCGCAAGCCTCGAAGCTCTCACAGTTTTCACCACTTTTCACCGACCTTTGCCAGCTCTCCGTCGAGCAGCACATTCTTCGCTGCACGACTTGTGCACGGTTTTGTCGCTCACTTTTAAGTCTCTTCATTCTTCTGCTCTCTCTCTCTCTCTCTCTCTCTCTCTCTCTCTCTCTCTCTCTCTCTCTCTCTCTCTCTCTCTCTCTCTCTCTCTCTCTCTCTCTCTCTCTCTCTCTCTCTCTCTCTCTCTCTCTCTGCCCAACCCATATGAAGTAATTCCTAATCAGGCTTTGCATCCTACGATGTGCTCTTCTGACTCCAGTCATTTAGCTGTTCCACTAACCTCAATTTTTTCGGAACCGGTAACCTCATTTTTCATTGCTCGTACAGGCAATCAGTCACTCCATCACTATGATTTTCGGGACGTCCCTTGATTGTACAGAGATTCTAAAAACCCACCTGTTTTTCACAGCATTTTCTCAGCACAGCAAAAGGGTTCA
Organism: Cristatella mucedo; assembly: GCA_009760855.2. Taxonomy (NCBI): domain Eukaryota; kingdom Metazoa; phylum Bryozoa; class Phylactolaemata; family Cristatellidae; genus Cristatella; species Cristatella mucedo. The sequence goes on from WPIO01000153.1 coordinate 172,551, forward strand.
TAATAATTATCCTGGGTTTGCTTATGAGTGTTGACACTGTGCGCGTTGTCACTAACCTATTGACATGCATATGTCCAAGCATATGTCAAGTACCTGGAAGAGATTTAGATCTCTTTAGGGAGTTCTAAACATTTTTTATTAATAATATTAGTATTATTCGTACGTGATATAAAGGCAAATGGGCGACTGAAAAGGGTACTTTGGGGCGTATGCGATCAGACCTATAGCATATGCTGGCGAGTTGATTGGTTACTCCAGAGCCGCTAGATTAGAGGATATTGTGGGCCTCATGAACAAACTGCAGCATTCTATCTCGGTTAGTCTAGCAGGTGCTAATTGATCTTTATGCCTATTCGATGAGACCATTCTTGACAATTGAAGACCTAACGCCCTAGCACGGGAGTACTTTAGGGTTACTGAAAACTAGCGATCCTATTGGATGTATTTGCTCGCGCTTCAGCAGAAAATATAGCCAATTTGCTTCTCCGCAAAACCTCAAGAGTAGAATGAGCACGATTTGCCAGCAGATGCGTGTGTGCAGACTTCACTGCGGGACTTCTTTCCTTCCGGTGTCCTTCTTTTTTCCTTCTTTCGATTGCGTCCACTGAGGATCCCCGAGGTTGGTCCCACTTGCCGAAGCAGCTCCGTCCACTCTGCGCCTGGTCGATCGTGCACGCGTGCCGCAATCCTGCTGCGACCCATCTCGTCTCATCTCATCACGGATGAGCCGGAGAGCTTCCAACGATTCTGGCTCTGGCTCCGTGATCTGCTGTACTTTTCATGTGCTCTATTTTTTTTTTGCAGGGTTTGCACATCTGGGACATAAAAGACAAGGTGATGGTGAGAAAATTACAGGGCCTCCGACAGGGCTTCTATACAATCCACTCAGCCTTTGGGGGCGTCGACCAGAAATATGTAGCCAGCGGCAGTGAGGGTAAGCTAGTTTGTACTGTACAGCCTTCCTGCCTGCTGCTCACCTGTTCCTCACCTTTCAGAATGTTGTCATTGAATTTTAGCAGCTTCGAGCACTCGCCGAATATAATCGATAGTAGTTCTGTCACATTCGAACTGCGCGGACTGCCAGATTCCGTAATGTCTCTTATATTTGAGATTTGGTCTGCCGTTGGATTTAAAAAATGTCTTGTCTGCTTTGCGGTCTTTGTTGTTTGAAAGCTCACACAAGTTGTATTGAAATTGAAAGTTATTAAGAAATATTTGAGAAAGTCTGACAGCCATGATTTGTGATGAAAATACCTTAATGGAGACATTTATGTGTATAGTAGTAACTGAAGAAGCTCTTTCAATGGCTCCTTACCCACCATGCTGCGTGCCAAGATAACCCTTAGCTGACAGAAAGGTTTATTTAAAATGATTGGAAGGACTCTTCAAGAAGACACGAAGATGCATCTATCTGTATGAGTATATTTATTATATATATGCTTCTGTGTGAATATATTTATTTACTATAATTCGAAGTAGCAATTGCACAGCTGCATGACAACTAAGCTTGCCGCCTAAGATTACACCAAAGTTCCGGGAAAATTCCCTAGTCAGAATTGTGAGATATCTTATATATAGGCAGAAGAAGTCTTGGATCTTGGCAGTCAGTGTTAGTATGTAGATTTTTGTGGAGGATCCTTTCATTGTGCTTTTGAGAGAGAGGAGTATTGTATGCTGCTTCTTTGAGGCCTTGGTGCTATGATTGGACCTTATTTTGGGTTTTTTGTGTCTGCTTTGCTATAGACAATCACGTGTACATTTGGCACACCCGAGACGAGATGCCTCTGATGACATTGGAAGGCCACTCATCCACTGTCAACTGTGTGCACTGGAACCCTCGAAACCCAACCATGATAGCGAGTGTCTCGGACGACTGTACTGTGCGAATATGGGGTCCGAAGAACCGAAGCCCAATTAGAATCAACAATCAGCTCAGTCGGAACGGTAATTTTGGCTGGGCTGACTCAGCCTGAAGTAACTTGTTCTTTCTCCTCGCTGCCTGCTTCATTGCAGCGGTGTTGTATTTGAGACTGGGCTTTAGTTTACTAAGATTATTGGAGTTTCGTTTTGGCACTTTGCATGTGGCGTAGGCGCGGTTTTACTTGGCATGTGTAAGTGAGAATGTGTAAGGGAGAAAAGTGGGGTGCAACTGAATAGCTTGGTCGCCACATCATACCTCATATCATATTGGCCAAGCCTGAACAGTGACTAAGGTTTTTCCAATCAGTTGTACACATTCCAATTAGGTTTAAAGAGTGGAAAACCTCAATTCTGTGTATCTAATCTCTGTGCTCATCCTTATTTGTCAGCATTGTGTTCGTTGTGGTCGTAGTGTAATAGTGACGATGACAACTTTGACCATGAAATCTCACTGCAGAACTGACTCCTTGCACCCCAAGTTTATTATCCGTAGGTCGATCACTGTGCTTGTATATTCAATGTGATGTAATATATAATAATAATATTAATAATAATACATTTGATAAAGTGCCCTCAGAGAACTCAATCTCTTTCTAGGCGCTTTACAATTGCTGCAAAGGAAACACGATCGAGTGTGTGTCCTGTAACTCTACAAAGCCACAAGGACTTAGTGGTAGGCCGGATAGTTTTCCAAAGTGCACTCAAAGCCTATGTGGCTTTCGGTATGCATTTAATAGCCAACAGACTTTATTTCACGCAACACGGCGAAAGTGAAAAGCGAAGCTGAGTATATAGTAAGGACAGCTGAGTGAGCAGCAGAGGCAGTGACTAGCATGGAAGCAGCAGCTCAGGACGGCTGGAGAGGATGTGCCACAGTCGGCAGCAGGAGAGCAGATGTCAATGCCTGAGCTTCACTGGCTGTCAATGAACCGTAGAATCGACTTCAGGATTCTCTCCTTGACTTTCAGGTCGCTTCACTCACACCAGCTTACGACCTCCTCACTCATCCTGTCAGAGCTCTCGAATCGTGTGCTTCAGTGCCGTTCCTTGAACTAAGTTGAAATATTTTAGTGATGGGGGCTTCAGTTCGTATTCGCCGAAAGTCTGTAACTTACCAGCCTCCTTCTATCACTCCCTACAGTGATTTTGTCTCAACTAAAAGCCTGCCTGTTTCTTTCTAGCTTTCCCTGCACGCAATTGAACATGTCTTCCTTTTGTACCTTTGCGCTTTTAGTCCTTACTTGTTTATGATTCAGTGCATGCTACTGACCAACGGTAAACGTCGGCTTGCTTCCTAGTGTTGTCTTGTGTGCTTTTACTTAAGTGTAAGCATGATAGCGCGTACATGTCTGTAGCCCTTGGTTACTGCTTCTCTTGCAGCACGCTGTAAAGCACCTGGATAGAGGTTCTATCTCTCCCTGGGACACTATGCAAACGACCTAATATTATTGCTTTAAAATGTATGACTTCTTTGCCAGCAGATAGTGAGTGATGCCCGTCAGAGGAACCGGTAGACGTGCGGCCGGTTTGAGCGTGCTGACACTGTGCATGCTGCCACTAACCACATTTGCATGCTGACCCTGTGCATGTCACCCCTAACCATATTATTCATTTCGTTTGTTTTTTCAAGCATGATTTTACTTACCATTCAATTGCATTTCACTTTGCAACAAATGTAAAGCGCCTAGAGAGAGATTAAGTTCTCTGAGGGCGCTTGATCAAGTGAATTAGTATTATTATTATTATTATATATTACATCACGCCATTTGACCGTCATCTAATGCACCGATTCAATTTGCTGACCGTTGATCTTGTAGCCGATTTGTTTTCAGAAGACGTTTTAAAAACGGTGGCCTTGTCTGTTTTCTCCTTTTAATTAGGGAATACCCACTGTGCACCTAGCTAAAGATCTCACCAGCACCCTTACTGTGTCTATTACCACCGCTGGCTTTGTGGATCTACCAAAATACCATCGAACCTGTACAGATAGTATTAAATGTATCAATTCGGGTGGTTCTAAATGTGGCCGAATAGGCGTTAAGGCCGAAAAAGTCAGCCGAGCATCCCTCTGCTAAAGGAGCGGTGACTGACTGACCCAGGTTGATGGAACTTGCTTCTCTTAGATGTCACGACACCCAAGACCCGATGACATTTAAAAAGGAGTTAAAATCTATCTGTTCCTCACATGCTCTATTTGGAGTGAGCTGCCTCTTGCATGCAAAGCATGCATGCTGATACTGCATGCTAGCACTGACCAATAGACACACTCGATCCCTGCTTATGTAAAGTGGCTAGGAGAAGAGAGTTACTTCTCTTGGGGTGCTATAAAAATGTCCCTACTATTGCGAACGGATGCAATACAAAGAATTCTCTGATCTACGACATCGAACCACAGCACAACTACTTTGTAACAATAGCTGGATTACTACTCGAGTATCAGCCTTCTTGTGCCCACCGGTTCTCTCAGTACGACCATGCTTCCTTTACAGCATCTATAAGAGATTAAGTTCTCCGAGGGCGCGTTGCAAAAGTATTATTACTATTATTACAATTATCAGTTTGTCGCTCCTCATCGTTGCTTAGAGACGATTAGCAACGAGCGATAGAGACGATTAGCAACGAGCGATGCTGCTCTGTGGGGCTGCTAGCCTGAGGAACAACAGGAGGAACCCGTCGTTAGGTCTTGTGACCTACGTACGGCCTGTGTGCCGGAATGCCACAGATTTGGCTGCTTCTTCTTCTTCTCCAGCCGCTCTCCACAGGGAAGGAAACTTTATTAGTTCGTCCTCAGCTCGGCTGTCACTTACTCAGTTTCCATCTTACTTTTTCTGTTGCCTGACATGAAAACTCTAGAGTTTTAAAAAGTTTTGAAAAGGCCTAGAGTTTTAGAGTTTAGAGGCGTAACTAACGTTAGTTATGCTTTAGATTCGAAGCCTCGAAAGCGTTTCGCTCACGTTTCGATGAAGCGTCGAAACGTACAAAAGAGGAAAGCTGTACAAAACCATCCAGCAAAGCAGAAAACCACTTCATCGCGGTACCCACGCATATATAGCTACGGACGGACGTATTTACTGCATACGCGTACACTCGATTCGGACAGAGATCCGTTCACTCTCGCAAACGCCTGCATGCATTCTCATACACAAGCATCTGCATCGACTGATTCCAAGGGCAAGGTCGTGGCGCAGCCACTGCTGCCCGACCGGTCGGCCACAGCAACGGTCTTGAATGGTGTGAACCCACCGCTGCTGCTGTTGTGGGGGCTAGCTCGGCATGAATAGGTCGCCATCTATTCCCTGTGTTCCCTGTGCTTTCCTTTGGGCTTTTCGTCCTTGCATTCGATGCTGGAAAGCCTTGCGCACATCCTGCGTACGTCCCTGCCTTTTCAGGGTCAGGGTCGCCTGCAGCTGCCGATGATGGGCACTAACCGTGACGTGCTGCCTGCGCCTCTGACTGTTGCCAGCTGACAGGCGCCAATGTAGACAGCCTGTGACTGCTGACAGCGGTGGACGGTGATTGTGAACTCGGTACGGAGCAAAGATCCGCCGGAGCAAAGGCGAGCCGCTGGTGGAAAGCGACTGCATCAGTGGCACCTTGCTACGACTCTTCGGTCTCCAGCTGCATCTAGGAAACCTGGGGGACCACCATTTTTGTGTGTGCGGCTTGGCTGTCCTGGTGGCTTTGGCATTGCAAATCTTTATCGGTATGGTATGTGCGTATAGCGGTTTCCCATCATAATTAGGAAATAGCAATAAGTGTAAGTAGGTGGACCCTTTTGGTCTGTTTTGTAACACGCGTTCACTCTTTGTTAGCTCACAAGAATGCAGCTACAAAAGCTAAAGTTTGTCTGACACCTGTGCATGCATCTTGGTGCCCCTGCTTGGAAGGCACTCTGACTGAGAGACTTGCAGCCATTTCTCACGTGTTGGCTGTATCTGTGCCATTTAGTTAGTGGCTTTTTTGCTTAATCTTCATCGTGCGAATTTCAAAAATGAATGCATGCCTGCTATAGCATGTAAAACCAATCTCCAAATGTTATAGTAATTGGAACGCACGTTCTTGATGCTGACAACTACTGCTGCTGCCTGCTGACGGTGGCAAAGTGAGGTGGTAGCTTTCTGAACTAAAGAGGCGATTGGCCTAGCTAATGAGTGCTACTAATGATACTAAGCTGTTGCTTTTGTACCTAGCTGTTGGAAATGGCTTAATAATTCGCTGTTGTATATCCTGCCACACCTTTGCTTTGGTGGACTGTAAGAGATTGGTTTTTAATAAAGCAGGCTGGTTGAGGAAGCTACGTTTTTATGTCATGAGACCTTGCTCTGAACTCACTGCTTTTAGCTTGTAATGCTGTCACTCCTACACGTGATTGGCGGCTGCTTGCATGTTGGTAGGCGAACCGTCTGAACTACAAGTCTCGGTGCATTAAGTCAATGGAGATTGCTTTTGGCATGGCTCGCATGCAGCCTTGCTGATTGATGCTGGTAACTAAACCAGTTACCCCAAGTTGTATTATGGTTATATTGCTAAAATATGATAGAAAGATTAACTGCAGTAAGACATAACTTACCTCATGTGAGCAGATGGCAAGATTTGCTTTGGCTTGGCCATGTCTTTCAATGTGAGATGCACACACAAAAACACTAAAAATCATTTACTTAGTGCGTCGGCAGCATAGACGGAGGGGACATCCATGGCGACAAATTTCTAGCAGTTGCCATTTAAGTAGACGGCACAATTAAATTCATACTAGCTCCACTATTATTGGAAAGACCAGCTTCTTAGCCGTCATTAATGCCAGCCAGGTCGACTACCAGAGGGGGTGCCTGACAGTTATGACAGGCAACCCGGTTGCACTGAAACGCTTTCGGTGGTTTCATCATCATCACCTTGCTTGCTGTGTGCAAGACCACACGTCTTGGACTTGAAATCCATCGTGGGGTACCGTTACCGTCTTTTAGTGTACTTTTGAAAACATTCCATGGTAACATAGAGCTTCTCCTGTTGGGTGACACTCAGGTTTGTTAATCTAAAATCTTGGAATGACATTTCTAGAAAAGCTTTGCTGTAATTACTCTAGCAGTATCGTTCACATTTTACGAGGTGCCTGTTTTCTGCAGTTTGCTCAGTACTCAACTTTAAATAGTGCAACAACAAGAAAAAAATCAGTTGATGTAGCCCTGGCAGGGTGTAAGTTTCCCTACCGTGACTTTGTCCACGACGTCCTGTTTGGCAGTTACCGCCAACGGCTTGGTGTACTTTCCATTTGCTTGTCATTACCTTTAGCCGATTTGATAGCTCCTTTATGTAGCAGCTTCACGGCTATCACAACCGCCTGCAGGGGTCAGTACAGGATCGCCCATTGCAGAACTCGAACCCACGACGCAGGTCGTGAAGAGAGTGCACCTTGCCCCCTGTGCTAAGACCTCTACTTTTATGTATTGCACATGTCCGGCTGCGGGCACGTTAAGTCAGTGAAAAATTTAGGTTTCGGCTGATCTGAACACACAGGCTTTGACAGATAAATGCAACTCGATGTCAATTTCAACAAATATTTATTCTTGTAGATAAGTAACGATCTGATTACATAGCCTGGTTATAGAAGGCATTGTGCTTTTTTCATTAGCCCAAAGTTAGCTTCCTTGGTCTGGTTCGTCTACTGCTGTCTCTGCGAAGGTTGGATTTGGAGAAAGGATTTTACATTTAGTGATGGCAGCATAAAGCATTCTGCTCGTGCCAGAAAATACTGCCACTAATTTATTCCATTTCATCTTGTCTGCCCCGATTCTCTCAACTCCACGTCCACTTAAACTAAAACGTGTGTGCGCCCTGCACATGCATGCAATTAAATTTAATCTTCAGCACACGACGGGTACGACAGAAAAACTGGCGCAGCATTGGCAGCCGCCACGAGCACCTGCTGCTGCTCGGCAGTGAATCGGCAGCGAGTGACACAAGGCCTGTAGCCTGAGACAAGGACGAATGACACATGATGGCAGCAGCTCACGGGACTTTATTCCGGCTGGTGGCGAGAACCTGGATTGGCACGGGCGCAGAAATTGAAGCCGTCGTCTGCCAAGGAGACGATCAGCGTGGAAATCTGCTCTGCTTTCCTTCGCACACGCCATCCTTGCATCATCGCAACGTTCCTCCGGACGGGTCAGAGGTCAGAAGGAGCACATGCCTAGGCCTGCCCCTGAGAGTAGGTGCTGTTAAGATGTTCAAATATCGGTATAGGTGGCACCACGGTCTTGAAGTTCTGCAAGCAGTACTGAGACGTCGCGCTCGCTGTACTGCTGGAATGCACTCAGAAAACTTCTTTACTGCGCCTGCTGCTTACCCCTTTGGAAGCAAAGTGCTCTGGAAATTCCTCCCTAAAATAAGCATTGCCGTAGGGCAGATCGCCGTACTCTGTTGATGTGTGATGGAGTGGTTCGTACTCGCGATGCCGTCTCGAAAATGGTACAAATCTAAAGAAAATGTTCAATGCGGCCAGGGTTGAGCAAGCGAGCAAACTGAACCGAACAACAAAGCAATGCACATATTAAAAAATGGATTGAACATCTGGTTGCAGCCACGTCAGCAAATGTGTCCTCCTGCCAAAGAGGGTAGCACTGCCCAAAGCCCGGCAAGCGAAGTCGGCAGGTGATTTACTTATTTTTAATATATCTGATCGCGACCGTTCACGAGAAGAATTCTAATTTTCAGTCCTATCGTACAAGTTTTACAAGCCGTGCTTCTTGAAGGTATGAGTTCACTAATCAGTGTCGTCTCATCGAGTTACTACTAAGCCTGGCATATTCTTGAACCCTTTTGAGAGCATACTTTTGAAGCCCACTATGCTTCAAAATATTTCCGCCCGAAGCCGCGAGAGCTGTATTTACTCTAGCATGCCAGGATGCGGTACCGGTCACGTGGTATCGATCGCCTCCCATCATGTGGCAGAGGTAGGCAGTGTACCGAGAAATAACGAATCCTTTCGTGCACGAAGAGCGAGAAAGATGTTTCTCGGTGGTAAAGTGCAGAGTAAGGAGTGCATATAGAGAAGATCAATTTGGTGGCTATTAGATTTCTCTGCCGTGAATTTTCTGGCGTAAGTGGGGAGTCCTAATAGATACTGACTGGTTGACTAAACTAGCATGGCAAACATCCAACTCGTTGAGAGATTTGTCGCTATCTGCTTGTGCAGCCAAAAATTCCAGTCGGCAATATGGTGCAGTCTTAAAAGCAGTAAACAAGAACGGTCCAACATGGCAGCCGTTGCAGCATGCTCAGCTACTTACGGAGTGTCGATGAGCCGCGTCAACCATTCGTTTCGCCTCATCGCCTCGCGCGCTTCCTCGACAGATGCGTACGAGGTTTCCACGCGCAGAGTGGGCTTGAACGGCTTGTATCGCTGCGCCCTCACCACCGCAGGCTCTTTGAAGGGACCCTGCGGGAGAGAGCGACCACAGCAACCGTTCTGCACAGCTCGGCAATGGCCGCCACGCGGTCGTATCTCAAAGTTCCTCTGCCCACGCGACTAAAAGGCTGGCTGGCCTCCTGACGGAGTAACTAAGCTGGCAAACAGCTTCGACTTCGAGATCCGTGGCAACGGTCTGGCGAGAAAGGAAGGCTGCCGTTGAGGTAGGTAACGCTGGGATGCAGGCTGCCTGCCACACCACTTTTGATGGCTCTTCGAGCCAGCGCTCGCACGTTACCCGAACGGGCCAACGACGGATGGATGGATGGATGGATGGATGCAGTTGGCCCGTTGACCCGGTCGGTACACTGGTGCCATTTCTAGCCGCGACGTTTTTTCTCCTACGCAGCTTAGTTTCAAATTGGGCTCGCGAGCGCCTTTCGACTTACGCTTTTCGAGCACGAGCGCACGCGTGCGCCTTTTTGCAGGCAGACGCCTTTTTGCCGCATGCGTACCTGAGGCCTCTTGGGCAGAGGAGGCAGGGAGTTGGGTCGAGGCACTGGCAGATCGTATCGAGCAGCCGACGGATCTAGGACGTACTCTCGCGATGCCTTGCCCGGCGAGTCGGCGCTTGCGACCTTGGCTCTGCGAAGCTCGAACTCGACTTCCTGCGGGTACGCTCGGTATGGCGAGTTGTATATGCTCGGAACAACTGCCGTGCTGACCAGGTAGTGATGCTTGCGAAGCCACTCGTCGCGCTGCTGCTTTTGCGCTTTCTGCTCCTTGATCTGATGCGTCACCTCTTGCTGCTCCTTGTAGTCGGCCAGGTCATTACTTCAAGTACAGGCAGGCGCGTCTCGTATGAGCAGGCGACCCCGTGAACAGCACCCGCGTCGGTGTGCAGGCAACCTCGCGTGTGTCGAGGCCACAGCAAGCCAAGAGAGGCGCTCTAGCTGCGCTCCCCAGCTCTATGTAGATGGATGGTGTAAATGAAAAAAAAAGAATATAATTCATTTTTATAGGACTCAAGACAACTTAATCAATAGCCAGGCGCTTTACTTATGGCGCATGGCTCGCGCCCGCGACCTTGGTCTCGGCATATGATTTCACCTTGACCTCGGTCGTTTAAAGTGGGGACCTTGAGCCCTGGGTCAAATAAGATCTGTCCTGCAATAGCCACACTGCCTTTTGGCGATCAAGGCATGCGAGAACGGAAGACTACCTAGCTCGAGGTGCGGGAATAACTTGCAGCATGGGAAAGATCTGCGAGCATAGTACAAGCAGAAACAAAGACGAACTGGAACTGACTTCGCAGTCCACTGCCTCGGCAGTGAAATCAATGTTAGGCAGAATAATGACCGTTAAGTTATGAGGTATGTGCTGAGTGACTTCGGTCCTCAGGCCAGTCTTCATAATGCTGCTGCATGCTGGGATTGTGGTTGCAGATGTTCAGCACGTGATAAAAGCAAGTGACAGCAGCGGTCAAGAGTTGCCGAGACGGTAAAGCTCTGAAGGTGGAAAAACGATGCAAACCTCAAACCCTCAGATGCAGAAAAGGTAAAATTGCTGAAAGCATCTGCTACACGGTGTGTGTGTGTGTGTGTGTGTGTGTGTGTGTGTGTGTGTGTGTGTGTGTGTGTAGCAGATGCTTTATAAAGTGTTAAGCACCTCGAAAGCATATCTCAGAGCTCGAAAGAATGAAGGATATGTAACCAGAATGACATTGCCACAAGTTCATAATGATAAAAATTGCGCATTTGTATAACACCCTTAGAAATAAATTTCTTTCTAGGTACTTTACATATGCTGCAGAGGAGGCATGTAAATACGGTTAGTGACAGCATGTATAGGTTCAGCACTCAAAATTACGCAAAAAATGATTCACAATGTCCCAGTGAATGCTATCGAGGAAAGTCACCATCTCCATCGACACAGAGAGAGACGAAGAGAGAGAGACGCGCGCGTGCGTGCGCGCGTGCGCGTGCGCGCGCGTGCGCGTGCGCGTGCGCGCGTGCGCGCACACGCACGTGGTCAAGGGTTAACAGCAGCCGCAGTCACGGCCAAGCAATGACAGCCAGTCGGGGATGAAGAAACCGTAGCAGGCTATCAGCAGCAGCAGCAAGTTATCATCTGCATGCATGGCAGCAGCAGCACGTACCGGACGTTTTCGTTCTTCACTTGTAGAGCATTAAGGTAGCGTTTAAATGCATAGTAGTCGAACACATACTTTCTGGCATAGAATCCTTGCCATGTTTTCTGGATCTTGGCAGCCATGGCATTGTATTCATTCCTTCTCATCATGAACACTTTTTGCTGAAAAAGGGAGATGTGCTTACTGATTAACAGCTTGAACCTAATGATAAGATGCATTCAGGAGTGATAGAGAGAGAGAGAGAGAGAGAGAGAGAGAGAGAGAGAGAGAGAGAGAGAGAGAGAGAGAGAGAGAGAGAGATGGATAGAGAGAGAGACACACATAAAGAGACAGAGACAGACAGACGGGGAGACAGACAGACAGACAGAGATAGATGGGAGAGAGAGAGAGAGAGAGTAATAGACCATCTAGAGCATAGGGGTAGAGCCCACAGTGCTTCAGTTCCTGACCTCGAAATGGAATTCTGCTAGGCACTCATTTTCAGCTTGTCTTGCAATTGACCAGTAAGAGCGACACTCAAGTTCAACCATTGACAACAACGGCTGTACTGAGTGAACGCTAAAAGCAACCCTCTTCTGACTGAACTTCGGGTGCCATCCGAGATGGCTAATTGCCCACATGTGTCAAGCCTCGCTTTTGAGGTAGCTAGTTTTTCTCTCAGTCAGCACACACGAGGAAGTGGAGTGGGAGTGAGCACTTGTGGTCAGCCTGTAAACTATTGGTTATTAACCCTTTTGTGTGCCACGAAAGTGCATATGATGGCCCATGAGCAAAATAAGATGTCGATTATTGCTGTAGCCAAGACTAACCACGGATAGTATTGGGCAGCTCACAGTTTTATGTTCGGGCATGTTAAAAGAGATCGTGTTCTAGCTGTAGTCACAACCTTTCTGGTTTCTTCTGGGAGATTCTTTCTTGCCTAAATGTCGCTGAATGACTCCACAGCCCATTTCTAAGGCGGCAGCCACAGTAGCACTATAACATCCTCGGGCTTAAATCCAGGAGCAGCAGCTACTCTTTTGGGGTTGTCTAAGAAATTATGTGCAAACCTTTTGGCTTTCTAGTTTCTCTTGCTTGCCAGTGACTCCGAAATGCTTAATGCCAGCGAAGTCCCCATGGTTTTTCAAGTGAGAGTTAAAACGCTTGAACCATAGGAACGGTAGGTCTGCTTCTGGCCTGCTTCGTCCGGGCTCTAGCAAACCTATGCATGGTCTAGCAGCAACCAGACAACGATCGTGATATTGCGAGTCAATTAAACGCTCAGCTTTATACCGCTTTAATGTTTTGGCAACTAGCTATGACGATCCAGTCACTTTAGTACGTCTCTGCCAGCTAATTTTTTGAGTATGAGTAAATGTTTTCAGTTCCTAACTTATTTGTACAAAGGGTCTGAAGCTTGTGTAGAAATCATAGCATGACGTTGCACCGATAAACATAGTGGTAGAAGCATGTTTCTGTCCGTTGTTATGCACAATATCCATGAAGCATCAATAACTTACAGCGTAACATCAACTCAGTGAACAGGCTAATGGGAATATGCTGTGCATGATAGCTGTAATCCCGTAAATGTGACCATACGGTGAGCCGCGATGGCACACTAGATAAGGCGGTTGCTTTCACGACCTCGGTCCTGAGGTCGTGGGTTCGATTCCTGCGGTGGGCGATTCTTTATCGCCACTGCAAGCGGTGGTGATAGCCGTAAAGGCTCTTCTGTCGCTATACAAAAAGAGGCTGTTTATTCAGCTAGGATTTTTTCATTTATAGTATTAATAATAATAATTATAATGCACTTGATAAAGCACCCTCAGAGAACTTAATCTCTTTCTAAGTGCTTTACATTAGCTACTAAGGGAAACGCGATTGAATGGTGAGTGATATCATGCTTGATAAACAACATGAATAACGTAGTTAGGGGTGACATGCACAGGGTCAGCATGCAAGTGTGGTTAGTGGAAGCATGCACAGAGTCAGCACGAATAAGCACATCAATTGCTTCTATGCATATTCTCGGAGGTTACATTCTGATTGCTATGCTCTGTTTTAAGACTCGTCCTACTACTGCACGCAGCCACTGCCCCTACACACGAGCAACAACGGCGAGTCAACGCGAGATTTCAATGGCAATCAAGCCCAGTTGCTGAAATCCGTATCATTACCTTGAGGAATATTCTGAAGGCTTTGCGCCCGAGGAACCCTCGAAAGTAGCGCTGTATCACCAGTGCACAATTGTTTAAATGCCTGCAATAGGTGCAAAGCAAGCGCGATTAGATTCGGAATGCAGGAAGTTGCACCGAGCCATTCAAAATAATGCAATCAAAATAATGGCGAGGCGTATATCAACTCAGAGTGCTTTCTAATGTTCCTTATCTAATAGCCGGATGCAGGTGCCAATACAGCGACTCTTTAGGAGGACCGGCATGATTTTTGCGACCCTTCAAATTGCAACGTCCGAATTGCAGATACCTGAAACCGTGGGATTACTGGTGGCTTCGACTGCTAGGTCAAAGATTCAATCACCCGATTGATTCGAGCCGATCGCTCAGATTCCGCACTCGATTACTCGCAGCACCAGCTCGTCCAGCCGGTCATTTGACGAGCGAGCACGATGCAATCACTTGCTGGATCCTCTGCATCCTCGCACTTGCAGCGAGCGCCCGAGCGGCACAGACGCCGAGCAAATGGCTGCCAAGCGGTGCCGATGCAGCAAACAAGTCGGATGGCTCAGGGCGCTAGATACAAGCAGTGCAACTACTTGGGATCCTAGTAGCATGTCGAGCCTAGTCAGCTCGAGCGTGGCTGCACGCCGGACAGGAACAAGCGTGAGCACTAGAAGAATAACAAATAAATAAATCCTAGCTGATAAAACAGCCTCTTTTTGTATAGCGACAGAAGAGCCTTTATGGCTATCACCACCGCTTGCAGTGGCAATAAAGAATCGCCCACAGCAGGAATCGAACCCACGACCTCGGGACCAAGGTCGGGAAAGCAACCGCCTTACCTGGTGCGCCATCACGGCTCACCAAGAATGAAGCAAGCCGGAGGCATGTGACCAGCCTAGGAGATGGCGGGTCATGCGAGGAAGCAGAAAAACTGAGTGCACGGATGCCAAGAGGAGGACGGATGTGGCGAGGAGGCACCTCGACCGAGGGGCTGGCTGCACCCGCCATCATGCGGTTGTCGGCTCTGTCGGGCTGGCTACCGACCTGATGTAGGCACCCGTCCTCAGCTTTCGATACCATGATTGGATTTTCACTGCTGCTTTGTGTTCCCTCTGCCTGTTGCTGTCTGCTTCGCTGCGAAAGAGAGACATAATCTGATGCATCAGCGCCGCGGCAACACAGAGCGACGAGTGCTGTCACGGAAGTTGAAGGCTGCTCCGAGACGCCGCGCGATAGCCTGCTCAGCTTCTCGTGGCAGTGCTCGAGTAAGCAATCGTGGCAAGCACGTCCAATGGACTTGTACCGCCAGTCCCTCAGCGAGCCAGCACAGATCAGCCACGATCGCTCTCATAATCGCAACAGCGTGCATTTTGTATATCTTAAAAATGTACTAGCCGATTTAACACACTCTTTGCATAGCGACAGACGAGCCTTTACGGCTATCACCACCGCCTGCTGCGGTAACAAAGGATCGCCCACCGAAGGATTAAAAACACGACCTCGGGACCGAGGTCGTGAAAATTAACCGCCTTACCTAGTGCCATCACGGCTTAATCAAGCGGTGCCCTGAAACCTTCGATGCACATAGAAAATAGAGAGCACTAGGTGAGCAGTAGGGTAATAAATTGGCACGTGCATGCAATCATAGACGAATGGAGAAGTATTGCAAATAGAGCGTAGGCGTGGCCATGCAGCATAATACTAGCACGCATTATAGCACCCTGGGACAACCAAAGCTCTTTCTACGCATTCACTGCATGCGTGCTGAAAAAGAATAGTGACAATTTGTTACCAATTATATTCGCAGTGTCAGCGTGCATGTTCGCTCTCAGCGGACGAGTGCAGACAAAGGAGAAGCAATGAGAAGGATGTGGCTTCCGGCTTTTTTCAAATACCATCAAGTCAGGCTATTTCGAGGCGCCGGTCGGATGTCCGGGCTTCAGTGGCGTGCAAACATAAGGCAAGATATTCAAATGATTTAAAATTAGTTAGTGGCACAACTAAACAATCAAAGTCGGAATAGGTACTATGCCATGTCGAAATGAGAAGCATTTCGGGTAGATAAGATGGATCAAGATAATGACAGTTAAGTGGGTGACAAACTTGTAGTTAATAGGGTGCTTGGCCTTTTTTTGAGCATCCTTTTCTACATCATACGTTTGGTGCCATGCTCTATGGCAAGTAACTACTATAAGGAAAAAAAGTAACGGCTAGCTAC
Organism: Cristatella mucedo; assembly: GCA_009760855.2. Taxonomy (NCBI): domain Eukaryota; kingdom Metazoa; phylum Bryozoa; class Phylactolaemata; family Cristatellidae; genus Cristatella; species Cristatella mucedo. Next base: position 188,402 of record WPIO01000153.1, read on the forward strand.
TATTTAGGGTAGGATATACCCCAGAAGAAGCTTTGACTAGTGTGGCACGGCACGGCATGGCAGCTTTGTTATTGCTTGTTAAAAATTGTTAATTTAAGTAGTCTTCTATGCATTTGTTTAATTGCCAAGTTCTCGAAAGAAGAAACTACGAACAGCTTTATAAAATATTCACAACTTAAATTGATAATTTACTACTTCCAAAGCATTTCTGACTGCAACACAGTTAATAAATATGAGGATTCCTGTCAAATTTCTCCGAAATGCATGCTGCTGGTAAATAGAGCCTATACTTATCGAATAAAAAACGGCAATTTGTGACAGCTATGCAATGTAATAAAGCGTTAAACAGAGGGAGGTTTTATTCTGGAACTAAGTCTGGAAAACCTATCACATGCCACTAGCAATTGAGGTAATCCCCTGAACAGTGTTTCATTGGATTCTTCACCCCAAGTTGGTAAAGGTATTCCCCGTCAGCATAAGAACACTTTGCAATTTAAGATAGCTTAAAAACCTATTGCAAAAATTTCTTTACTAAAGCGCCCTATATTGCTACAATTCGTTCTGCGCCAAGCCACGAGAATCTGCGCGGTAGCGGGAGGAGGAGGAACTTTGGCTGAACCGCGGAGCCGCCTCATCCTTCCTTCTTCCTCTTGTGAGTCTTTAAAATAGTGGTGGCTAAATTTCCTTCACTTTATCAAGGAAATGTGACCGCGTGTTCCCCTCATTCTCTACTTACTTTAGTCGGGCGTATACCGTATGCACTATCTGAGGCAGCTGCGCCTGAAGCTTTGCGGCGGTGGCCATGTTGTATATATTGACAGGAAGAGGGTGGTCACCGTTGCCAGGCAACGGCAGAGCGCTCAACGCGCACCTCGCCGTCGACGCCGACTGGAGCAGCTGTTTGACAAACAGACCGGCAGTTTAGATATGGCGAATTCTTTTCAGTTACCTAGAATTACAATTAAAACTGCTGATCATCTGCAGATTAGCCGATGAGCCGTTCCGATCTATTTGGGCCCGGTTGTGGGCCTGTGTGAAAAATAGCCAGGTTCAAAATACTACTCATTTGCATAGCACCCTAATCGAACGTAAGCTCCGTTCAGGCGCTTCAAATGCGCCACGGGGCTCGAGTCGACGACCGCGGTTATAAAATGCATTCACCTTGACCTTCGTCATGGCGTGCACCGTCCAGGCCGTTTTATGTCGCCGCCGCGGGATAAAAAATAATAAGAGGACCGGTCGATCGACGATCGATCGATCCACCGAGGTCGATCGACGATCGATCGGCAGGGAGATTGAGCTCATTCACTTAGCCCTAGGACCGCGGGAGAAAGAGAGAGCGCTAGTCTTCGCTTACCAAATCAAAATGGATATGAATGGCTCGGGCGGAGCGTACATTTATTTGCACGGGTAACGATTAGTAGACAGACGCCGCGTCGGACGTTTGCCATTTCGCAGGATCGCCATATAGAACCGCTTAGACCGACGGTTCTCTCAACCTTCCTAATCCCGCCAACCCTTTAATGCAGTTTTTCATGTTATGGCTACCCCCCAATCGTAAAATTATTGTGTGCGAAATGTGGAAATGCGTGCTTTCCCATGGTCCTAGACGACCCCTGTTAAACGGTCGTCCCCCACCACACGGAGTCACGAGACCGCGAGGTTGAGAGCCGCTGGGAGCCTACATCAAAATCCCACTTGTAGGCGTGCTTCAAGTGCGCTTCGCGAATGACGGTCGAGGTGGCAAATGTTCGGCTTCACCTGCCCGAGTTGCAGTCATAAGCGTGTTTAGAAGTTGAAAAAACAGCAATCTTTTTTTAACGACGCCAATGTTCTTCGGGGTGACCGCTGCAAACTAAACCGAGGAAAAGCTTTGCGTTCTTAAAATAAGCGCATCGTCGGCTCGACGTAGAGTCGCAACGGCTCTGCTGGATTTTCCGTTGATCCGTGGCAACCCGAGAGAGAGAGAGAGAGAGAGAGAGAGAGAGAGAGAGAGAGAGAGAGAGAGAGAGAGAGAGAGAGAGAGAGAGAGAGAGAGAGAGAGAGAGAATTATCTCGTTGGACGGAGAGGAACGGGCACTCAGCGACAACACGGACATGTTCGAACGATGTGAGATTCACTCGTGAGTTTCCGGTAGATCGTCACTGAAAGCAGCTCAAGCTTCGAGCGAGCCGCGATGGCACGCGCACTCGGTAAGGCGGTTGCTTTTCACGACCTCGGTCTCGATGTCTTGGGTTCAAATCCTGCGGTGGGCTATCCTTTATTGCCGCTACTGCAAGCGGCGGTGATAGCCGTAAAGGCTAGTCTGTCGCTACAAAAATGACGCTGTTAAATCAGCTAGTATTTTTATTCAGTCGGCTATAGAACTCTGCACCGTAACATCCTCGCGGCTGCATGGAGTTGCAGGCAGAAATGCATTGCATTACATGTGCCCTTTACTCCAGAGTTCAGAGCCAAAACGCTTACTGCGCTTCCTCTGCGTAACCTCTAACCTTCCTCTGCGTCGCCGGATTAACCCTCAGATAAGAACGAGTCGAGCTGTCGTCAGCACTTTCTTACCATCTCACGGTAGAAGTACCAGGTGTGATGCAGGCGAATCTATAGCCGCCTCGCGTCCTTCGGTGCAGCACTGTGAATTCGACAGCGAAGTCGTGCAGCGAGCCCTGCGAAATAAAGCTTTAGAGCTCTAGCGGCTTCTAACAAAACGGAGGCACGCCTTCTAACGAAAAGTTTCTAGCGCCTTCTAGCGCCTTCTAGCGCTCTAGCGGCTTTCGTTTCGCGTCACTCGACGAAATTTCGGAGAAGCGACGCCACAACGTTACGCCACACTGGCGGCGTAACGTTGGACGTCGCGGCGGCTCCAGAAGTCCAGTCGCAAGAAGAGGCCCGAGCAGGCCAGCGCGGCGGCTGATGCGGCGCGCGGTAAACGGCTGGTAAACGCACCTCGTGTCGTACTTTCTTAGAGCGTGAGCTTTCTCTCGCTCTCGCACGCTGTCCACTTTGGAGTCTCTGTGACACGTGACTGCGTTCGCTGTGAGCTCTTTGAGCAGAAAGCATTCGCAGCACTCGCGGATCGCCGTAGCAAAGCGGCAAGCGGCCGTAAACGGTGGCGACTCAATGCTAAATGCCCACATTGATGAACAGTGAATTCTCACGCCATGTGACCGGAAACTGCCACATTCCTAATCCATGAATGAACCAGATGAGCCGGATGAAACCAACAAGCGACACTTCACTGCAACTTGAGCATCTGGGCCATCAACGAATAGTACAGCCAAAGAAGCGGTCTTTGCAAAATTGCAAGATTGCACAAGGCCAAATCAGGCTTTGTGCAATCGTGGTGGCTTGCCTCAAGGGGACTCCTACAGATAAACATTCATTTTGGAGGCTACAATGCGGCGTCTTGTCCCAATAGCATGCAAGGGAAACAACTTGAACCTTTCCACGTAATAACGAATTTCTTCTCCGTCCCCGAATCTTAAAACGGAATGTTTTTTAGCCATCCCATCGCCACTGTGATATTTGCCAAACAGCACGGTTAAAACAAACCAAATAGCCAGTGGATTCATAAACAGGGACTTTCGTGGCGCGAAGGAAATGTAAAGTGCCTAGTAAGAGACTGTGTTCTCTGAGGACGCTATAAACATCAAATGTAAAAATAATATATTAAATAAAATCAAATAATTTAGTAACACCAAATAAAAAATAAAATAATAAATTATAACAACAAATAGAAATAATAATTAAATAGTCAAATATAGATAGAAAATACTAAATAGTATTGTTATTATCATTATTAAAGCATCGACGATTTCGCCGGTCAAGTCGTCAGCTGACAGTTCCTTTGACACAAACAATGTCGTTATCCACACGGACGAATGTAAATCGGTACCGGAACTGTCGGCCTCTCTTCAACGAAGACTCAGAAACCAAACGCTGTTGTACTTCTACGTCCAAGACTCTCGAGCTAGACTTAGCAAACGACCGCAATAAGCACCGCTTAGGCCACACTTCCGTTGCTTTGGACACTCTGAGCGGTGCGTACAAAAATGATATAACGAGGTGGCGAGCGGTAAAGGCTATTGCGGACAGGTTTAATTCGACCGCCGGTAACTGCGTTCGCGGAAGCCGAGGCCGGCCGCAGAGCTGTGCACCAACGAAGGCTTGGCCCAACCTACCTAGTAGGGCAAGTAATTTCCCGCGAGCGCTCAGCGGGCGGAGCGAGTGGGATGCAAGACTTAAAGGCCAAGGCCACGATTGCCGTGTCGACCTCCTACAAAAAAAGAAAACCGAAATAGGGCTCCAATAGGTAGGCAGCAAGACTTTCGTGCTAATCTGGCTTTACAGTTTCCTTGCCTAGCCACCGGAGAGTCCTGGCGTCATAAAATGGCAGTTGAGCTGAAGGGACTCAGGCAGCACGCGATGGCAGCAGCGCGACGAAGAGCGTGGGAGCCCCCACAAGCGAGTCGTGACAACGGCATTGTTATTATTATTATTATTATTATAGCACTGCATAATACGCAGGTACGACCATAACATATATACGCAGGTATGCTCAAGCGAGCAAGCGAAACGGACGGACGTAGCGGTATTATCTGTCGTGGAAGCAGGTCCGGATATGATTATCCGGATATCCGGATAATAATAATAATAATAATAATGTACTTGATAAAGCGCCCTCAGAGAACTTAATCTCTTTCTAGGCGCTTTACATTTGCTGCAAAGGGAAATGCAATTGAATGGTAAGTAAAATCATGCTTGAAAAACAAACAAAATGAATAACATGGTTAGGGGTGACATGCACAGGGTCTGCATGCAATATCTCATCTACTGGCCAGTTGATAAGAGGGAAAGAGAAAAGGGGAGAGAGAGAGAGAGAGAGAGAGAGAGAGACAGACAGACAGACAGACAGACAGACAGACAGAGACAGAGAGAGAGAGAGAGAGAGAGAGAGAGACAGAGAGAGAGACAGAGAGAGAGACAGAGAGAGACAGAGAGAGACAGAGAGAGACAGAGAGAGACAGAGAGAGACAGAGAGAGAGACACAGAGAGAGTGGATCGCGTGCGTACGGGCCGACGCACAGGCAGAAAGTTGGCAGCTGCAGGACTTGCTGGTCACGCGACCACAGCTGAACCAACGCAATTAAATCCAGCTTAGTCAGCCGGTACTGTCCGACTGCAGCGTCTAATGAGGCGGTGCTCAGCGCGCCCGATGGCCGGGCGGAGTGGCATGAGGCCGTCTGGGGCGGAGCCGCATCGTTGTGGGCGTGGCCGCACCCGCAGTGTTGGCCACGTGCCACGGATGCCTATTTCGGTCTCCTGCCGAATTAGCAGCATTGAACACGTGGTGCTCGCGGCGTGCCTGAGCGCCAGAATCCGGCCGTCGAGCGTGCGGCCCAAATCGTCGCTAGCACACATCGCAGAGCTGACTTTCTGACTTTCGGAAAAAAGTCGGTCCAACTACATTCGTTCCAACAAAACAATCATACGCCCAACACGTCTGCACGATTACGATTATAAATCGAGAGGCAGGATCTCTTCTGCGGCACTACTGTAGATTGGGTGACGTCCGTGAGTAATGCTCTTCGTGAACACGCCAGCAGGGTGCCAGTGGCACGTCCTTCGTTTGTTTAGGCACAGCACACTCTGGGTTATCCATCCTGTCCGTACGACCTTCGTTTCCGGTGCTTTGGGTCGCTTTGCTGTCGCCAGGATGTTGGTCACCGAAGCGTTCGTGTCGATGTCCGGACTTGTATTTGCAGTTGTTCTGATATTCATCAGTGCACACTGCGTATCTTTTTATAGAAACAGAGCAGTCGAACCTTACGAGCTAGTGCCGACCGTTCGCGTGGGTTTGGTGAGCGGGCGGTTCGTTCGTTCGCCCGAGCAGCCGGCGGGCTCTGTTCACTTCAAGTCTTAGCACAGTTGAAGGACGCTCGTCTGAGCTCTTGACTGATATATAAGTTTATGCGAGGTCTCGCCTCAGGTTGACCCCGGGTTCGAATATGTTGGACGGATCTTTCCCGACTCTTTACTACCCCCTCTCCGACCGACGGATTCAGTTTTGGAGCATTGGCTCAAGACCCAACGGGCGACCCGATGGGCCGTTTGCTCGCTCGTACGATGTCAGCATCTAATCATCGCAGCGCTTTCGCGACGGTCCAGTTTCCTTCACGAAACCGCAGCTTATGGCCTTGTTAGACGTTGAATACGAATATCTCGCACCTCAAGTGTGCTGCTCAAAGCTGAATCAGGTGAGTGCCGACTCGACCAGACACGGCATTTGCTGACTCGGGGTGCAACTCTTAGCGCAAGTTACGCTTGCTGCCCGCCGGCCCCAGTGTCGTTGTCGAATGCGACCCATTGGAAGACGTCGCAGAAATTCAACTCGAGCATTAGCCGAAGATTTGCAGCAGCAGGCAAGCGATTTTTGCCCGAGAAGTGAGCTCCCGGATTGCGCAGACACGGATCAATCACGCTAAAACAGGTGGGATCGAAACAAATCTAAGCTGGAGAGAATTTAGCAGCCCACAGTTCCACCGAGCCCCTAAGGCCCCCAAGTGAGGATATACTAAGTTCGAGCGAGCCTGCTCCAGATCTAGAATTGTCAATGATCTAGAATCTTCTGTGCTCCAGATCTAGAATTTTCCAGAATCCAGATCTAGAATTGTCATTGCTCCTTGCCGGTCTTCAACGGGCGGCCTGATAGCTCACGATCGTCCTCATCTCAAGTATGGCATATAAACCTATCATAAATGAGCAGAGGCACGTTGTAGTGGCCTTGACCTTGGTCTTGTGCAAGGCGCTCTGGCTGGCAGGACTATGACCTCGTGCTTGTATCCTCTTGGGAACATCGACGACCTCTCCTGTGAATCAAGCAAGATGCCCCCCCCCCTGAGGAGTCATCTCTAAAAAAAAGTCTCCGCCCAGCGAGAGGCTTGTTGCCAGCTGCAAGCGCTGGGAGTGCCCTTTGCCAAAAGACGTAAAGCACTTGTCATAACATAGAGAAATCACAGGTTTGCTGGGACAGCTAGTGTTCTTGTCATTTAAGCAATGCCGCATGTCTACCGCATATCTATGTCTCTCTCTCTCTGCCCCCCCCCCCCGACTTCACTACCTGCTCAAGGTCTGAGGTTGCCCCATGCCATATGGCTGTGGTCACTCTGCGCACGAGTATGGGTGAAAAGGTGGGTGACCCACCACGTCTGTCTGCAGCCTACTCGTTCTGTGGGTTAATGAACTACTTCTTACACTTAATTCGTTGGAAATAAGAATGCACTTGGCTTGAATAGTGGCATATTCATAGCTGACTCACCTGTGTGGCTTGGCCGAATCTCTGTGGCTTATTGTGCACATTTTAGCATTAGTAGTTTCAACCTGATTATGTGTCATCACTCTGCATGTCGACTGGATGATTGCTAGGAGGGAGGGCACACCCATCCAGTTACTCAGAGTTGGCTTATTTTGGAGTGTGGCAGCAGCACTATGTGTTAATGGTGGCTGTTTTGTCAGCTGCGGTAGGCATAAGCTGCGTCTACCGTGGCTTCTAACATTCGGAGTCGAAACGCCCTAGAAATTGAGGCCACATTATCAGCTTTGGTTGAATGGGGTTCAGGCACAGATGACGTATGGGAAGGAGTCATATGGGCTGGGTTCGAGGAATTTAAGCTGGCTGTTCGACTACTTGTCAGTACATCCGAGACTTCTGAGGCAGTTGACCAATCAGGAACAGACTCACAAAACAGCACGGATGCGGCTGTAGACGGCAGTTCGTGAGGAGTACAGTCTGTGCCACTGCCGTCAGGTCGGAATGAGGAATTTATTTATACAGAAAGCTGCCTTTAGGATAATGGCAGCAACATTTTCGATGACTGATGTATAGGCATATTTAGACGGCAGCAGATACGTCCCTACGAATAGCCTCTGCTCAATACCACTTTGCCGCCGACCGCGAAACTTTCCGACACTCGCACCTCTAACCAAGATCACTCTTGTTGCCTAGTCAGCTCGAATGTTCAGCCGCAGTTCGAAAGCCAGGCTAGTCTCGACTCTAAACTGTATCCAGTACAGACATGGTTCGTTTGACACTGGTTTGTACGCGAGACGAGTTAGCAGTTGTCTCGACTCCGAACGTTTGCCAGTGTAGGCACAACTGTCAGGTTTTGTTTGTGCCTCTGCTGCTGCATCCGCAGCAGCAGCAGCAGCAGCAGCAGAGGCAGCACTTGCCTGGCCTTGCTTGCTAGATCAATTACCTGCACTTCTGATCTTATTGTCGCCGAGCCAAATATTTGTAAGCATGCACCACCCTGCTGTTGCTATCTGCTGCGGATGCGACGATCGAGTTGTGCGTTCGCTGCTGGGAACGCAGTCCTTACCAGAGTAAGCAAAGTGTCTAGAAAGAGATGTACTGGTGCATTATTGCGTGAGTATCGTTATTATTAGTATTAACTGCTATTATTATTGCTCTTTTCTTTTCGCTTTGGTGCCTCGCTTTAGGCGCTCATTCTTTCTAGCAAGGCGCCATGTTGCGCTCAGCTCCATTGCATTAGCTGCCATCAGCTTGCTTACTGCCACACCACGTGTCCTTTGGCAGTGGGTCATCGTGGAGGTCGCTTCCCTAGCTGCGGTCGTGCTGTGCCATTTCATTTCTACCAACGTCTACGCTTTGCTGATCAACACGCCCGTATTTTTCTGGACACTGTACAGGTAACGTGACTATCCCCGTATGTCGGTGTGGGATTCTGTCTAAGAGCGCACCAAACTGTGCATGCTTCACTCGCTTCAGCTCACTATTCAGCTCAGGGATCTGACGCTACGGCACCGTGCTGCTCGCTTGAACCCTTCTCTTCCGAGGAATGCTCGGCGGCAGTCACTCGGCAGTCACCCTGCACGAGTTGCAGGGCAGCCTCTGTGGGTGGGGCCTCTGTGGGTGGGGCCTCTGTGGGTGGGGCCGGTGCGAGGACGAAGCAGCTGCAGTGCTCACCCGGGCATTTCGATGCAAGGGAGTGATCCTTCGAGCTGTTGAACAGAGTTGAGGACTCGGCAGCAGAATTAGCTGGCAAAAAGTGAGCTCGAGCCCATATGTTAAGTGCCTGAATAGAGATTAAGTTCTCCGAGGGAATAACACAAATCAAACAATCATACAAAACATGCAAATATCATGCAAATGAGTTATATTCTCATCCAAGCGTTATACAGCTCGTAAGAGAATTAGTGACTAAGGTTTCAGTGACATTCACTGTATCAACCTTGCAGATGCAGACAAATGCCATCCTCTCAGCAGGCCTGATCCTCTCTTGCCATCCTCTCTTGCCATCCTCTCTTGCCATCCTCTCTTGCCATCCTCTCTTGCCATCCTCTCTTGCCATCCTCTCAGCAGGCCATCCTCTCTTGCCATCCTCTCTTGCCATCCTCTCTTGCCATTCTCTCTTGCCATCCTCTCTTGCCATCCTCTCTTGGCCACCTGTTTGTAGGATCCCAAGCTAGTGACATCCACTGAATCATGCTCCGGTGAGCATGCAGAAAAATGCACAGAAATGCAAAAAATGCAAGCTGACTGAGGCGAGACAGCAGGCGATTGCCCATTTCAAAGCTGCATGTAATACCGGCGTCGGATGCAACTGCTTACGCAAGAACGTGGCGGGAGCCCACAGCTTTGCTTGCCACGAGACTGCCTTATTCCACAGCAGCACATGTGTGCAGCTGCATGGCTCGCCGGCGCAGACTTGCTGCCCTGGAGTTGGCCTCAGATTCGTTGCCTTGGGCAACGACCTGCTGCTGCAGCTTGCACCTGCGCTGCAGTTTAGGCTAAGTGGTCGTTTGCACTTCCTGCTACCTCGCGATCGAGCGCGTTCATGTGTTCGAGGGTTTACCGCTCTTTCTGTCGAGTCGTGTCATGCAGCAGGTGATTCGTTATCGTTGGCTGCAAATGGCTTGACATGCAGCTTGAAGGCTCTTCTGCCGCTGTCTTAACAAGGCAGTTGAATCGGCTTTATACTTTTTTCTGCCAATGCTCTCTGTAGTTCGATTGCAGGCAGGCCGGTACCGCTCCTTTCCTAAACAGCTGGTGAGAGCATCCTCGAGAGGGGCCTGTGCACAGCTGTGGTCCGCTTCTAATGAGGCGTTGACACAGGCCGATGACTCGATGGCGAACAGATGGTGGATTCACCATCGGGGTCAGCCAAGGGACAGCCGGAGTCGAGGAGAGGAGACTCGAGTGTGAAAAGAGGGCGAAGGGGAAGTCGTGCGGCTTTCGGCTCCGTGCCTCGTGCAATAAACCGTTGGAGTTGTTCATCGGCTGGCTCTCTGATGGGCGAACCAAACTACACTCAGGAGTGCTGCTCTCAGGAGTGCTGTGTGCGGTCTCAGTGCTTCTCTCAGGATGCTGTCCCTTTGAGGCAGCATCCCGTACCCGAGTTGTTGCTGCCGCTGCCCCCCCCCCCCCCCCCGCTGTACGATGCCGCTGCCAGCGCTCTGTCTGTCCTTTCGCAGGTTTGTCTTCAAGGCGCCTCGATCGGCGGGCCCCTATGACCCCGATGCCATGAGGAGCAAGCGTATGCTGACCTTCTACTCGCGAGAAGCCTGGGCAAAGCTGATCGCATACGTCGCGATGTTCGTGCTGCTCATGTTCAGGTAATCACGTTGGCTCAGGGGCTCGCGCCACCGCCGCACCGCCCCCACGGCTGGAACGTGTGCTCAGCGGGGCGGCTCGCTCTGTCGTCTGCTTTGCGGAGGTCGCTAGTTCAAGTTCCCAGGACGGTGCTTCTTTGTGCTTGTTGTTACTTCCAGTCCTTCGGTATCCTGCTCACATGTTTCAAACTGCATACAACCGGATACGTCCGGTTTGGTTTGACGCAAGTTTTCTTCTGTGTGCACTTGAAACAGCGCTGCAGTTGTCGAAGCAGCTGCACTGTTCAGTACAGCGCTCTCGATGTTGGTAGTATCTAAATATCGGTTGTCTCGATCGGTTGTGTCGCTCTCGATGTCAGTCGTATACCGATGTCGGTTAGTGCGCCGTTTGCACGGCTGTCTGAAAGCACTGCTGCTGCCTGCTGCTGCTGACTGCTGCTGTTGCTTGCTGCTGCCTGCTGCTGCTGACTGCTGCTGACTGCTGCTGTTGCTTGCTGCTGCCTGCTGCTGCTGACTGCTGCTGACTGCTGCTGCCTGCTGCTGCTGCTGGATCAGCCTTTGTAGTCTTCGATTGTCTCAATGGTTCTCTGCTCCAACCGATCTAGTTTTGCTGTAAACAGTCTTAACTCTGTACGTCTGCTGGTAGTCAGTGGGCATAGTAATAATAGTAATAATACATTTCTATAGCACCCTCAGAGAACTGAATCTCTTTCTAGGCACTGTACAGATGCTGTACAGAAAGCATTACCAAATGTTTGGTGGTAGCATCTGCAAGCAGCAGGCAGCAGTGTAAGCAGGTGCATGCACACTTAGGACGAATAACAAAGACCCACCAAATTCTGTAATAAACAGGTGCAGTCAAACTTCATTTTTAAATTTCTTCATGTCAGGTAACGTTGTGACCTGCATCGGCTATGATCGTATCTTCGGCTGACTTGTGACGGCCTTTGTGGGCAGCTGGGCACCGCGCACATTTGCTGCCCTTAGACTGTAGGCCCAGTTTACGAACCTGATCCTGGTAGAATTGGTAGTCCAGGCCGGTAGTCCTCAGGCATCTTCTCCGAGATCAGCGAGCTCCCGCTGATGGCCGCATTCGCCGCTCCCTTTGTGCTGCTCACTGTGCCTCCGGTGCTACATCCGGTCACGTCCGGCACCGATGGGATTCACGCAGTCGCGTCACGGCACTCACGGCTCCCTGGACGAGCATTCACAAAAGCGAGAAGCCGTCGTCTCTTGTGCTCGCAGGCTGACAGCACGAAGCTGCTGCACATGCTGAACCTACTACTGCTGTTACTCTGCAAAGAATGGTAGTGAAAAGGGTCGGCTGCTCCTTCTCTCCCCACCCCGGGCAGGTGGTGGGAGTTGGTAGTCTGACCGTATTGTTTCATCAAATAGAGTGGATTTTTTGCAACAGCAACAACTCGAGGATTCAGGCTTTTCTGAACCTCTGCAGCTTGTGCTCGTTAAGCTGACCACCATGCAGGAGGGGTTTGCAGTATACGAAAGCAGTATGCGAATAAAATATGTTTGCTTCTCTCAGCTCAGGCTCGCTGGGATGGGAGTGCGGCCAGCGATATCGTGTCAAGCATAACTTGCTAGCCTCCTATGTTCAAGTGGGTTGCTCGACCGGGAGCTTATTTACCGAGAGCTGCTCAACCGGGAGCTGCTCCACCGATAGCTGCTCAAACCCAGGGTTTGAGCAGTGATCGAGACTCGGGATTCGATTGACAGGGCGGCTACACGGTAGCAGTCGAAGTACGACACCTGCTGCAGCTGCTTGCTGTGCTTCCACAAAGTGAGCTTGACATTGAAGGGATGGATGCTGTGTCTCTTTAAATTGGTTTTCTTGCTCCAATGCCCTGTTACTGTAGCATCACACGAGCCAGATGAACTGCAGGCGGAATAGTCTCTGAGCTATAGGCTGTACGAGGCGTTTTATTAAAAAGAAACTCTCACTTTTTCTCACTGATTGTGTGTGTATTGCTGGACGCCGGCTAGCCACGCGGCTTTGTACAAAGCCTGATACTTTCTACCGTCTGCTGTGCCTTTGTTTAGTCAACGTATCGATGACGGAATGTTTGTTGCAGGCTTGTACAAGCTCTGCTGAATGCTTCTCCTGCCGCTTAACGTAGCTCGATGTCGAATCCGATGTCGATTCCGATGAGCTCTCCGATTACGCAGCCACCGACAGACCGGCCGGCCGTCGGTCGCCACCGCAGAGCTCGACAGTGCTTCGTTAATGAGCAGCGCATGCAACTGCACCAAGTAACCCCCGATCGACAATTGGAAAGGGTCATATACGGCATTATCTTAGAGGCACACTGATGGTGAAACATCCCCGGAGTTTGCCGGCTGGCTGGACACTTTGGCCTCGTTTCGTTGCTCGCGCAACACTTGTTATCTTTGCACGACTTTGTGGTGGTGGTGGTGGGTGATAGCTGCGAGTGGAATCTCTCTCAGTCTCAATCTCCGACTAGCTGCTCGGCTGCCGCTGCTGCTGCCGCTGCTGCCGCCGCTGCTGTCGCTGCTGCTGCTGTCGCTGCTGCTGCTGTCGCTGCTGCTGCTGTCGCCGCTGCTGTCGCTGCTGCTGCCGCGATGAAAAGCTGCACGCCGCCGCTGCTTGACATTGTGAAGCACCGTGACGAGCGTGTGATCTGTGTGTGCACGTGCATGTGATGGGGGCAAATGCTGATGTCTCTCCATTTCTCACCCTTTCGGCCGTCTTTTGTGCATGCATAGCTGAGAGGGAGAGGACCGTCGTTCGAGCTCCTTTGGAGCCCGATAGGGTTCCCTTTCACCGGCAAGCTGGTAGCTAGCAGCATGCCTTTTTCACTCCCACTGTTTAGGCCAACACTGCTGGCACAGAGCAGCCATTGATTTGATAATGACTGGTGGAAATTGGCATTGACAGGCTCGTGGTACAGAGCAGCATGTTGCCCTTCTGCCCTTACTCTGATTTCGCTGTTTATTCGATAATTGCCGCTGGTCGCATCCTTCGATTTCTGACCGAAGGCAGCTGAAGAAAGCTTGGCGTTAGTTGATTAAATAATGAATAATCTTGAAGGAATAGGAAAATTCCAATTGGCAGTGCACCAACTTGGCCTGAGCGGTCGGCAAGTGTTGGAAGATTTTAGGATTAGGAGTCGCCAGCGAGTGCAGCAATCCTCGACGAACCTCTGCACGATGAACGCTTGCATGATGTACGCCTGCATGATAAACCCATCCACTACGAGTGGAGGAATTCGCACCCGAGACCCTTCTGCATTCCCGACCGAGACCTTTCCATATAAGTAGAATCCGTCAATTCACCTTGGCTAGCGGCCAATACCGATACGGCCATGCTCAAATTAGCACTTTCTCTATATTTCAGCCGACGCCCTATGAAAGCGAGGCCGCCGGCTTGATTTCGTGTGCATATCTTGAGTAGGGACCTGTATATTTGTGTTGCCTAGGACTTGTCCCCATTATATAGTCACGAAGGGCGTTAGCCTTGAGGTGGCTTTGCTCGGCATATCGTGCTCGGCAGTCGGGCGCAGGGGGCGCTGCGTCAAGGTTTCGGGTCCAGAGGCAGACGCTAATCGGGGGGGGGGCGAGGCTAGTAGTTTCTCTTAACACGGAGTCTGAAGAGGCTTCCGGGTAGACTGCCTTCGGTGCACAGCTTAAGCCAATCTAAAAGCTCGAAACTTCAGTTGGTTTTAGAGGAGCTAAAGCAACACTTCCGGGCAGCACGTCGTCGGCACCTGCACATGCAGGTTCGTCTCTAGTGAAGGCTACCATTTTTCTGGACGAGCCCCACCATATTTTTATTTCGCGAGAGGAATTAGAGGGACGCCACCTGGCGGCGCACCATCGCAGCTTCGGGGCGTGCCCTCCTGGTGGTGGCCGCCTGGCTTAAGCGGAGCGAGTCATTTCGAGGATGCGTCCTTTTAATCTCATCTTTCCGTGTCGGTCTGCAGCGAGATGGCCAATGCAATTTGGCAGTGAGAGCGACCGACGGCAGAGGTTGTGGGCTTAATCACTGCAGCGCTTAGCAAGCGGCCGAATGGAGGTAGGGCTCTCGTAGAGCCGTACGAAAATGAAATATTTCGTTTTAGGTGGTCCTGTGGCAAAAAGAGTTTTCAACATTATTTTTTTTTAAACAAGCCCTGTGTCCGAGTAGATCGGCTGCTCCTACGCTTAAGGTGGTCGTGTGTTCGAATCCTGTGGTGGGCGATTCTTTATTGCAGCAATAGCAGTAAATGCTCTTCTGTTGCAATACAAAAGAGGCGGTTAAATCAGCTAGTATTTTTTTGTAATACTCACCACAGCCAGTCGCCTTGAAGACCTTGACTGAGCAGCCGAATCTAGTCACAAACCGCAGTACGATTACAACATGCTATAACTTTATTGAGCTCAAAACATCCTTTGCAGGGAGTAGACACGATCCCAAGTAGTCAAAATTATGGCCACCTTTTTTGGACCAACTTCTTGCAATATTTGGACCAACCTCTTGCAATATTTTACCATGAAAAAACCGGGTAGTTGTAGTTGAAGTAACCACTAATTAAAGCGAGAAAGTCCGTCCTTCCATCACCCGGCAAGCTGGTGCAGCGTTGTCTTCTGTGACTAGTAGTTCCAGTAGTCAGGTGTAACATACATGTAAATTTATGTAGAGTATTGGATTTTTACTGCGACTCAGCGAAGTGAGTCCACTGGCAGTGAGCTCTCGCAATTAGTATTTCGCTATCCAGAATATCAGCGGATTAAGAACAATTACGCATAGGCTCACAGAAAAATCTACTCGTTTCTAGTACGTTCGTGCCTCCTAAGGGAAATCAACTTTCTCGGTGAGGTGACTCTCCAGGTGACTTTTGTTGTCACTTACTGATTGGTCATTGGCTAAAACCCAAGGCAGCTTTGTAGCTATCGTAGAATGCTTTCCGTGTACTGTGCTAGCTGCATTTCAGCTTACGGAAGGCTCAATGCTCTATTAAATTAGTTGTAAGAAAAATCAGTTAGGAAAAATGCACGTCGCGTTCCGAGATGTCAGACACCCGTTACTAGGGTATCCATTCGATTCGTTTAGTTATCTATATTGATCCGAATGCAGGCAACAAGCAACACATTCGCGACTCGTTTTTAGTGCATTGTTTTTTTTAGCGAATTTTGATATCAAGCTTTTTTCTGCTGAGTGCCAGCGCCGTGCAAAAGAGCCAAATGTGGAGAAATTGACATCGGCACCTGACCGTGACCGAGCGAGTAGTCAGTAATAGTCGATAATTAATATATAGGCAACGACGAAGCGAGTATTCGATAATAGTGAGCCGCGATGGCACCCACTAGGTAAGGCGGTTGCTTTCACGACCTCGGTCCCGAGGTCACGTGGGTTCGATTTCTGCGGCGGTCGATTCTTTATCGCCACTGCAAGCGGTGGTGATAGCCGTAAAGGCTCTTATTTCGCTATACAAAAAGAGGCTGTTTAATCAGCTGGGATTTATTTTATTTATTAATGGTCCATAATCGATAATCCACGATCGAGCAAGTAGGCGAGAGCGTCGTTCTGCGAGTCCTCGACCTTTGCCTCTTTGCCCACCTCAACAGCACGACGAAGCGACGCTATGCGTGGGGCGAGTAAGAATCATACACAGGCTGAGTTTCAGCATTTGCGGCTCAGAGGTTCGGTGTTCCCGTATGCGGTCTAAGCATCAAAAGTCACACTTTACGTCTTATGCTTACTCGCAGACCGGTGCATTCTACTCACCGCGCACCTGTGCAGTCACGTGCCACTTGCTAAGCAGAGGTTCACTCTGGCACCCGTAACTTGCTCGGCTTATGCGAATGCTCGCACAGGCACCAGTCATCAGCAGACAGGAAGCGACAAATAAGGCTCTCGTTGTTCACATCTTCAATGTATTCTACCCAAGTGTTAACACATCGCGCTGCGCGCTACGCCAAAGTCAAGCACAACTCGAAAAGCCCGAAGTTTTTGAAGCGACTATACATCGCGCTGCTGCTGCTGCTGCTTTCAGTTGTGCTGTGCATTGCTTTTAAGTTTTTCAGTTCAGCTTTCAAGTTTGTCAGTTCAGCTTTCAGCTTTCGCCAAAGTCGAGCACAAAACTCGAAAAGCCTGCGAAGGTTTTTTGTTCCGAATGCTAAGGAAATCGCGATGGCGATCGAATGCGGACATGTTCCGGGCGAGCCGCTACGCTCCGACGCCGAGATGCCTGCCCCTACGGAGCCTGGCAGCGCCATTTTCTCTCTGCGCTGCCCTGGTTCGCGGCGGTCGCTCGTCGGCTGGCGAGTGCTGGCCGCCGATGGCTGACCCGGCGCTGTACGTTACTCGCAGAGTGCGCGCACTCTTCGGCCGGGCGGCGGCGGCGGCTGAGCGGCGGCGGCGAAAGTGAAACCGGGTGCAGACTCTCGCAGACCGCGTATTTCAGCGTCCGGAAATCAACTGTCGAGAAGGAGGAGGAGGAGCGCACACCAGTCAACCAGTCGAGCGCCAGTGCCTAAGATCGCTCCGTGCACAGTGCTTAGGACCGGGTCCCTCGCCGCCGCCGCCGCCGCCGCCGCCGCGTATTCCGTCGCTTGCAGCTGTTCCTCCCGTGTCGGTCTCAGCTCTCCTCCTCGGCCTATTAGTAGCTCTGGGTTAAGTAGTTGCGACGAGACCTTGACATTGCTCCGTCAAATGTCCTACCAGTCGAGGAGGGGGTCAGTCCGCTGAGGCTGGCGGCAAACTGAGCGACATACGGCCAACGGCCAGTGGCCAATCGGTCGGACGTGCCTGCCGCGCCTGTACCAAAGCGTCAGGACTGAGAGAAAGAAGACGCCGGCGGCGGCTGCGGCGACGCTGAGAACGAGAGCCGAGCCAGGAGCCGTGGAGCAGCAGTCGTCGAGCGACCGGTCGAGCGCCGCCGTCGCCGCCGCCGCCGCGGTCGGACTTAGTAGCGACAGCTCCAGATAAGCGACGAGAGCACCGGCGGCGACAGCGGTCTTGTGAGCCAGGCATCCATCTGCAAGCGACAGCGGAGACGCGCGGCGACAATCGACCGATCGAATCTCGCCAGGCGGCTACCGGCTGCTGCAGAGCGCAGCGCAGACGAGCGACCCAAGGCGGCTGCTCTTAATCCGGCAACGTACAGCGAGTACTGCTGTACAGCGACTGGTTGGTCGCAGCGAGCAGGGTCACGGGGTCATAGGGTCACGCGCGCAATTCGTCCTCGCTTTTCACGAAGTATCGCGAATCCCTCGCCCGTTCGCGGCTTGGCGTTCGCTGTGCCGAGGCGACGCGGTCCGATGCACAGTGACGCCCACGAGGTCACGTGACGCAAGGTGACGCAACGGTAACGCCGAGCGCCGGTCGCATGCGCGAGAGAACGCTCCTGGCTGGACGCCGCACGCAGTTACCCAGAGGTCAGCACGTGACGTCCAGAGGTCAGCGCTGAGCGACAGCCGCTGCCCGCAGAATGGCGCGAGGTAATACAAGCCACTCGGTACGCCACGCTAATCAGCAAATGGTTTACAGTTATTACGCAGTAAACCCTCTGCAGGTTAGTGTGGCGTATCGAGGCGGTTTTTACTAACTCGTAACAGCCAGCTAATAGGAGTATGCTTTTTGATGAGAGCCCCATACCGGAGCTACGATTCTATTTCTAGGCGCTTAATACAGGCACATATGCTAAAAAAGAATAGCAATAATAATTTTTTTTTATTAAACACAGCCGGCTACAAACAAGATTCAATTGTTGGTTGTAATTAGTACGCGGCTCTTGTATACTATTGAAAATACTTCGGTGCGTGATGTCATTCTTTAAATGTAAAACGCTGTCGGTAATCCGAAGAAGAGCCCTTAAAATATGGGCGTTCCCTCGGCGTTCGGTCTAGCGCACCTTTCGCTTCAATTTTTGACAATCTATGGTCTTTATTTGGTTGCTGTGTGATAACCTAACACAGTGTTTGCTTTTACTTCTACGCCGACTTTGCTCAGCCAATCTGTGCCAATAGTATGACTCTTCTAAGCCTTAGCTCTGGGTCCAAATCGCCTGACTTGCCGGTGCTTTGATTTGGTCCATTGGTTACCCGGCGGTTAAGTGCTCGCCCGGCCAATGTCTGGCCGAGGTCGTGGGCTCGAGCCCCGTGGCATACGAGAAGTGCGTGACTAGAGATTAATCTCTCTTAGGGCGCTATAAAAAAAAAGAATTATACTTGCTATAGACATGCATGTAAAAAGAAGCTGGAAACTACGCCTCGTACGTCGCCGCCCAGAGATCCATGAGTGTGTGAATGGATTTGTCCACGCGTACTTGCGATGAGTTTCGGACTCTGGGGCTGTTAGCTGTCACTAATTAGAAGAATTTGCTCCCTTACCAGCACATACGAAAAATAATGCCAAGCAAGATAATTAGTTCTCTCGTGGTCAGATTCAAATATTTAAATATTTCTACTTACCATTTAGCAGCTTCTCGTTCAGTAGCTTCCTTTTTAGCACGCCCTCGGACTGACGCTTCTTCTACAACAATGTCGTTGATCTTAGGTCTCCATTGTTCAGGCCTGCTCAGCACTCAGTTGTCATTATGCTCATGCAGTGCGCGCGGCGCGTACACAGCATCGGAAGTGGGAGAGGAACGGAAGCATTGACATGGAGACAAAGTGACACGGAGACGCAGAGATGCTGATACAGAGAAAATTGAGGGGTCAAGGGGGTATGGAGACGCACAGACAGAGGCTCAGAGAGTCGCAGTTGGTGAGTGCGATAGCAGGACAGAAAGAGAGCAGGCAGATGTGTAAATTGATTGGGAGATAGGGTGAAAAGAGATAGCGTAAAAACATATACACGTATTAATATGTGCATTTCAACGTTCCGGCAGCTAGACGTATCGTTTGACAGCGAGATCAATGGTTTGATTGTGTAGGTGAGACAACCACATTGAGAGGCAAAATGATGGAAAGCGAGAATGCACGGTGCTCTTAAACTCCCTTTGCAGCAAATGTAAAGTGCCTAAAAAGAGACTTGAGTTCTCCGAGGGCGCTTTATCAAGTGCATTTTTATTATTATTATTATAAATTATGTATTAATATTATAAATTACTTATTATTATTTATATTATTGTATTATATATTATTATTTAGTTTATTATGTATTATATATATATGTTTATTATTACAAGGTGGTATTATTGTTGCTGTTGTTGGTATTTCCGTGATGGCGGCGATACTTCCTCGGCGGCGGCGGCGGCCGATGACGATTCAGATGCATACGATGCATATGCATATGCTTGATTTCCTCCCCTGCGCCGTACGTCCACATTCTAACGCCGAAGCCCGCCGATCGAGCATCAAGCGTACCGGCGGCGGTCTCGCGAGCGGGCGTCTCACCTTGACCTTGAAGCATCCGGAGCCGTCCTGCTCGCTGAGTATCAGCGGCAGCCATTCCGGATTCATAAATTCCTCGAATCCAAGTGTTCCGCAGATAAAAACTGAAAATGAAAAGCACATGACGCGGCGTTGCTCGACGAGAAGCGTCAGCGTCGCGTCGCGTCACGTGCTCCTGTGCCACGAAGTGCAAAGTGACTCCGCGTCCTCGACGCTCAAAAGTGCGACGCTCAAAATCTGACTGCGGCGGCGATCGCCGTTGACGCACATCTGCGTACCGTATCAATAGCGAAGGACGCCGATTGTCAAGTCTCTACCACTGGCCCCCGAATTCTCCTCCGCCCGAATTCACGCCCCCTCCCGTCTGCCTGGGCAGCAAAACGGCACGGGCGAACGAACGTCGGCTGGCTAGCGCTGGCTAAGCGCACACCTTGCTCGAAAAATAAATCTTCTTCGTAGGCGACGAGACTTGTATTGGCCATCGCGTCTCGCATGTCGCGAAGCATGTTGGTGCAGAGCTCCTGCTGCCACGCGTCGAAGCTGTGCGACGAGCCTCTATTTTCCAGCTGGGCACCGACCACCTCGCTACACTCCCACTGTACGGAAAGTCACACAAACGCTAAACGAGCGCGCCCCTTTGATGACGCGTCCGCCGCGGCGGATCGTGCTTTGTCGCTGGAGAGCACTTCTTCCGGTTACTTACCTGCTCCGCCATCACGGTATACAAGAGCTGATGAGTCAAGCCGTAGTCGACGAGCCCCTTGGTCATCATCCCTCTGGCGCACATCTTCGATATGCGGCACGGCCCCCCTCCGAGTACGCCGGCTATCTCCATCATGCAGTTGTCAGATAAGTCCTCATTTAAAGCTAGATTTTAGAAAAATGAGACCAATGTAAAAAGAAAATACGCTGGATGCAAACATTCAGCTGCATTAAAAGTCACCTGCGCTGGTGGCATATGAGATAGATGGCTACCTGGTAAAATACTAGATATGGCTACCAGGTAAAGTGGCTACCTGGCAAATAATAGATACGGCTACCTGGCACACAATGTGGGCCTCTTTAGAGCAGGGAAATAGTTGCACGATTAAATTCTGCTTTGATTTAACTGCGGCCAAGTGCCGCAGGGAAAACTAGCTTCCACTGGCTAGCTAGCACACGTGCGCTATCGCCAAGTTTTGAAACTGCTAACTCGTACCCGAGCTCCGTTGCACCTGCCAGGCCAAGTTGATCGCGTGTGCCGAAAGACTCAAGCCCATGACCGCGGTCGCTTAAGGCGAGCACCCTACTCTTGTGCCATTCGTGGGCAGCAATCTCAAAACTTGCGAGCAGTGTGGAACTAGAATGAGTGAAATATTGACAAACACTTTTACGGTCGTTTATCTTTTATCGCGTTAATCAGTTCCAAACTTACCGCGATAAGTGGATTTCCGTTAAGTAGGATTCTTTATTTATAAATAAAATATTTTCGTAGTTATAGCATGGAAAACCTATTCACAACCCTCAAAATGCGGATTTTAACTTTATTAGAGCCATCTGGACATGAAATAACATCCCTTTATTCACCAAAATGCACTCGTACTACCAATATATTAGAAAAAATAAGAGAAAATAAATGACATATTAAAAGTTACAAATATCATATTATTACTATTGCACATTTAATTTTACATTTAGATAGCAGGATAGCCAATCAGTGGGCTGCATGCTCTGTATCGCTTGTTTTCACCACACCCGACTTTTTGGAAAAAATTTCTCGCCCCCACTCAAGACGTGGTCGAGCGGCCCTGCACTGGCGTTGAAGAATTCTCAGGGTGCTCGAATACATAGGCTTACAGTATATGCATACAGTAATTTTAATTTCGGATATATAATTGACTCGGACAACCAAGCGCACGTACTGTATCATTTTAACTGTCTCAAGCAACTTTTTAATGAATACATTTGAAAAAAGCCGCGATAGAGCGAAGCCGCGAAGGTCGCAGCTCGAAGTGGCGAGGGATGGCTGTTTTTTAATATTATCGTAGGTCTCTGTCAAAATTCCATCTTACTTTGGTCAAACCATCCACCACTAAAATGAAATCCTCGTCTTTGATATAGCTCAGTCTAATACTTCCTTACTTTCTCGCTCGCTCTCTCTCTCTCTCTCCAACTAGCTATCTATCTATCTATCTATCTATCTATCTATCTATCTATCTATCTATCTATCTATCTATCTATCTATCTATCTATCTATCTATCTATCTATCTATCTATCTATCTATCTATCTATCTATCTACATCTATCTATCTATCTATCTATCTATCTATCTATCTATCTATCTATCTATCTATCTATCTATCTATCTATCTATCTATCTCTCTATCTCTCTATCTATCTATCTATCTATCTCTCTATCTATCTATCTATCTCTCTATCTCTCTCTCTCTCTCTCTCTCTCTCTCTCTCTCTCTCTCTCTCTCTATCTCTCTCTCTCCATCTATCTATCTACCTATCTGTCTATTTGTCTATCTCTCTTTCTCTCATTTTCTCTTGTCATAAGACTGGACTAGAGCTCCAGCACCACTGCAAGCACCTCGTGCATTGGTTTCTTACCGCGGTCCGTAAGTCTCTGTCTTTCATAAAAGCTCTGCCGCGGCCACAGAAGAGAGTCGTTGGTAGACCTCAGGCGAAATCGAGGGCGAAATGGATGCCACAAGACGAACGACATGGCGTGGTAGTACTCGGGCTCGTTGGTCTTTATTATGGGATCTGCCAAAGCAGCGATATCGGCGGCTCTGGCTTCGAGAGCTTTAATGGCGGCCAAGGTTGATAGCTGGACCGGGTGTCCGGGAAGATGCGACATGACCTCGAGTAAGCATCCTGTGACGAAGAGAGCTCAAGATGCACAGCATTTAGCATAGCAACAGCGATTGGGCGAGGCAGCACTGCAAGCTGGCTGAAGTGACGCTGCTGTCTCGCGATTCAGGCAGGGTTGGCAAGTGAGCTGACGTGAACAAATTCTAGGTAAAAAATGTTGGCACAAGAGCCCCCGGCCGAGCCGGCCATGTCCAAAGTTATGATCGCTTGCGCAGTCTGCCTGAAACTCGACAGTCTCACAAGGGTAGGAGGTGGGATGGGGTCCGTGGCTCTCTCGCGCGCTCTGCAGAAATAGCGAAGTGAGTCTTGATATAGGAACAAAAAATATGTTCATCGCTGCATGCGATATAACCGCTGTATACGAGCCTGCTAGTAATCCGCTGAGCTTTAGGCTAAGGGTGGCCATTTAAAAGTGGGCCTGCTCGGAGTGCTTGCAGCTGCGATAGCGGTTACACCAGTGGATACGAGCGGCTATAGATTCAAGCAGAAAAAATGTAATAATTTATCTGTATAGCACCCTAAGAGAACTTTATCTCTATATAGGCACTTCGTATATGCTTCGGGGCTCGAGCTCACGACCTCGGCCAGACCTTGGTCGGGATGAGCACCTTAACCACTGGGCCAAACCAGCGAGGCAGGCGGCGTTTGCATCTGCGGAAGGTAGTGAACCGGAAACGGCCAAGCTTCGTTAAATACGCGCTCTCCGAGTGCGGCGGTAGCTTGTATATTTGGCTTACACTGCCCGTCCGTGACGATCGCACAAAAAAATGCCGCTGGCCACGAAATGCGTGCATCTGAGTTTCAAGCCGGCATTAAGTAAGGGTCCCCTCGTACAATGATGACATTATGTAACGCAATTTCTGTCCTTACGTAGTTATTTTCGTAATTGTTTTTGCCTCAAAAGCATAATAAAGGTCCTCAGTGTCAAAATATTGACTTTATTAACACGACAGTGATTAATTAATTTTCAATTAAGCTTTACCCATGCTAGGTTCTGTTGCTGGGACAGGAGGGCTGTAATGCGGTACGGGTCGCCGGCTGGGCCGGGGTTTGACCTATGGCATGTGCGGTGACGAGGGGTCACGGGGGCTCTTGGGTAGGGGAAGTTGGCCGAGTAAGTCGTGGTGTTGGAGGCTCATGGTCTCGCCGAGTTATGCGCCTGGATGGTTGCAGGCATGCTCCGGCGATGCGGCCACGCACGCAAGGGAACGATTGCCTGAGGCCCGAGCGGAGCTGGACAGCACGCTCGTTGTTGTGACTCGTATATTCCGCGTTTACCGTGTAGCGTGTTCGTGACCCCAGCGAGTTGGTGTCCTTCGGTGGAAGCTCTCGACTGTGTGGACGTCGACTCCGAATAAACAAGCAGTTACTCAGCCAGCCAGATCTTATACGGCGTACGCTCGTACTGTTGGATTTGGAGTTAGTACAACGGCGAGACTGCGGAAGCCGACTGACCAGCTAACACGTTTGTTCGCGCTTGCTGCGTCGTCTTGCGCCCCAAAGTGTACTGTGTATAGGACCCTCCCTGTAGGCCTGTTCAGTTCCCCTGCTGTTGTTGGTGCATGCGATATTATAAAGAGGTCTAACCTGACGGCCGCTCGTCCTACCCTAGCTCACCAGCATGGCGAGTGATGGCGTGGCCAGAGTATGGCGGGGCATGGCGGGGGGGGGGGGAATAGCCTCTGACCCCTGGAACTTCGCTACACCTCTCGAAGCACGCTACCAAGCGGCGGTCCATAGTGTCTTCCGGTTCACCTTTGATTGTTTTTCCCCGGCCAGGTGTGAGCCTGGTACGTGGGTGTGTTTTTTTGCATGAATGGCTAAACAAAATTACTTACTTACCATTAACCGTTGGTTGTTGCTTCTTTTGAGTATGGCGGGCCTTGGCGGGGGAAAAAGCCTCTGACCCCTGGAACTCGGCTGCAAACCTAAATCCGGAGGCGTAGCCGAGATAGGAGTGCCCCGGGGTGGCTGGGGGGGGCGGCGGGGCGGAGCATCCCGTTATGGGGTCTGGGGGCGTGTCCCGCGCCTGCGGGCGTCATGCAGCCCCGCCAAACACCGAGGGCCGGCCCCGGCGCAAGGGCGCGGCCGCTGGCCGTCCGACCGAATGTCACACTCGGCTCCCACTTACTAGGCCAGGGGGTGGCAGCTGTCACCCCCTGCCACCCTCTGGCTGTGCCTCTACCTATATCCAGTGAGGAAACTGACGAATTCGCGTCTTACAATTCATGCCTACTTGGAAAAAGGAGAGTAAATGAATCAAAATTAACATCTATTACTCTGGAGTCACACACGAAAATGATTTCTCGAAAGGGTTCGTTCGTGGTAGAGTAGATTTTCTGGATTTGCGGCCGCCGCTCGCGAGACACCTTCTCGAAAAAGCCGCTTTTTTGAAGAAGCCGCTTTTTTGAAGAAGCGTAGTTGCTCCCGTATGTTTTCTATTTGATGGCACTTGACAACGACGTTCAAATACCAGTAATAAATCGTGGTGAAAACGTTTGCTTGGCTCTTCTTGATTGAGGAGCCCCGTGTTTTCCTAGATTTTTTGTCAATATGAGTATCCAGACAGCATGGAGTTTAAAGCACATTCTGCATCTGATTTATATCTAGTTCTTGATTAGAGCTTGAACCTGCCGATCCATAGGCTACGACGGCCTTGTGAACGCCAAGAGTGCTATGACTATTTAAAGTGACACTCTACTCCACGCGCCCGTTTCTTCCGTCCTGTTAAGCTTCTTGGTGATATCGTGACCTTCGACGTGACCTCGCTTCGACGATCTTTATCTGCTGTCCTACGACGATCAGTCAGTCAGTCAGTCAGGCCTGGCTGAACGCCGTTGCTTCGGACAGCTGCGAAAAGATGTGCTGGGTGTACAGAAAAATTCCCGACTCGCCTCCATGACTGACTGCTTGACGCCATGACTTGCCGCCATGACTCGCCTCCATGACTGACTGCTTGACGCCATGGCTTGCCGCCATGACTGACTGCTTGACGCCATGGCTTGCCGCCAAAACTACCACCAAAGCTTTGAGGCACCATTCACTTGGATTACAGTTGGTCGCTAGAGCCTCGAATCACCTGTATAAGCGATGACTTGTATAGATTCGCAGGCGATCGCCCGTCCTTCTCAAAGACAAAAGTTGAAAAAGTTTGCGACACCTTCTCTGATCCGCTACTTCCACTCTTTTATCCAACAAGGTCCACTCCGTGAGTCTAGATTTCAGAAACTTGGCGTTGGACTTTATAAGACCAAGGTCTATGATCTTTACGTTGAGATCCTTCTGGTTGGGCAAGTATGCTTTGCTCTTCCATCTGCGTAATTGTGAAATTGAATAATCTTCCTCGCTGTCTGACCTGCCGCTCGCAGATCGCTTCCCCGAAAAGCTGGAGGCTGGAGAGCGCAGGGCTCAGCTGCGGTACTCGGACGACGGCGGATGAAGGTATGCGAGGATGCATGATGGGAGGCCTGCCCTTGCATCGATGCATGGAAGGGTTCGCCGTACTGCGGCAGCAGGTGCTCGACGGAACAGTGGGCTCCAGCCGAATTCTCCGCGTCGCAAACTTCGTGGCTTTCTGTCTCACCTCGAGCTCGAGCTCGTAAGCACACCAGAATCGTATCGCTTAAAACAAAAAAAGATGCTCCGCACATTGCTCTAATGTTGTCCAAGGAATTCCATCCAGTGAGCAGCAATTTTCCGCCCTGACGTCAAGATGTCTCTCGCAGTGTTCGCAAGTGGAATGAAAACTTGTCACCAGATGAGCTTGTCCTTGTCCCGAATAAATATGCTCCACCTCGAACGTTTCAAATCGAGGATTTCACCGAGTGTTTTTTCACTCTCGTCTTGATAAAGTGTTCACACAGGCAGCGAAATGCATCCGCTGGGCGCAAGCAAACACTTCATCTCATGCCGATTAATTTATTATGGCTATTCACCATTCTCTTACTCTGCAATAAAATAAACTAAAATGGCTATCTAAGGGCACCTAGGCTTCTTTACTTGTAGATACCGCTCTGCTCCATCGTGTCGGCCTTCACCTTCACTAGTTCTGGTGGAGGAACGGCGTGCTGTACACGTGCGAATTTGAAGGTCAGCACCGAATCTATCGACCACAGCAACACCAAATGATTTCAATTAAGCATTGCCCACTGTCCATAGACGTAAAGTTTCTGCTGAAAAATAGCCATTCTCTGTTTATTTTAAGAGTAATGAATTAGGAAAACACAGTGCACCAAAATATAAATAAATTTAGAATCATTTGTTTAGTTGTATTCTGCTGAGATTTCAAGTTGGTGGATATAAGTAATGTCGTGACCTTCGCGCCCCTCTATGTGAAACTTCGTAAGGTTGCGACAAAAGTGCAGTCGACGTGTCATAAAAGCAAACGAATTAAGCTCTCTGTTTTGATTCGAAGTAACTTAACTGTACGCGGCGTTTCAGAAGTCTTCGGGTGGTTGTGTAACAAGCCAAGACTTGTTCTGCATGTTGCCTATCGTAGCCCGTAGACTGACTGACGTACACTGCCTAGCTGAGTGGAATGCAGACAGGAGACAGGCTTGGCGAGGCGATGACGACGCCATCGACGTCAATCACTCATGCAACGGCTCATAGAGATCATCCTCCTCCTCCTGGTCCGGCGCTCAGTGTGACATGTACACTGATCGCGTTGTCCTTTGGAAAACTGTACAAGTATCTAAGAGATCCGAGGGCTGACGGCGCTCACGGCCGAATAGAGTAGAGACGACCTTAGCTTCTGAGAAGCCCGGGACTCTTAAGGAGAATGGATTCATTTCGAAGGGGTCCCGTTCGCACATCCCGCTCGACGTTACGACGGCAATCGGTGCAAATGCACAGGTGAAGGGCAGAGAAAATTAAAAGGACAAGCTGCGACGAAGGCATATGGAAATTCTCAGTAGCAATCAATGCTTCTCTGCCTCAGGAGGCAGAGAAGTCGAACGCTGGCATCCGCCATCGACATGTATGCTAGGTTTCATTTTATTAACCAAGCTGAAGGCGGCCTTAATTAATGTAGGGTGGCAGTCAAATGCATGCGTGGTAGAGCAGTAAAACTAAGCAAATGCTAGAGATCAATTATGGCTTGGGACAAATACTGATTCTAAACTGGATGCTCACGATCTACGTTCACGTAAAGTGCCTCTAGAAATAAATTGAGTTCTCTGAGTGCGCTACCTCCAATGTATTATTATTATCATTATCGTTTGTATCTAAGAAGTCCAACTTAGATATTGATGATTCAGATGGCGCTTCGAGCTTTAGCTGGAAGTGGCACGCTGCGGCTTGTGCTACGCAGTTGTTCTCTTCCTCCATTCCTCGCTCCCCTCGCTCTCTCTCTCTCCCTCTATCCACGTATTGCCTGCCAGTTTCAACACTATTCACGCCAGCTTATGCGTGCTTACACTGCTCATGCTGCCTCTAACCATATTTGCATGCTGACCCTGGGCATGTCACCTCTAACCATGTTATGCTTGTTGTCGTTGAGCATGCTACCACTAACCATTCGATCTTGCTTTATTTTCAGCCCACTTTAAGTGCCTAGAAAGAGATTGATTTTTCAGCGAACGCTATATCAAATGTTTATTATCATTATCATTATCACAGATGTGGCCCTGGTTGGCTATAGAATTGACTGGCACACATTAAAGACAAGGGTCTTGTTACATTGATTTATCGGCGCTCTCGCCTGTTTTCCTGATCTGCTATCGTCGAAATTCCCGCGTGCGTCTGTGCAGCAACTACGGCTCGTTATTGCCACGCTTCGATACACTAGCTCCGCCGGTATGCGGCAAACACAATGTCAAGGACGAACGACGACCACGTGCGCTGTACCTGTGGCCGAGGACTGCGATCCAGAAGCCGCTGACGCGTGTGCTCGTAGCAGCAAAGAAACACAGAACCAGCGTATGTCGCATCTGCTTAACCGTACTACCTTTTTCTTTGCCCCGGGAATTTTTTCAGGTAGACTAATCAGAGCAACGGAAAGAAGGGACCTAAAGGTGAGCTCCAGAACCATGAAGTCGATACACTTCCTTATGGGAAGCCGGTGCAGATTGGTGAGATAGAATTGGTGTAGTTTGAAAGTTGCAACCTTAACGACATAAAAAACTGTTTGCACACACTGTAAACATCTTACAGGGTAGTAACGAAGTACTACAAATAGCGACTTAAAGAAGTCCAAACAAGATGAAACAAATGCCTAGACTAGCTTGGCTTTGTTATCTTTGTCTTTCGGGCCCATTTTGTCAAGGGTACATAGCTGAAAATATAGCTGACTTCACTGGAAAGCTGATGCGGTCATTTAGCGAAAGAAAATAAAAGCCTGTGATTGGACGATCTTTTGTCGCCGCTGCAAGCGATGGTGATGGCCGTAAAGGCTCTTCTGTCGCTATACAAAAGAGGCTGTTAAATCAGCTATTACTGTTGTTATTTTTATGCGGTCATTTAGCAAAAGAACAGCTCGGAAGGAAGGGAAAACCAGACCGAACTTGGATGCGATAGGAGAGCGATATTCTCGCTCATTTTTAGGGTCAAGCTTTTCCATTTCATTTTCCAGATTTGCATTAGGTTCTCCTACAGTTCTTAAGCTGACTTTTATCGCAAATTCAATGCGAGAAATTGCGTAGCAATCGAAGTGCGAATGTCGGCAATACGTCGTTCGAGAGTGAGACAGAGAGACAAAAAAAGAGAGATGGAGAGAGGGAGAAAGAGAGAGAGAAAAAGATTTGTCGTCGGGCTGGAAGGCAGGTTTGGAGGGTACCGGTGCATGTACAGCCACGCCTCAGTTTCGTAAAATAAATGCCCATCTTGTGCTTGGGCACTATACTCGTGCAGGCACGCGAGGGAGCATAAATTGTAAAAGAAATACTTGTGGTGGGCACAGATTCCGCAGCCACTTAAATACTTTAAATGCTGCGCAAGTGAATGATGCATTCCGCTAACGTACTGCCATGTCGCCCCGCGGACGGCGAAAACGGCTTTGCTGCAAACGCCCCCGCAGGGGGCGGGGCGGGGCGGCGGCCGATGCCGCCTCCTACTCGAGCTTCCTCGGTTACGCTCACCTTGCAGCGCCCGAAGGCCGAATATGGCGTCCAGGTTCATTCGTGGATAATTCAGCCCGTAGTACTCCACCACGTTCATCAGCGCCCTGACGAGGACCGGCGGGCCTCGGAGCTGCTGCCCTGCGGCTCGGGCGGCGACTGCGGCTGCGCCGAGCTGCAAGAGTAGTGCCGCCGCGGCGGCAGCGGCCAGCCACAGGCACGTCCGGCCAGGAGCCTTGCTGCTGTCGGCGCAAGACATCTGCGGCGACGGCGGCCGCTTCGGTCGGTTAGCACGCGCCACCCACCGCGGCTCGGAGAGAGCGACCGGTACGGATGGCGCAGATGTCCGCGCCGGTGAGCTCCAGCTACTGCCGCTGCCCACTCGCCTCTGCTTCGATCCGCGTCCTCTTTGAGAGGCAATTCTATTCAAAGGACGCCGCTCTCCGCGTTGCGCGACTTCTTAGCGATAAATCAATGTCTCCAGGGGAGAAGAGCGGAAGGGAGCTTTTCATTAAACGCCGGCCGGCCGGCGGCTGCTCGATCAGCAGAAGTCAGCGCTTCCATTCAGACAAAGGCTTTTACCGAGGCCCGAGATTCCATACCAAAATAGAATTACTCGATTTAGCAGCCCCCATAGCCATGTTATTCTTGTTGGTTATCATGCATCTACGTTGCATTGATCTACTGCTGCCATGAATACCTAACATAATTAATATGTCATTAGCCTCAGGTCATGTCCCAGCACCTTTCAAAAAAGCTGTAGTCAGGCCACTTCTCAAGAAAACTACACTTGACCAAGAGAACTTGAGCAACTACCGCCCAGTTTCCCTTCTATCATTCCTATCAAAGACACTCGAACGGGTCGTGGCGAACCAGCTGAACTCATGTATCGAAACTTCACACCTTGCTAGTAAGTTTCAGTCTGGCTTTAGAGCTAATCACTCCACAGAGTCAGCATTGCTTCGGGTATACAACGACCTACTTAGGAATGCAGACATGGGTAGAGTGTCTCTGCTTGTTTTGCTTGATCTTTCGGCAGCTTTTGACACCATCGATCACAAAGTTCTTCTTGAGCGCCTCTCATCTCGCCTGGGCATCACTGGCACTGCTCTGCAGTGGTTCAGGTCCTATCTCAGTGGGAGACTCCAGAGTATTGACGTGAATGGACAAAGATCATCTGAAGTACCTCTGAAATATGGAGTACCTCAGGGCTCAGTGCTAGGTCCGGTTCTTTTCACGGTTTATACTCTGCCTCTTGCTGATGTGATTGCCAAGCACAATCTAGGCTTTCACTTCTATGCGGATGACACTAAGTTGTACCTTTGCTTTGATCCCTCCCAGCCTTCGAGCACCTCAAATTCTCTAAACTCACTAGCTGCATGCATTGATGACATCCGCACATGGATGGCAGCAAATTTTCTAAAACTTAACGAAGATAAAACTAACTTACTAGTTATGGGCAAACCCAGTGTGATTCAGAGATTGGACAGGCTGACTCTCAAAATTGGCCCTGCCAGCATATCTCCAGTTGAATGAGCTCGAAATCTAGGTGTCATATTCCAAAGCGACCTCTCGTTAGACGACCATATCAGCTCCACAGTCAAATCCGCCTATTTTCAGCTTCATAACATTGCTAAAATTCGGGCTTGTTTAGATAAAGATACCACATCTAAGTTGGTCCATGCATTCGTGACATCTCGTCTCGACTTCTGCAACTCACTGCTTACTGGCCTACCAGCATGTGCGATCAGGCGATTGCAGCTGGTGCAAAACTCTGCAGCTAGGCTTGTCTGTCTTGAGCGTTGCAGGTGCCACATTACTCCACTTCTCGCCGACCTGCACTGGCTACCAGTCAAGCAACGGATTGACTTCAAGGTTTTGTCGCTCACTTTTAGGTCCCTTCATTCTATGGCTCCAGCCTATCTTTCAGATATACTACCCCATCAGGCCAAGCATCGTACCACCCGCTTTTCGGAATCCAACAGTCTAGAAATACCTCGTACAAACCTTAAATCCTTTGGAGACCGTGCATTTAGTTCGTATGCTCCCAAAGCCTGGAACTCCCTCCAGACCTGCGTCAGAACATCCCCTGACCTGACCACATTTAAAAGGAACCTAAAAACACACCTATTTAGGACAGCATTTAGCCGGTCCCTATGATTCGTCCTTCACGTGCTTATGCGTGCTGACACTGTGCATGCTGCCACTAACCACATTTGCATGCTGACCCTGTGCATGTCACCCCTAACCATGTTATTCATTTCGTTTGTTTTTCAAGCATGATTTTACTCACCATTCAATTGCATTTCACTTTGCAGCAAATGTAAAGCGCCTAGAGAGAGATTGAGTTCTGTGAGGGCGCTTTATCAAGTGCATTATTATTATTATTATTATTATGCATGATACCACTCAACATTCGATCGCGTTTCCCTTGCAGCAAATGTAAAGCGCCTAGAAAGTGAATGAGTTCTCCGAGGGAGATTTATCAAGTGCTTGCAATCTTTATTTTTTTCTTTCCGAAACGCACTGGCGGCTTGCCTGCTCTGCGGTCACAGCCTTTCACAATTAAGTCGCCAGCATAGCAACCAACGAGCAACCGAGCGTGTTGTACGAGGGAGGCACTCCGGATTCAGATTTCAGTAGGCTTTGCCGTCAGAGCAGCAAGCCGAACGGGGTTGACCTCCCGTTGAGCAGCGGCCAAGGTCACCGAGGTCATGCCGTTTGTCAAGCTTGCAAGCACTTGCAAGCCGGCGGCCGTGTACTAGTGCGAGGTTCGGCGGCTGACGACAAAGCTTGCTGATGCTTTTCGGAATGCAACTGTTTACCTCTAGCCTTTAACTCTAACCTCCAACTTGTATACGTCGTACGAACCTCAAATCCTTTGGAGATCTTGCCTTTAGTTCGCATGCTCCCAAAGCCTGGAACTCACTTCCGACTTGCGTCACGACATCCCCCCGCTTGACCACATATTTAAAAAGAAACTAAAAACGCATCTATTTATCACAGCATTTAGTAGATCCATTTTATTCGTCATTTGCGTGCTTATGCGTGCTGATACTGAGCATGCTAGCTCTAACTATATTTGCATGCTGACCCTGTGATTGTCACCCCTGCCACCATTTTACGCTTGCTGTCCATTGAGCATGCTGCCACTAACCATTCGATCGTGCTTCCTTTGCAGCAAATGTAAAAGTGCCGAGAAAGAGAGTCAGTTGTCTGAGGGTGCTATGCAAACGGATTACTAAATAGTATTATTATTATTAACACTTTCCCACGCTTTAATGTCGTGTCTAGGATGCGTTGCGTACACCGGTTCTAAGCCAGGCAGGGTTATGTACAGCTTTTTCTTCACGCACAGACAGTCTGTGCGACCCCCATCTGGTGACACGTCGTGGATGGACTTCTGCGTTGAACATTTGCCAACCAGCGGGTCTTATTAGTCTCTTCGCCGTAAGACTACTTCACCTTATTGCTTGCATCTTTCTGGCCAGGATACCGTCAGCCCGGACGTCCGCTACGCCGCGGCAGCGGCAGCGCTACGCCGCTGCAGCGCCGCCGCCGCTGCCGCCGGGCTCTTCTGCTCTCTGCACTGGTGAGAATACAAAGGTCAGAGCGGCGTAGGGCGGATCGAAAATAAAGAATTCATTCGAACTCCTACAAAGTACTTGAAATATAATGTCAGCTCGCTAACTCCGCCCCTCGTCATGCGACCTCAGCTGCTTGACCTAAGTTAGACGAAGTTATTGCAAAATAACGTCTGACTAGGAGAAGAGCAAATCCGCTTTACTGACTCGTATCACTGACTGTAAATACATAAATATATTTATTTATTTATTCGACGTTCTCAGAGTCGGCTGGTCGAGGCAGAAAAGAGGGTCCGACCGCGAGGCGCGAGCGGTGCGGCGGACGACTCCGACCGCACGCCGCGCTGCCGTTCGGTCGGCCGAGGGGTTAGCACGCCGCCCTCGCAGCGGATTTTGCACCCGAAGGTCGCCAGTTCGAATCTTGATGGGTGTCGCGCTTCCGCCGACGGGCCTTCGCGCCAGATTACCGCGCTCAAGCGGCCGGCTCGACGCACGACCCGGGCGAAACCGAATGGGTTTCGGCAGAATCAGACTGCTGCGTCAGTTCCGCCCGCGTATTTTATTTGGCAAAGGAACGCGGCTGCGGCCAACTTCGGCCTGACGTCGAGTGCTGCCAGCTCGCGCGGCGGCGTGTGCCGGCTACGTGCCGCCCGCCCTGGGCCGCGCGCGCCGCGTCGCTCGCCAGTGGCGGCGGAGCGACCGCCGGAAGTGGCTTGTGCCACTCTTGAGGTCTATGCGGAAGTGCTTGGCCGCGACGTCTCGTTGCTTCCCTGCGAGAACTCGAGGGTGGCTTTTTCGGTCGTCGGACAGTCTTTTCCTCTCCTCCTCGGACCGTCGCCTCTCTCCGGCTCCATTTGGAGCCATTTAGCACCACTCTCTCGTTCCATTTAGCTCAGCGAAAGGTTGGCGTCTTGACAAACGCTAGGACATTCAACCTGGCACTGCACGCAAATAGGCGCACAAATTTTGTAATACATCGGTGAAGCCGCGAGAGCAACCAAAATAAAGAGTGGATCGTCGTGATAGATAGGCGTGCGGACATAAATGGCAAATACTGCGACCCCTTTAAATTCATCGAGTCACCCATTGCCTCATCCGGTGGCCGAGCGAATGAAAAATATGAAATCTTGCGGAAGCTTGTGCTTGGCTGGCTGTTAAAACTGCGAAACGATGACTACTAGATTATTAGAAAATGCATTCTGAAGATAACTGTTTTAAATGTTAACTGTCACATTTCACCGCCACAAAATGCAAATTTAAACATTGCTGTATTTTCTTACTCCAACTTACACCAACTCGCGCAGGGCATGTACGAGGCCTATCTGGCGCAGCGCGCTATTTCGACGAGCTAACAGAAATGACAGCGACAGGACGCTTCAACGCGTCAGTGCAGCCACTGTAAAGTTTCACTAGAAAGAATTCCTTTACAATGAATTATGCATGAATTATTTATTCATTATTTACTTGTCACTACAGCCTATATATTAAGATGTTAGAACAAATAAAGGCATCTTAGCCAGAGAAGCCCTGCCCTGCCGGGCCGCGGGGGCTATCCATGCCTCCGGTTCAGGAACAGGGATCGCACGGCTTCCGACCCGGAAACGGCGTGTAATACGCACAGCCGCTGCAATACCATCCGATCGGAGCGCTCAATGCCGACGTCCGCCAGACAGGCTTCATTATCTAGCCACCAGCTGCCCAGGGCGCCGACCACAAAGGCTCTCACCACCGCTGTCCGGTAGCCACCGGGCAAGTGAGACCGGGCGGCTGTAGGACAATATATATATATATATATATATATATATATATATATATATATATATATATATATATATATATATATCACGATCAAATTAACTTCATGCTCTAATGAAATAAAATCAACTCAGTATAAGCGGCGACTCGATAGCTCTAATGAATCAACTCAGTATAAGCGGCGACTCGATAGCACGACCGACGGAGGCGGTACGGCAAGCGCGGCGTCGGCGGCGGCAGTCGACGCGCGTCACCCGGCGCAGCAGCAACGACTGCGGCGGCGGCGGCGGTGAGGTTTAGACGGGCGATAGCCGGCGGTGCCGATGTCGGCAGGAGCGGCGGCGGCGGCCGACGTTACTGCTACGTCTGCTGCTGGCCGTCCGGGGCCGAGCTTTGACCTTGCACTTGGTGGTCTGCCGAAAACCAGGGCCGCAGCGACCGTATTTCTAATGACTCTAATGAAAGATTATGTTATATGTCATATTCTAAATAATATTTTTACAATATATGTAAATAAAACAGTTTATATTATGACACTTCTATGCGGGAGGAGAGCAAATACCCTACCCCGGGGGATGTCTTATCCCAGGGGGGTAATGTCCGGGGGAAAGTCCGGGGTAAAATGTCCGTACCCCGACCGGACTGTACACGGCCTCGTAGTTATCAACCTTTTTCCGGGCCGCAACCACCATCACCTTGACAACAGCGTCATCACTGCTGTCAAGCGGCACCGTTACGTCGACTGCGACCGCGTCGGTGCCGCTGTCGATGACTAGGTTCGGCTCGAGAGCCGGGTCCCGTAGGGGTAGTGAGGTAGTGAGGTAGTGAGGCGCGACCAGCCGAGAGGCAGGAGCTCGCCGTGGCAGGAATAGCTCCGATTAGGCGACCCAGAGCGAGGTTGTGGCCAACCACCATTGCTTGCAGTATCGGCCGGCGGCGGCTTAGAACGGGGCAGACCACCCGAATATCCTCCGTAGAAATTTGAGGTAGAGCCTGACCAAGCTGGCGAAGCCGAACGTCGACACCTACCGTAGCAGGTGGTTAGGTTTTTTAATTTACGGCCGAGGACGGACTTTATTTGCGTAAGAGGCAGCGAAACGGCAGCGCCAGCTAAACCAGCCTGATTACGGCGGCGGATAATTGCCATTCGCGATCGCCCGTACGAAAGTTTATTACCGAGGCCGCGTAAAAAGCCGGCGCACTGGGATAGGCGGGAGTCACCTATTCGAGACTCGGAGCACTCGCTTTGGAGCTGATTTGAACTCTAGGCCTCAGAGCCGCCGGCGTACGCCATGGCCGCTAATGAACGCCTGTAGTCGTCGTCCGCTGCGGTCAAATAGACTTTTCTGCATTACGGATACGCGATGCGTCGAGGTATGAACGCTCGTCGTTGCGACCGCGTCCCTGCTACTGACGGCGGGCACCTGCACGCATCCTGCAGCACCTACCAGCAGCTAGCCGCGCTTTTTTAAAGTTGGAACGGATGTAGGAGGCGCAGAGCGAGCGCTTGTAATGTAGCGGCTCGTGGGTGGCGAGTGATGGTGGCGTGACGATGAACGAAGCCACCGCAAGCGAGTTGCGACGTTGGCGATGACGGCTGTATTGTATCGCATACAGGCAACGCAAGCAAGCGAGCGCACGTGCCTATGCAGTGGTGGTAGCCGTCGCGTAAGCAGTTCCGGAACGCCAGTAGACCAGAGAGTAGGAGAAAAGTGAAATAGACAGTGGATAGCGTGCATACAGGCCGACGTACAGGCCGAAAGTGAATTTCGCTTAAAGGATAAGTCACGTGCCGGAAAGATGGGGGACGAAACGTCAGCTCGGAGCTGAACCACGTGATGGCGAGGGCACGCCCACAGCAACGCAGTTGGGCGTGCCCTCGGCGAGCCAGTGCCTGAGTAAGCTACTACGAATTGGGGTGTGCTGCGTTTCTTTAAAGAAGAGCGGATTTAAAAGTATACGTACAATTTATTTTTACAGCGGTCTAAAAGAACTTTATCTGTTTTAGGCACTTCATAGGCGTCACGGGGCTCGAACCGACGACCTCGGCCTGACCTCGGTCGGGCCGAGCACCTGAACCTCTGGGCCAACTCAGCGTGGCGTTTTAAAAGAGGCTCTCGTTTGTACGCACAGCAGAGAGCCAGCCGATGCCCAACACCAACAGTTTATGACCGCGCACGGAGCCGAAGAGCGCACGGCTCCCCTTGGCCCCTATTCTCACTCGACTCTCCTCTCCTCGACCCTGGCTGTCCCTTGGCCGACCCCGATGGTGAATCCACCATCTGTTCACCAGCGGGTTATCGGCCTGTGTCAACGCCTCATTAGAAGCTGACTGCAGCTGTGCACAGGCCCCTCTCGGGTATGCTCCCACCAGCTGTCGAGGAAAGGAGAGGTACCAGCCTGCATGCAATCGAACTACAGAGGCTTCACATGTCCCGCTTTCTGCTCACACGTTCTCGCTCTGCGAAATGGCTGACGGCCCAGAGAGCCTTTCTCTGTCTGAAGTTCGCGTGCCGTCGTCGAAAAGCTCTAGCCTTAACGTCATTTGCTGAAGCACACTCCTCGACCAGTCGAACAGATATTGCGGCTCAGGTCGTTATAACAGCATTTTAAAATTAATAGATATAATTAAAATAATGTAATACATTTGCATAGCGAATTAAGGAAAGTTAATCTTTATTTAGGTGCTTCACCTTTGCTACTGGGGCTCGAGCACGAGACCTCGGTCGTCGACTTTAGTCACTTTGATCTCAGTCTTTGAAGCCAAGCACCATAACCACTGGGCTAACAGGAGTCATAGTCACAATAATTTTTTCTAGCAGTCTAAGAGTGTCATACAAAAGCTTGACAGCAGTTGGATGGCAGCCTCCAACTCGCGAGTGGTCTGC
This sequence comes from Cristatella mucedo, assembly GCA_009760855.2. Taxonomy (NCBI): domain Eukaryota; kingdom Metazoa; phylum Bryozoa; class Phylactolaemata; family Cristatellidae; genus Cristatella; species Cristatella mucedo. The sequence goes on from WPIO01000153.1 coordinate 226,525, forward strand.
CGAAATAGGTACGTATATTACGTGACCACCTGGATTGGCCCAGATGTTCACTTGCTCACCTTTGACGGCTAAGGTCAAGTAGCTCGCCTTCGACCACTAAGGTTTCGGGCGCAAGCCATGCGTCTTCATATGCGAAGTGATTCAACTATCTTGTGGTGCCAGACAAACAAAAATATATTATTTTATTTTGTGTTGTTTGTAGGCATCAATCAACGTACCGTGACACTTTCGTATCCATGTCAAAGATTTGACTACAACGAGATGTCTAAACATAGAAGCATGCGATTTACCAGCAGCTTAAATGTAGCTTAGATGGTAAAGCAAGCAAGCCAGCTACCGTAACGTCGTCACGAAGGAGATGGTGTAAGTATGTCACTCGCTACCAATAAACTCCCCTTTCCCTCTGAGACGCCTGCAGGTGTACGTTTATGTAAACGGTAGTTCGTCATCTATGGAGTCCTCAAAGTCATGGCTTTGGCATGGTTCAGTCTGGGGGGGGTCTCAATTCTTCCCAAGCTCTCTACTCTCCCTCTTGCCGACGTCATCCACAACCAAACTGTGTGTTTGTTTCCTATTTGTACGCAGATGATACTGATAGGCTCTGCGAATCATTCAACCTTTCCTCCTTTAAAACTCTTTAAAGCCCAGCTCCTCATTCGATTTCCTACCTGCATGTATCGACGACGTTCACAATTGCACTCCTTTACGCTAGTAACTTCCGGCATGGATTATTTGTATTCTCCCTCTTTTCAGCACTGACGTCCTGAATCCACGATCGTCTGCAATGGATGCATAGTTGCTCGTCTGGTCCATTATCAGAGGCACAGCTGCCACAGCATCCCATGTTATTTTACGCTTCACTGGCTCCTTAGTGAAGCGACAAATCAATTTCAAGATCCTCGTGACTCTGTCGCGTCACTCTCTCTCTCTCTCTCTCTCTCTCTCTCTCTCTCTCTCTCTCTCTCTCTCTCTCTCTCTCTCTCTCTCTCTCTCTCTCTCTCTCTGTGTGTGTGTTCTAACTGCACTTATTTGCAATATTCTATTAAATGGCGACCTCGTTGCTCGTCCGTTGTGCTCTCGCATAAGCTGCCTAATAATTTAGACATCTCTAGCCGTCCCTCGCAATGAACAGAAATCTTTTGATAATCATGGCTTCGGGTCATATGCACCAAAAGACCGGAACTGGCTTCCTGGTACAGTCACTACCATCAATGACCTGAAATCTGTTAAGTCTGATCTCACGGTGCGTCTGTTCCTGCCAACCTTTCCTTCGTTTCATTGAACTTACCTTTTTTTGGCCCACTTTGATTAGCTTGCCTACGTGTGCATGATTCAGTGCATGATACTAGCCAGAAGTTTGACTAAACTTTGTCCGTGAGTGACTTCACATTTGCTAGACTGTGCAGCCCTAAGCATGATCCTTGCTAGCTTTTGCACGATTGATACGAGTGCACGTGTCTATCCCTTAGGTGCCGATTCTCTGGCAGCGAGTACTGAAGCACCTCGATGATCATACGAAGTTCTCTAGTTCTCTGCAATGCAAACTGCTTGTTATTTTTTCAATTTTTACTAATATTGGATGCTGATTCGAACGTGAAATGCTGCATACGTTTTTGACAGTACACGCAATGCGGAAGCTTTGGACACGATATCTCAGTTAATGCTGCATTACGTGAATCAAGCAACGATAGCTTGATTGAAGCACCGTGTGAACTTCTGTCAGTTACCCGTGCGTCAGTAAAAGTGAGCCTACAGGACTTTTAGCTAACCCGCAGATGGCTCGTTCAGTGTTTTAGATAGAAGTCATCTTACGCTTTCCCTCTTGGCCGATTAAAGGACTCGAATAAGCAGACTTGAGTAGTGACAAGCTGTCTAGCACCTCACTCCGGGTCGCGCACCACCGGTCCGCTGCTGCCGCCTGCAGGCAGGTTACAGAGTGCAGTAATCGAGATGCCAATAAGTGGAGAGAGAAAGCAGTGGTCCTCCTTGAGGGCCGCACAGGAATGCTTCCGCGGATGAGCAGTAATTTGGACAGCTGACACTAGTACCTTACAGTTGGCAGGCGACAGAAAGGAGGCTACAGGTGGCCAAGCGAGCGCCAGCCACAGCCTGGGCGCCGACAGAGCTGCTGACAGGTGAGCAGATATTGCCCAGGCAAGATGGAGTCACTACCTGTCGGCCGAACGAGCACTGCTCGCTGCTTGAATTTGGCTTTTTGGCATCTGATTGCAAGCAGATCACTGTTCGGCTGCTTCGGACTCAAGCGAGATCAAGCTGCATCGTTCCACTTTTTTTCTAGACAACACAATGCCTTCTTTCAAACAGTTGGCTTGAGATTTATGAAAAGTTTGCCCAGCAGCATCGGATTTACTTGAGTGTCGAGCCAAGCTTGTTCGACATGCGCATATATGCAAGCGCTTCCGGACTCGCAAAGCACTTTACAGCGAGGGACGAAGGAACAGAAGAGACTTTGATCTGAGACGCAGAAAATGGAAGAACTGAACAGACTGAGCTCAGGTTCAGACCTCTCCGCTGGCAAACTTCATCACAAGCTTGTCAGCATCGCAGCCGTTGACCGAAGGGCACTCAAATGTGCTCGAATACATTTCGATGGCAGCTGGCGTGCTGCACTGCTTTCAGTGCTAGCCAACTACTTCCGGTAGCTAGCCGATTGCTTCCGGCAGCTACCAGTAGTGGCAATACTTATGCAGTACGATAGCTGACTACAGTCAAGTGCCATTAAGGCAGGGTCGCCGCTATCGACTTTTTATTAGTGCCAGAGCTTGGAGTGTCTCCTAGAATAGAACAAGGAGGCTCTATTGAGCTCAAGCTTTCATCGCTTCTCAAGCTCAGTGAGCTTACAATGTGCTATCACTTTCTTTTAGCAGCCGGTAACTAATTGCCTGCTTTCACCGTTCAAGCCACAGACGAAGCCCAGCCTTCATCTTGACTTGGCTGCTATTGCATGGGCACACCTAATTGCCGGCTACACGGCGCAGATAATGCAACCTGAGCGTTGTGCAGGTTCAGTGTCTCTGATGATGCGAAGTATGGGAGAGAATAAAGTCATCTTCTAATGCCAGACCAATTCTTATAGATTCCAGGTCTCGGAGGCAAGTGCCATCCCCGAGTTAGCAGAAGGCCGTTTAACGCGGGCTGCATCAGTCACTGGCTTTCGAACGGCACGGTGGACTACAGTTACTTTACATACAAGTCGGTGGGATGCAGTATCATAATTCTGCGACACTCTATACTCCAGCATTCTGTTCGTAGTGCGCTGCCTCAAAAGATGCCGGCGTCTCTGCGATCACCCGAGAGCGCAGCTGCAGTAGGCAGAGACTCCTCCCATCACGCTGGTAGCCATCCAATGAGCGCGCTCCATTGTGTAGCAGGAAGGAGGCGCCAGGCCAGCACGTCCGCTGGCTTGGCGTCTGCTGGCGCTGTCGCCAGGTCGACGACGTGCCGTTCGGGAGCGCAAAGTGTACCCGGGATTGTACCTCGCACGCATTGTTTGTGCTACCGCAGCGACGTCAAATGAGCTTCCTCCAGGGGAGCCGCACGACGACATCTGACGTCACGTACGTCTCGCGGCACGAAAATCGCGAAGACGCAGACGCAGACGACGCTCCGCTCTCGCTGACGTCGCCGCCACCGGCTCGCTCACTCAGCTCAGGGGAAAGCGAGCGAGTCGTGAGGCCGCAGCGATCGCTCCCTGCCGATGATAGGAGCACAACTGCCAGCCAGTGCGCCCACTGCCTGGCAAGGCTATTTGAGCGGCTTCAAATGTTGTTTGTAGTTCGGAATAGGTTTATTCAGCCCAGAGTTAGGAAGCGAAGATACACGGCTCCCATACAATATCCTATTTTAGACAAGTCATAAGTCTCTCCAGTCATCCCCACACCACCAGCTTAGATTCCGTATTAGTTTGGCGGGCCTCAGGTTTCGTGCTGCATAGACTAGAAACTACCACTTACTTGCTTGACTGCCGCCTGACTCTGCCTGCGATTTAAAATAAACCTGGAGCCGCTCAACGCTCGGGCATCGGCGCCAGGACGCTCGCCGCGTCTTTTCGATCAAGATGAAGTTAATCGCGAGGGCACCATGCTGCTACTTTTCAAGCTGAGGTTACCAGCCCGCGGCACAGGAAGCTGTGCTCCGATGGCATCGACCTTGAGCTGTAAAAAGTAGTGCGCTCAAAAGATGGATCGCATTTCGTTTTTTAAATTCTAAATTAAATGACTAGCGGAAAATAAACTTGTCATAGAGAAAGACGGGAGTTCTTGAGCAAGCGGAAGTAGAAGTATTCGGTTGGCTCTTTCCCTAGCGTTAGCCTTTTTGACTGACTTGGATCGTCGTGATTGGAATCTGTCTTTTACGCGTGACCATAATTTCATCCTGTTTTAGCCTCGCCGTTTTTCGCAGACTGATGCAGCTGCGTCAAGTTTTGATGTATTTTAAGCAAGGATGGCTTATTCGTATGACCCGCCAGCGTTGTTTCCTTCAGCGTCAACTTGCGAAGTTTCGTCAACGTTCTGCGGAAAGCGGCCAACAGGTAAAACGCATTCCGTGCTAACCACTCGTCATTGGTGAGCGTCCGCGAATGTTTCCGTGCGACACTTGGCTTATTAAAACACTCGATACTCTCAGGAGGAGACTATGCTTCGGATATTTCTTGAATTTCAAGATGGCCAAATCGGAAATCTTCGACAAAGGAGGTGAGTGACTGCATAGGCCGCATGGTCCGCAGAAAAAGGGCGCTCAGCAGCGATGCGCTACGCAACGGCCGGCTTGCCGGAAATGCCATTCTTAGATGGTAGAATGTCGACCGAGTCTTTTAGTCTACATTCCCTTTTAGAAGGAGAACAAAGAAAGACGGCAACAGAGCTTGGCTTGTCCGCCTAAGGCTAGGGGAACGGGCTCATTGAACGCTTGCCACTGAGCGTGACAAGACACCAATTACTGCATCACAAGTTCTGACCTAAAATTTGTCCGCCAAAATATTTGTGAAATACTAAACTGATAGCAATGAACATTTGGAACGAAAAATCAGAAGCTAAGAATCTTAAGTATGGTGTCGCGTGAATCTTTTTGAAAGGGGCTTCGCAGTTTAGAACGTAGCGTGCGGCAAACGGCCGAGTGATCACGTGAGCGAATCGCGGGGCTTTGCTGATATTCCTTCACTTACGACTTTTTAAGACTAACCTGCAGCCCCTTCAAAGCTCAGACCCATTAGCCAAGACAAACCAGGAAGATTTTGCAATCCTAGCTAGCTAGTACATACATCACTTATAGTGCTTGGCTACATCTGATATTGGTCGACTGCTACAGTGTATATGTAGGCCCCTAGGTAAAGTGCAAATAATCACATTGCATATGAATGTAACATTCATACGTACATCCAAGACTAGCGCCTGCAGCCATTTACTGTGATTTCGTCATAATTTACCGAGATTTTTGCAGCAATTAAAAATCTTTTTTGGGCTTGCATAATTCTGGCTCATGGTGAATTGATGTCACGGCCTTCGGTAAACAGGTGAACACTTTACTATTGGGTACCTCAGGTTTCATTCTTAGGCTCCCTTCTTATTCCATGCATATCCTCCTATGACAGATTTCCTTGCGAGACACTATTTTGGCTTTCGTTTGTACGCCGATGAAGCTCAGCTCCACTTATAATTCATCGTATTAGTAATTTCGCATGGCAAGTAAATGACGTTTTGAGTGTATAACAATTTATTGCAGTAGCCTACTCAACGTGTCTGGAAGATAGCTTGAAAAAATGCCTCCATCTGATCTCCAACTGATTCTCAAATGAGCGACATCGGCCACTGGACTCAACAAAAAAGGTCATTATATCACGTGCAGCGCACACTTCTTTTATTGTGTTCATGTAAAAAGGTTTGGATGACGTGCCTGTGATATCTCGTTTTTGAACTGAACTGACCTGCGTAACCGACATGAATTGAATCGTAGGACCACGTTTAAAAAAGAGTTTTGACTCTATCGCGATTAGCTAGTCAGCTAATCACCTCGTGAGTTTTGATATGACCTATATATAAGCTGCCTTTCTGTGCTAATGTCGAGCGGTGCATGCAATAGTTGATTCTACTCATAGCACCTACCTTCATCCCTGCTTGTCCTTACTTAACGACGAGTACGTTGTGTCCGCAGGCTCATGGTTCACACCCCCTTATCTACTGTAGTTACTTCCCCTGTCCTAACTTATTGCCTTCCGTAAGCGAATAAATGCACACTGCTAACTGTGTGCGCGTGTGTCCTACCCAGCCTTGAGTCGTCGTTGACCGATGCAATCAGCGGACAACAACTTATGCACAGGCTGGCACTGCCTATCTCATTCCTCTGCCTGGTACATGCTGTATCAGTTCTTGACTAGCTTGAGCTCCTGACAGCATTGGGTGCACCTAAATAGGCCATTTTTGAGCGATTTCACGTACTAGATACTTCCTAATCGTTCCGTACTGCTACACCGGTGCTTGCATTCCCAGGAATGTGATGCCAGCTTCCTGGCCGCAGGTAATTTTATGATCGTATTTGCACAAGGAGAGGCCTCTGTCAGTCACTCTTAGTGCAACTATGTCCTCGTGCTAACAAGAAAAAAAAGGTGTTTTCCTGCACACTATATACTTATACTTGTACGAGCAGCAGAAGCCACTTGGGTTTTGATGATTGATGCTTTGACGTAGCCGCTGTATCTTGGCTTTTTTCTTTTGAAACTCGACGCACATCGGAATGGCAATGTTGTAAGTTTGCTGCCGACAAGTATTAATTAAAACACCCACGTGTCTAGGAGAGAAGAGACCGGCTAGGTTCTACTCCTTTTTTTATTGTGGCGTGACGCTGTTGCCGATTCAAACGCAAGTAGAACCGCTCTCAGCTCAAGGCCTTATTTGAACTTATCACCCACTTTACATGTATCCTAGCAGGCTGGTTTGGCTTGTCAAGCTTTGTCGTATTGGTTTACTTTGAGACGCCAGTTTATCTAGTAAGCTATGTAAGGAGTCTGGTAGTGTATTTAGCTTCACAGTGCATTTTATAGATGACAATATCAAAGGCAAACGAGTTGACTGGATCCGGAAATATATGTAGCACCAGCTCCGTGGGAATTCTAACTTTGCTGGCTAAAACGAACCAGCCAATTCGACCGGAGTTCGGTTAATTTTGAATTAACGCAGTCACTTCCGTGTCTCCAACCCCGGCCAACCCAGTTGGTTGGATTTCTGGGGTAGCAAGCTTACCATCTCGACCGAATTTAGCGACAAAAGCAGCAGCCAAATGATTATTCTGAGAATTCTCTTTAGGCGTAGAGCTGTAGTGTAACGTTAGATATCTCCGTCTGCAACTCCGCAAAGACTATGTGAGCGTTATGCAGGAGATTTTTGCATAGCCCAATCGCAGCCTAAGCCGCTTTCGGTACTCATTCGGTAGCCAACAGAATTCATCTCACGCAACAAAGCGAAAGTGGGAAACATCTGCATTTGATGCCGGTGACAATCTGGCTCTCGACGATGTGCTTTAGCCTTGCCTCTGTTTTTGGTATCAGTCAATGCCATACAGAAACCTCGAACAATTTCTCCCCAGAAGCAGAATCCTGAGCCAGTCACTTTTCAATCCATGCCGCCGAAAGCACTAAATGCTTCACAGTGCGTGTGTGCATTCTCAAGCACTCTTTCTCGTGCCAGACCGTTTCCACACTCACACACGAACGCGCACAAACAGGCGTGCACACACAAGCACTGATACACAGCTATAATCAGAAAATTTTCCTTGATGTAGAGACTGCGAGCGTTTGAGCCTACTTCTACTAGCCGAAGTGGCTCCTGCTCCACGGCCTCCTCGGGCTTAATGCCCTGCTCCTTTTTATTTACATTTACCACATGCGATCCTGCTATAGATGAAAATGAGTGATTGTACTTGGCGGACCCACAGACGATCGACCTCCACAATGCACCGGTAAGTGGGAAGAGCATGCGAAATCGCCATTTGCGTGTTAGTATGTGCAGGAACATGACAGGAGCGCCTTAAAGTCCTGAAATACCTCATGGCATTCTGTCCCAGTAAGATCGTGAGGGAGGAAATAATTTCTTTTGCTTTCCATTATTGCCATTAAAAGCGCGAAACTTCCGTGGTATCCCACGACCGAATGAATCAGATGCACCCGTGTTTATGTCTAGTTTGCAGGCCTATTTCTAGAGGCTAAACAGCTTCGTGGCAATACATAGACAATTAGTCTTGAAGCATTTCTTCGGATCCATGTTCATCCTGTTCTGTCCACCATCACAGCTCGAGCCTGTACGGTCAGCTCCGGCCCCACTCCGGAACGCTGACTCTTTCAAGTTGCTTCTACTGCCGGAACTGGTTATTTGATCAACGGAGGCTCTGTTGCATGCATGAGTGGTTCTATTTCTTGCGGTTAAAGAGCTTCACAACAACGAGCAGTGTTTATGTCTGTAAGCATTGCTTCGGGTGTATGCCGGCTGTTCTGTCCACGAGCATCGCTCGAGCCTATATGATTAGCTCTGGCCCCCAGTGGCCGCATGAATCAGATGCAGCCCTATTGATATCTTTTCAGTGGCCCTATTTCTTGTGGTTACAAAGATTCCCGACATTTTTTGTCTGGAAGTATGTTTTTACCTGCATGCTGGCCGTCCCGAACCATTACAGTACATTCAGCTCTGGCCCCGTTGCCGTGTGAACCTGATGCACCCTTGTTAGTATCTTATCGGTGGTTCTCATTTTTGCGGTTTAATAGGTTCGCGCCGAAAAATCGCTATTCGTCTTGAACCGTTTCTTCAGCAGCATGTCGGCTGTATCGCCTATAAGCACTGCTCTAGCCTGTGTGGTCAGCTCTGCGTGTCCCCTTGTCACCTCGTCTAACCATATGGCAGTTCACTCACCATCTTAGTCATTACCTTGGTCGTCTGCCTTTAAAAATCTCCCTGTGATCACAATCATTTCGCTGACCCATTGACATTACCAGTGTCATCAGCCTGCATGTCTTCTGTCTCAGGCCAGTTTGTGGTAAAGCAGAGGCCTCATTCAGAGGAGGCAACTGTAGCTCTGGCATTAGCTCGTGCCACGGGAAGCACGACTCCCTTCGCTCACCATTCGAGTCGTCCTTCTCCTCGCTTACGGCTTTACACCAACAGACCTTTACTATTAGTCAGAGGCAATCCACAGCTATGCACCGGCCGACGCCGACGGGAAACTCCTTTGTTCTCCTAAATCTGTTCACCGGCAGGTTTGCAGAGGAATCGTACCGGCCTTTTTCGAGCCACGTCGGAGGCGATGCACTTGCCAAGTGCTAGCATATCATCGAACTACAGCTTGGATCTTTAACTTTCAAGAAAGAAACATCACTGTGCGGCCATTTGAATGACTTCTATCCCTACAACAGCTGCCTCCTTCCGCCTTCCGTGCGTACTTGTGGATGGAAGTTTCTCTGTTGAGATTCGATCGCTTTCGACCAGTGGCTGCTCCCCAAGGCAGCCACTGGTCGAACCCTTGGGGAGCAGCCGCTATGCGAAGCATGCGTCGGCAGCTCGTGGAATGAACAGTCGTGCCATCGGTTCGATTACATCGTGGGCCATTTGAGCTTCTTCACCCTTGAAGTCCGTGTGTGGCTTAGTTCTCCCAGATAGTCTGGAAGTATCCAGAACTACGATTGTTTTTCCATGTTTCCATGTACTTGACAAGGGCCTCTTCCCCTCGTGTTGCTTCATGTTTGACGTAAAGGCGAGTTCACTGTGACTGCTGCTTTTGGCCCGTTTATCGACAACCGACATACCGAATAGAGTTCGTGCTCTCGATCCTGTTCGGTGTGTCTGCTCATTCAGGCCAGGTCGGTATTAGCTCCACATTCTAGTACCACCCGGTGTGCCAGTAGAGGTGGGGTGGCATGCATCTACAGTGTCCGCCTTTTGACAATTTTTAAATTATTTTCTTGCGTGTTTGCAATGGTTGGCTAATTAAGTGGCCACCATGCAATGTCGCTGGTCCAACGTTTACACTCGCTTTTCAGTTCATTTTGACGGCACACACTCGTGGCCGACAAAAGAAGTGTTTCTTTTGCACTGCTTCAGTTATCGTCCGATTTGATTCTATTACTTAATTTCTGCTTGGTGGATCGTCATGAAATTGGCGAGTCTACCCGTCCCAGCATTTATTTATTTATATATGTATATATATATATATATATATATATATTATTTATATATATTATATATATATATATATTTTATAATTTAAATTTCCTAAATTAAAATAAAGCTTTCCTATAATTTAAATTCCCTAATTATATATATTTATATATATATTATTTATATATATATATTTTTTATAATTTAAATTTCCTAAATTAAAATAAAGCTTTCCTATAATTTAAATTCCCTAATTTTATATATTTATATATATATTATATATATATATATATATTATTTATATATATATATTTACATATATATATATATATATATATTATAATTTAAATTTCCTAAATTAAAATAAAGCTTCCCTATAATTTAAATTCCCTAATTTTATATATTTATATATATATATTATTTATATATATATATATTTTATAATTTAAATTTCCTAAATTAAAATAAAGCTTTCCTATAATTTAAATTCCCTAATTTTATATATTTATATATATATATATATATATATTTTATAATTTAAATTTCCTAAATTAAAATAAAGCTTTCCTATAATTTTGCTGCCACTGAGCACCGATAACTCTGCTGTTCGGTTTCATGTAACCGTGACTAGAAACTAAAATGCAGCACTACGTATGCACCCTTTCTGACAGAATTTCCTACAAACTACTAGCACCTCCTTCGCACTACCGTGGCCTTGCTCCAAAAAAAGGTAATACAATCGTAATTCGTACATACGCTACGAGCTCTTCTACCGGTTGAACCAGTCGATCAAGTTGGCCGATAACTCCACGGGGTTGAACACGACAAAATCGGAAGCGTTGCTTCGGGTGATCTGGTTTCCTGATCAATTAGGAGAAGCTAATCTGGACTGCTGTAGTATGACGGCGAATGGTTGAGGCTGCACAACCACATTTGAAAAGCAGAATACTTTACTCGCATCAGGTGAGCGCACGAGCAGCCTGCGCAGACTTTAATCTGGGGTGGAGGGAGAGGGGGCAGAGACTTCGTTCGGGACCAAACAGCTCCACGCTCCGCCTAGACGTGCGAAAAGCGGTCTCCCTCACTACCGCTCGCTAACGGTCAGTTCTTTGACGCTTTGCATGCCAGCAGTGGCACCACGGCCCAATCAGCCATACAGTGACGAATCGAGGCGAGATTACATTTTGCCACGCCTCACTGCCATCGTGACTCCATACATGCCACCGCTTACGCTTACGAGCTTACCGTTGCGGGCGCTGCAGAAACTGGTCCCGTCAAAAGGAAGATGGCGAACCCTCAGCCCCCAGCACGAAAGAACTCAAGTTCGGTGCCTGCCACAAAACGATGCACAGTTCTGCTCGAACAAGACGTCGAAAGGGCAGACAATTGGCAGATGTTAGAACGAGAACAATTGGAGACGGTTCGTCAAATGGTTCGAAAGGGCAGACAGTTCTGGTTCTGGACAGTTCTCAGTCCGTCCCCCCTCTCATCGCTAAATTGCTGCAGCAGCTGCAGACATGCAGCTGCTGCAGTATGCCAGGCAGTGCTGGAGGCAGATGGCTCTTAGTTCGACCGGTCGCAGTCGCTTCGATTTCCTGCAGACCGTCGGTACCGAGGGGAGGACAATTTGGGTCGGCGTAAAAAATAAAACGATACAATTCATTTGCATAGCACCCTGAAAGAACTTAATCTACCTGCAGGCGCTGCAATATGCGGCAGGGCGCGAACCCAGGGTGGTCAGAAATGACCACCGTAACCCCTTAACCAGGGCAGCATAGGCGACTGTGAACTTGTTACGCCTTATTATTTTGCCTTGTTAAGCAAAGCAGCATCCCCTTCTAAAGGACAGGATACAGCTCGAGGAAGGTGCAGTCACGTGCAATCATGTTACGAGCGACGGGTCACAGCGAGCTGAAGAGAGTAGTCATCGCTGCCTTTCGCCATAAACTCGGCTAGCACACACATGCCACTCAGTGTTAGGTAAAACGCAAATTCAAGCGCAAAAACCTAAACCGACGGCGCATTCTCAACAAGGCTGAGCCGATCGCATGCCAAAGCTCACGGCGAGTCTAGTGATCGCCCTGCTCCAGTGGCTCTAGCGCCCAGTCAACGAGAGGTCGCTTGAGAGGACGACTCGGCTTGGATTGGGTCCAAATACTGGCACCTTGTCTGTGACTCTCAAGCAGTTGGCTGGTCATCAACTACGGGCTGCCGGTGACCTGGTAGCTGACGGTCGTTGCCGTGTCATTTCACCATCGTCGATGCGAATATCTGCTGCAGGACGACTGGCAACTGAGACGTATCCATGACAACGAAGGCGTGGCCGCTCGGCAGCTGCTTGACCAGCCTTTGAGCTTGGTCGCCTAGCGACCCGATGAACAGCACGTACGTGTTCACTCCCTCGTCCAGGCTCTTGGTTAGCACTTCGGCAAAGCGCTGCGGTCCGATGCCGTAGCGCTCCAGGTTGGCGTCGCTCAGCGCTATCACGAAGCGTTCATCGGCATCCTCAGTGTGGATCTACAAAAACGTGGCTTGCACTCAACAGCTCCGCAGCCTGGCAACAGATGTTCAAGGCCCCGAGAGGAAAGCGGTTCGTCCGAACCAGCACAGTCTTAGCAAGGGTTTCATTTAACAAAAAAAAAATAAAAATTATCATTCTTTAATGTAGTGCTGTAAGAGAACTAATATCTGTCCGAGCCCTTCTACAACTCCCTGCAAGAAAAGCTATAAATGTCGCCCTGCCACCCGCCGGATGCACCTACGTGGTACATGGCACCACGTGGTACATAGCACCACGTGGTACGTGGCACCATGTGGTACAAGGCAGGATATCCCTCCCAGAGGATGTGCCGACCTGTGGAAGTTGAATTCACAACCTCTGTAACCAGGGGCGTGTCACAACAACTAGCCATGGGCGACGAACATCTAAAAAAAAAAATACTAGCTGATTTAACAGCCTCTTTTGCATAACGACAGAAGCGCCTTTACGGCTATCACCACAGCTTGCAGTGGCGATAAAGAATCACCCACTGCAGGATTCGAACCCACGACATCGGGACCGAGGTCGTGAAAAGCAACCACCTTACCGGAGATCTACAGCATCAGGTAAGGGTCAGTCCTTGGTCCTCTGCCGTTCTCCATTTATACTCAACCTTTGAGGAAAAGTGATTTGAGCACATGTAATAGGCTATCACTTTTATTCGGACGACACACGACTGTATTTGTAATTTAAAACGTCAGAATCTGTGGCAGCGACTGGTAAACTGAATGCTTGCCTTGCAGACACTCGATCCTCAATGTCGGCAAATTACCTTATGCTTCGTTAATAAGACACTGCTTCCACAGCTAGCCATCACGTCTGATCCCTATCTGAAATTAGGTACCATCTTCCACAGTGGCTTGCAAAACAATTTACTACTGGCTCCCTGGCTCTCGGCTCGATTATACCATTTCGACTGGGCCACCAAAAAAGAGCCACTATGCCACATGAATATGGCTGGAAGGCTTGTTTACAAATCCCAGAGGTCTGACCACGTGTCTCCTTTGCTGAAAGAGCCTGGATGGCTGCCGACTGATCAATGGTTACGGAGAAAGTTCTTACTCTAACCCACACGGCCCACCACGGCTTGGCTCCTCCATACCTAGCAGAACTGCTGCACTGGTTTCAGCCTCCTCGTGCCTCAGGTCATGTATGAATAATAAATTAGCTGTTCCAATCCTCTGCTTAAAGAACGGTGGCGACAGAGGCTATAACTCTGCAGGTCCTACACTGTGCAACTCGCTTCCAAAAATTTTTCCGCAACGACACCTACTCTCCACTGCCGACTATGACACATTCTTTCCAGCCGTCCTGAGCTGCTACTTCCTCCATGCTACTTCCTCCATGCTACTTCCCCAACTGCTCACCTGACTCAGCCTTCTGCTCCTCGGTGTTTATTTTGTTTCTTGGTATTTTTTCAAAATGAAGTCTGTTGGTAACCGAAAATACCTATTGAAAGCCGCTTGGGCACTTCACAAAACTCTCTTGCATGACACCCACATAGTCTTGGAGGTTTCGTGGAGTTACAGGCGGAGGTACATAATATATTAATCTCATTCCTCATTATCTGCGTTCATTATCTTTCTCTTTGCGGCAAAGGAGAAGACAACAGTCTGTTGTCTTGTGTACCGAAAGTAACCTAGGCTACAGAAAAATATCCTGCATAACACCTACCTAGTCCTTATGGCTTTGTGGAGTTGCAGAGCTATATAATAATAGTAATAATAATAATGATAACACATTTTTTATAGCGCCCTCAGAGAGCCCAATCTTTTTATAGGCACTTTACATAGATTACATTACATTTACCTGCTCTACAGCGTGAGTGGTGGCGCTGAGAGTGTGGTCGCCGCTGACACAAAATTGCGAGTGGGCTTGCATGGTGAGAAGCACGTCCAGCCTCTGCTTGTTGTTCTGCGGAGGCTTGTCAGCCGACACCAGGTCGACGTGGTACGTCTCTCCCGAATGTCCAACGATGTCGTACTGCAAAGATTAAGGACGAAATGGAGCAGTCGTAAAGTACAAACTTAAGAAAACGACAACTGTAGGCTCGAAGCCGAGGCTCGAAGCCGGTGTAGGCTTGAAGTCACTAGGCAAGGCGGTTGCTTTTCACGACCTCGGCCCCGAGGTCGTGGGTTCGAATCCGGTGGTGGGCGATCCTTTATCGCCGCTGCAAGTGGTGGCGATAGCCGTCAAGGCTCTTCTGTCGCTATACAAAAAGAGGCTGTTTAATCAGCTAGGATTCATTTATTATTCAAGTCGCAGCATTCTGGTTACAGCAAGTGTCCGACTGCACCAGACGTAAAGGCCGCCAGGAGGACGCGGTTGACACGGACACACTACGAACCCCGGAGGAATCCTACGTCGCCACCTTGGACACGGGAGGGCAGAGTGTGGAGCTGTGACCTCAGCTTCACAGCCACGGCAGACTGGTAGCTGCACATACAGGTAGGCCTATCTGGATTTTTTTTTTTTAATAGAAACAATAGACACATAGCAAGTAAATGCACCCGCACACACGTGACAACGTCTCCATGGCTGCATAATGCCACAAACAGTACGCGACTGCTGAGCGAGGCTTTATATTTTGAGTCCGCACGGCTTTATTCTTAATTATTTATTCTGCACTTATTTATTTTTATATATTATTTATTTATTTGTTTGTTTGTGCTGCTTGGTGGCAGCGGAGGGTTCTTTGCCTCGAATGCTGAGCTACAAAGCGATTTCCGGGTAGAAAGAAGTCTCGGTCTGGTGCAATAAAGGACATGTTTGAAGCACGGTACCGTTTAACTGCCAAAAGCTGTGACAAGAGAAGAATCCACAAGGAATCGGCAGGGTGGGTAGATGGAGGGAAGGGAATGAAAAGTCAGAGAATGTGAGTCGGTGAATGATGGCTGCTGCTGCTGCTGCTCCTTCTGACGAGCCAACCGGATGCAGCTGCCACGACTCACACACTGTCGAACTCATGCACACGGATTCCAAATCGGCCTTTCATAATATATTAATAATTCATAAATTATAATTAATATTGATATTAATATTAATTAATATTAATGATAATAATAATAACAAACACTAATTCATCTGTATTTCACTAACGGGAGAGGGAAAGGCAGGCTTACAATGCACAAACAACGGCGGAAGGAGTAAGGAAGGAGGAAGGAAGGAAGGAGGAAGGAAAGAAGGAGGAGGGAAGAAGGAGGGAGAAGCCTAAACCAGATTGGCACAGCAAATAAGCGTCTTTGCACATCTTTGTCAGCCCGGCCGCTGGCGTAACTGCAAAGACATTCAGGCCCAAATAAGATTTTTCGCTGGTTTGGCCCAGCGGTTGAGGTGCTCGCCTTTCTCGACCGAGTTCAAGGTCAGCGTATTTGATGACCGAGACCGTGCGCTCGAGGTCTGTGGCACATGTGAAGCGCCTGAATAGAGACCAAGTTCTCTTTAGGGCACCGTCCAAACGAATTATATCTTTTCAACGGCTGCTCAACGGAGGAGCCGACGGCAATCCGCTGGCAAGGTCGAGTGAAAGGCCACGAGTGGCAGGCTGCCGTGGCATCGGCGATACACATCGGCCGATCGGAGGTGTCGGCAGTCAGGCAGGTCACCCAGTCTGGTTGCTGGCACCGGAGAGAGCGCAAGCTAAGGTCGCTTCGCTTGTGCCGGCGTGTGATGCATGCCTTACACGCTCGTGTGCAAGCACGCACGAGTGCACGCTTCGTTTCGAGCACGAGCACAGGATGGCTAGCAGCAAGCGATACCTTCACTTTGTGCTCGTAGCCCTGGAGCGCCTCCATGACCATGCAGACGCACTCCATCTCACGCTCCAAGCGACCGTCGTGTCCGTTGAAGCGGTACATACTGCCGGACACGTCGGCGAGCAGGCGGAGACGCTTGGGCTTCTCTTGAACTGAGCCTGCATCCGGCTCGCGCTCGCCACGACGCCGGTATATGCTGCGCTCGCCGGTGAGTCCCTCGATGATGCGAGCATCGTCGAGGTCACCGTGCGTCTGGTTGCGTAGCCACTGCCTCTCTTTGGCTAAAACAGCGAGCGTTCGAACCGCAGCCGACGGTTACTCGCGATTTATGCACAGACACAGAAACAGAAAATGAAAAAAAATCTGTCAAGAGCCGGGCAGCTGCGCTGCTGCCGGTCGAGAGTTCGCTGCGAAGCGAATAAAGCCAAAGGCTAGGAAAAAAACTCGGCCACTGAAGCAATGCAAGTGGAGAAGTCGTCCGTGTCCCCACCCAGCCATGCCTGCATTCCACGGCAATAATAATAATAATAATAACATTGCATTTGCATAGTGCCCTCAGAGAATTGAATCTCTTTCTATGCACTTTACAGATGCTGTATAGAAAGCATGACCACATGATCGGTAGTAACCGCAGCAGCAAAGAGCAGCTGGCAGCTCCACATTTCCTCATTTATTCATTTATGTCGTAGCAGAACGGCCCTTGGCGGCTATCAACTGCAGTGAGAAACAAAGAATCGCACGCACAAGCACACACACACACACACACACGCACACACACACACACACCTTCTGAGCTCAAAGCCCAGGGACCCAGGACGTGACACTTGGGCACATTGGGGGGGGGGGGCTCATCGGAGCAATAGCCCAGGAGGTGAGGTGCTCGCTCTTCACGACCCAGATCGTGGGTTCGAACCCTGCCGTCGGCGATTCTTTATTGGCAACCAAAAATCGGTGATTATAGCCGTTAAGACTCTTCTGCAGATATAAAATGAGGCTGCTAATCAAATCTGCTAATAGTGTAGTTCGGCGAGCTCACGCGGCTGGCTGCACTGCGCTGGCAAATCCACGAGGCAAGAGATAGAGGCCAGACGGAGGCTTAGCCAGGAATTTTAGGCTTTGAACCCTTTGAACGGTGCATTCCTTGCAGCTTCCGGGTCGACTTAAGGCTGCAGCATCGACAGCCCGGACAGCCAGCCCCCTTCGCCAGGAGGCATCGTCAGACCAGGCTATCCCAGCATGCAGAGGAGAGTTGCAGCAGAGGGCATTGGCTTCGAGCGATTGAGTCGCTGGAAATAAACCGTGGCTACTGCAAGCTATCGAAAAGTGGCACGGGACCGGCGATCAGCACAGCAGCTGCGCTGCGAGCACGGGCACGTGATCTGAACGCTGCGAGCACTGAGCACGGGCTAGGCAGCACGAGGGACCGTTCCGCATCGCCTCGGATAACAGTCAGATAGCAGGCATTCTGAATTTTGAACATAATATATCTTTAGTCGGCTCCCCAACGAGTCCCTCTCTCGGCTAACCAACTTGAGCATTTTCGCAAATCTTGGTGGCCTCGTGTCCTGCAAATCGTAATCGCGCTAAAGAAACGCGATGACTTCGGGCTGGACACCGGGGAAGCCTGAAAGGAAAAAGCTTTCATCGTAAACGACAAACCGTGCAATCTTGAGCCTATCACACACACGATGCCTCCTCCTCCTCCTCCTCCTCCTCCCAAGCTCAGGGCACCTCCCTGGTGTTACGGAACGGACCTTCCTCCAACGGGTGGTCAGTCGAGAACTCCCTAGAGAGCTAGAAAGGCTCTCTATCATTCACTACATCACTAGGTTCTGGGTTGCTCCGCCGATGGTGCTTTGAAAGCTCCCAGAATGTGAGTGAGCGAGTGCGACTATTCTCGCAGTGAAGTCGACAAGGTAAAACTCTCTGGAGGTTTCAATAAACGATTCCTGTTCAATCCGGCTCAACTCTTGGCCCGGAAATGGCAGCCGAGGTCCGATCGCTCTGCAAGGTAAATGACACTGCGGGCCCTGTATGGTCCAAGAAGGGTAGGCAAAACACTCTGCAGGAATCTGTGAGAACGAACCCTTCACAGCGACAAGAGGACAGGTCCTCTCTCTTCAAGAAGTGCAGACCTGCCACGATGCCTTGGCGAGCCTTTGCTCAGACTGCGACGTCCCAAGACCAGTGAACGCCAAACCAAGCTGCCTTTGCCAACTATTCGTCTGCCAGCAACATGACTGACCGAAAGCAACTGACAGCGAACAGCCTTAAACCGAACGGCAGACCTCGAGAAGGTGGATCAAGCAGGCTTTTACCTTTTGCTTGTAAGGAATCCAGGACGACTCGCATGCTAGTCACCTGCTTCCGCACATTTCGGGAGAATCGCTCGTAAACATTGGCATCGTACTCGGACATCTTGATCTGCTGAAGGCGTTCTTTGTAGGCCTTTTGCCCCATCTCTCGTGCAGCTTCTTTAATCTATAATAATATAATAATATAATATAATGAAATAACAATAATAATTCTCAAATCTAAAAGCACATAGCACCGACAAGTGAGAATGCGTGTTGTTGTGCCTTATCCTGGCATCTACTGTACTGCAAACCAAGACAGTGTCGTCAAAATCTAGAGACCTACATCGTGGCCTGTCTCGGCAAGCGCACTGGGCAAGAACAGGCGAAGTGGCTAGCACAAGTGGCAGGCAAACAACCAACGAATTTCTGGCAGGCACCAACTCGAGTCTGCAGCTGGAGCTGGTAGCTCGCACGGCAGAAAAGCACTAGCGCGTCAACTACAAAGCCATTACAATAACAGTTTGGCCACGTCACCCGGCAGCTGAGGAACAGTACTTTGCCATTGCATATCACAGAGTGGCCAATGTAATGTGAATACTTTCCGGTCTGCCGGCAAATCACTCGAGGCAAGAATTGTAGGAGCCCAAATTTACTGCCCTGACAACAGTCAACTGCCACAACTGATTCAAGGTAGGTTGAACACTGACAAAATGAGCAAAATGGCAGCTTCAGCACGAGCAGTAAGAGGGCACGCCGCTATACTGACGTGCTCAGGCACGGCATCTTTGTCTTCCTGCGACACCTGGAACACGTTGTGGCCGCCGTCAAGGCGGTATGGTCCACCCACGCCGCCGAGCCCGGCCGTGTCGCGGCCCCCTGCAAACAGTGGACATGCTGCTGTCGGCACGCTCGTACGAGCAAGCAATGGGCACGGTCGATCACGGGAGCGTGCCTCATCTCTCTGCCTGATGGTGATTGGGCTCTAGCGCCTGTCCTAGCCCTGCAGGGCTGTGCAGAATAAAACCAGCTAATACACATTGCAAGGAACACGGCCCACAGGCAACGGTATGCTCGGCAAGCGATCGTGGCCGGGAACAAGCTACAGCTGCAGCTACCGGCAGCTCATCCTTCCGGGATCCGGGTTGCCTGTGCCTGCTGCCACAAAGATGCCCGAGAAGCAAGACGGATGCAGCCGGAAGTACCCGCCCCCAAGGATCGTGTTACGAGTAACGGCAGCTGCGGCCGGCCGCTAGCTACCACTGGCGTGCCCCGAGGTGCTTCCCGGCTCGCTAGCTACCTGTGCCGCCAGCCCACGTGTTGCCACCCACGTGGGGCTCGTTGGTTGGATCGACTTTGCCATGCTTGGGCCCGGTGGCCTCTTTGCTGTTCTCACGGTTGATGGTCAGCTGAAAAATGCAGATGATGACCAGCATGACCGCAAAAAAAGTAAAGGTAACACTCGATTAGCTAAGTGCAATAGCAAAGAAACTCAGAAGTCAACGACCGCATTGGACAGCAAGGGCTGCATGCGCACATACCCTGTGCGCACATGCACTTGTTTGTGTGCACACATGCACGAGGCTTCCTACTCAGTCAATATCACCAGTTACGTTTTAACTCAAGACAAACATGCTAGACGTGCAAACACATGCCGATGACTTAATTTAGGGCCGAGGCAGAATCAAGTGTGTATTGGATAGTGGGAGTGTGAGAGAAGGTTGACTTGGGCGGTCATTAAAAATGAGGGACTGCCCCTTCAAGGTACCCTAAGCAGCCGCCTTCTGCCGAGGGTGTGAACAATGGCTCTCGGCATTGACTTGATAGTCGATTTGAAAATCTGTGCATTGGCAGCATCTCTGGGGACATCGATCGACCAAAAAACTTAGGCCATCGGTCAATCGGTTACGAAGCAATGGCTCTGCAAAAAATGCATGCATTGAATATTAGGACTGCCTGAGAACTACACGAGAAAGAGACAGACAGAGATGCAACAGAACAGAGAGAGAGAGAGAGATATATATATATATATATATATATATATATATATATATATATATATATATATATATATATATATATATATATATATATATATATATATATATATATATATATATATATATATAGAGAGAGAGAGAGAGAGAGAGAGAGACAGAGACAGAGACAGAGACAGAGACAGAGACAGAGACAGAGACAGAGACAGAGACAGAGACAGAGAGAGAGAGACAGACAGAGACAGACAGAGACAGACAGAGACAGACAGAGACAGACAGAGACAGACAGAGACAGAGAGAGACAGAGAGAGACAGAGACAGAGAGAGTGGAGTGAGACAGAGAGACAGAGACAGAGGGAGGCAGGCAGGCAGGGAGAGAGGGAGAGAGATCGACGCCTGATCAGGGACTATCGTAAAGCAGCTTTGCCATTTTGTCATGTACGACCTAAAAAGGGCAGGTCACCTCCACCACTTGCTCGGCCACCTGCAGTTGACTCAGTGCATAATAAATTAGGGCTTGTTTAGATAAGGATACCACGTCCAAGTTGGTCCATGCATTCGTGACATCCCGTCTCGACTTCTGCAACTCACTGCTTACTGGCCTACCAGCATGTGCGATCAGGCGATTGCAGCTGGTGCAAAACTCTGCAGCTAGGCTTGTCTGTCGTGAGCATCGCAGGTGCCACATTACTCCACTTCTCACCGACCTGCACTGGCTACCAGTGAGGCAACGGATTGGCTTCAAGGTTTTGTCGCTCACTTTTAGGTCTCTTCATTCTATGGCTCCAGCCTATCTTTCAGATATACTACCCCATCAGGCCAAGCATCGTACCACCCGCTTTTCGGAATCCAACAGTCTACAAATACCTCGTACAAACCTCAAATCCTTTGGAGACCGTGCATTTAGTTCGTATGCTCCCAAAGCCTGGAACTCCCTCCCGACCTGCGTCAGAACATCCCCTGACCTGACCACATTTAAAAGGAACCTAAAAACACACCTATTTAGGACAGCATTTAGTGGGTCCCTGTGATTCGTCCTTCACGTGCTTATGCGTGCTGACACTGTGCATGCTGCCACTAACCACATTTGCATGCTGACCCTGTGCCTGTCACCCCTAACCATGTTATTCATTTTGTTTGTTTTTCAAGCATGATTCTACTTACTATTCTATTGCATATCACTTTGCAGCAAATGTAAAGCGCCTAGAAAGAGATTAAGTTCTCTGAGGGCGCTTTATCAAGTGAAATATTATTATTATTATTATTATAAATAATAGAAGTATCGCAGCTGTCAAAACACACGGACAGGAGAGATGCAATCGTAATTAGCACGGGATTACGAGCCGAGAGAGAAGCCCCATCATGATGGCATCAGCGCACGGCCGCTGTCGTAGAACAAGTGACCGTGCGATGCCAAACCGACACGTCGATCGGCTCATCATCGGCTGATCGCTGGAGATAGCATTTGTCATGCCTATGCACTTCTTGCACTTCGTCGCTCGGCGGATACATGTTCAAAGGAACCCACCCGGGTGAAGGGTGCCACGCAGCAGATGCCTGCGGCAGTGGCAGCAGCAGCTGCTGCTGCGTTATACATACGCAAGCAGCAGCTGCCTACTCACTTGCAGCTGCTGGTCAGGCTCACCGATGAGGCTGCGCCACTCGCGAAGCGAACGCGACAGCAGCGACTGGGAGACGTCCCACTGGCGCACTGTGCCGTTCGCATCCACGGTGGCCACTGCTTCACCGGTCAGCGGCAAAACAAAGAACGGCGCCGTCTGTGGCAACCAGCCGCCGTACGATGATGCACTTTCGGAGCTGCAGCGAATAGCGTTTGCCTGCAGCGCTTTGCCAAAGTAACGGAGGAATCGATAAAGCAGTCAATAATGAGCGATTACTTGCTGACTTTTCAAACAGCTCACTACATCTGTGGCAGGATGCGATAGGGGACACTGGGTGGCAGCACCGACAGTGTTAACAGACCTCAGCGAGAGCCTCCGGTGCTCATAGATTTTCCATAAACAGATTGACTTCAAGGTTTTTGTCGCTCACTTTTAGGTCCCTTCATTCTATGGCTCCAGCCTATCTCTCAGATATACTACCCCATCAGGCCAAGCATCGTACCACCCGCTTTTCGGAATCCAACAGTCTGGAAATACCTCGTACAAACCTTAAATCCTTTGGAGACCATGCATTTAGTTCTTATGCTCCCAAAGCCTGGAACTCCCTCCAAACTTGCGTCAGAACATCCCCTAACTTGACCACATTTAAAAAGAACTTAAAAACACACCTATTTATGACAGCATTTAGTGGGTCCCTGTGATTCGTCCTTCACGTGCTTATGCGTGCTGACACTGTGCATGCTGCCACTAACCACATTTGCATGCTGACCCTGTGCATGTCACCCCTAACTATTATTATTACTTATTCATTTTGTTTGTTTATCAAGCATGATATTACTCACCATTCCATTGTATTTCCCTTTGCAGCAAATGTAAAGCGCCTAAAGAGAGATTGAGTTCTCTGAGGGCGCTTCATCAAGTGCATTACTATTATTATTATTATAATTATTATAAGCGAGCAGTGTGTTAAGGTGCAGCACCAAGACTGTATCTTCAGAAGCTGCAACATCTGTCAGCATCAAGATCAGCAGCTGCCATGCCTTCGGCTTGAGGAGCAAGAAAGGTACACAGCAAAGGTGAATCCTATCAGCTGATCTGGTGAATCCTATCAGCTGATCGCGAGGTTGGACATGCTACGACAAAGACTTTGCATTCACGGCCGCATCAACGATCGCAGACACCTCACTAGCTTTCCGTAATGCTGAGCCCAACATTGCCCATAGTTAAGATGACAGAGCACTCAATGTGATTGGCATGGTATCAGCACCAGGCAATTTATCCAGCTTGCCAACAAATGGGGACATTGTGAAACGATGTGTGGGCACGATGTGTATATTAAACTGCCCCACAGATTCATAGTCAATACAGGAACCGCCTCTATTAGCAAGAAGATTGCTAAGCATCGCACGCACCGCCCGCTTTTCGGAATCTAACCGTTAATCATGCCCTTTAGTTCATATGCTCCCAAAGCCTGGAACTCACTTCCGACTTGCATCTCGACATCTCCTGACTTGACAACATTTAAAAAGAAACTAAAAACGCATGTATTCATCACAGCATCTAGTGAGTTCGTGCGATTCGTCCTTTATGTTTTATGCGTGCTGACACTGTGCATGCTGCTACTAATTATATTTGCATGCTGACCCTGTGCATGTCACCCCTAACCATGTTATTCTTGTTGCTTATTGAGCATGCTACCACTAACCATTCCATCATGCTTCCTTTGCAACAGATGTGAAGTGCCTACAAAGAGGTTGAGTTCTCTGAGGGTACTATATCAGACGTATTATTATTGTTAATTTCCAAACGATTTAAAACTTTTCAAATAGAGAGCGCAGAAGATGGATTTCATGATTAACAAAGCAGACTAATGCTCACGTCCGATCTGATCAGAAAATAAAACATTCGGTGGAACTTAAAAATGGCACGTATGAGACTGTTTTTGCATTAAGTTTCAAGTAAAAGGTAAAAAAGTGGACATAGCAAAAAAGATAGAATAATTGTATGGTTCAATGTTGCAACACCAAAGATCAAGCTGGTTTAGAAGCAAACCACGTGCAAGCTTGACTAGCCAAAGAGTCATCGGATAGCTCGTAAGACGAGTTAACACAAACTAATAAGTGAACGAAGACAGGTGCACGTGGTTTGCCACGTGGTTTTCCACGTGGTTTGCCACGTGGTTTGCCACGTGGTTTGCCACTCGCAAGTGCAAGTCAAATGGGTAGAGTCCCACATAATCTAATCTAATCGAGTGCTAAGGCAATTCACAAGTACCAAAATTTTCTATCGCTCCCAGCCTAACGTCGAGCGCGATTGTGGAGCTTGAGATAGCTAATTTCAGGCTCGTTTGCTTAGCAGAGAGAAGAGGAAGCACGACAGAACAGCAGCTTTTGCTTCCCACGTGCCACTACCGACATTGCAATACAACATTACCCGCAAGGGCATGCTTATGCATAGTAAGCATAAATGATGCATTGCCTGTTTGAACAGCTACCAAACTCTGTTAGGCAGAGACAAAAGCCTACGTCAAATCCGTCGTATGTGTCGTATTGGGTTTTGAATGCAGAGAGCTTAAACATTGATGCATGTAGCCCCTTCTACTATGCATGCCTACCACGTTACAATACAAATATACCGCTTGCTTTCACTGGCTATGCCAACCATTGCCTCTGCACAGCAGATTCTCGGCTGAAAACGAGCAGCAGAAAGCAGAAGTGAAACTTGCAGAGCAACGAGGGATCATGAATTGTAATACTAAGCTATCGGCGCTCTTTTGAGCAGTCAGGCATTTAATTGGGTCATTTCCACACGTGCTGCAACATACGCAACATATTGCACTTTCAGCAGATGTGCAAGCCTTAAATCGTTATTTGTCATAGGTGTCATCTTTCAAAGTACAGAGTGATCGGAGGTTGGCTGTCCTTTGGGGTGAACTCCAAAAAAGATTTGGAGGTGGCACCTAGTGCTGGGGTAGCACCTAGCAGTGTGGGGGAGGCACCCTAGTAGTGGAATAGTGGACTAGTGGAGTGGCAGGAAAAGTGGCTAGTAGTCAAAGAGAGTAGTCGAGTAGTGGGGGATGGATGGTAGTGTGGGGGGAAGCATCCAGAAGGAATATGCCACTGTGGCTGTGCCCGATGCCGCTGTGGAATTCACTGATGACACAGGAACGCAGACCACTTTTGAAGCTTGCCCTTTAAAATTCACACTGATGGCATGGCATAACATATTTTTAAAAGCCAGAAGGACCTGGCATTGTAAGAGGCCTACTCGTTGGCTATTCAGGCACGTCACCGGGTAGTTTCCGGAGGCTTCATTTGCTGTGTAAATAGTAATGTGCGACTAATTAGTAAGGCAGCAATAAAATACAGATTCCGTGTCGACGTCTGCAGTTCGACGGTAGATGCTAATGCGCCAGGAAATGCCCATAAGATACAGGACTCTGCCAGTCACTACAGCGACGATAGCATAGCAGCTGGAGAAAAGATGCACTGCACTGCAAAATAGTGGCTAGGGGAGACGTTGGCCAACTGAAGTTTTGGGGGGGGGGGGGGGGGGTAAGTTTCGAGTTCACGGCTTGAGCTGCCATTTTCTTCTTCTCTTTTGAGACCGTTTTTTCTATGTGCCTTCGCCTCACCCACGGAAGCTGCAAGTGTCCGGCTTCCTGGCTTGGCCCCATTCACATCTGCAGTCCGGCCAAGCACCTCTGTGCCGTTTCAGGGCAGATCATCGGCTGGTATGCATGGAAAAGGATTACAACGACACCGAGACGTTCGTTGGGCAAGCTCCTGGCAAGCACACATTAGTCCAAAATGTGGGGTCATATAATGGAAAGGGAGCGTACACGTGGGAGGTTATTATGTTTGCTTTAATATTTTGCTAAATGACCTACCTGCTTTGAGTGCATTTCTGGTATTTGAATGCATTTCAAATGAATTTTTGGCATTTCAAATGCAATGAACGGAACGGAAGATGACTCAGTCTACGAAAAGAGTGATGGCTACTATGATGATAACAAGAGGAATTCCAATAAATTCAAGCAAGTGATATGAACTAGGAAGATGGAGAGGGTGCCATCACCATTCCTAATGCAGAGGATAGTGATAGTGAAATGAGGGATTATTATGAGTCTTGCTATTGCTTAGTTCATTCAATTATTGATTACAAATATTTTTTCCACAAGATTGGTTCGAAAATTGAGGGCCCATACATCGGCGGGGAAGAGGGGGCTTATACAAGTTGAAATACGATAATACAATTCATTTGTATAGCGCCTTAAGAAAACTTAATCTCTGTCCAGGTGCTTCATATACACAGCACGACTGTAGCCCACTAACTCCGTCGTCAAAGGCCTTCACCTTGACCGTGGTCATCAAAGACTTTGGCGTCAAAGACCTTCACCTTAACCCCCCCCCCACCAAACCAGGAAGGCTTAGCACAGCACACGATGAACAACTGCAGCCAAATTTCATTGACACAAAAATTTCATTTGCTTAATCAAAAGGAGCCGTAATGGCACACTAGGTAAGATGATTGCTTCTCATGACCTCGGTCTCGAAGTCGTGGGTTCGAATCCTGCAGTGGGCGATTCTTTATCGCCACTGCAAGCTGTGGCGATAGCCGTAAAGACTCTTCTGTCGCTATACAAAAAGAGGCTGCTTAAGCAGCTAGGATTTATTATATAAAAGAGGCCGTTAGATCGGCTAGGCTAGTATATATATATATATGTATATATATATATATATATTTATTTATTTTTATTTATATATATTATATATATATATTTATTTATATTATATATATATGTATATATATATATATATATATATATATATATATATATATATACATATATATATATATACTTATTTATTTAGCCTCCGACTAGCTAGGCGTCCACTCGAAGGCCCTTCTCATAGCTCGTAATCATAGACGCGTAGTCATAGACCAAACAATGGTGATTTTCACAGCTGCTGATGGCAGCAACGTCCGAGCCGTAGGGGGGAGGGAGGAAGGAAGGAGAAGAAGCAGCGCACCTCAATAAGCCAGGGCCGGCGAGCACGCTTTACCTGGGCACTGCTAGGTAACGCAGCCTTCTGTTCACCAAGTCAGCCATTTCCATGAAGCCGGCGACTCGCTTGGTCCGCTGAGCGTCTGCAGGCAGCAGGGCGGAGCTCGCGCTCAGCTGCGCTCGCTGTGAGCGAGCTGCCAAGACTGCGACCTCTGCACGCACCCACGCACGCTCTCACCTGCTTGGAGAGCTGGCGGAGCGGCGCCCGTGTGCAGCGCCTGCACCAGCAGGCCGGCCTCGGCAAGCACGGCCGACGAGCAAGCAAGCTCGACGGCTGATGCGGGCACGTGGTGCTTGGCCGGTGCCGCTGTGCTGCTGCCGCCGGACTGATCATCACCTGCGTAGGCCACCGACTCGGCACGGTGGCTGCAGTACACGTTGGCAGCCTGAAAGGGAGGCTACTGCAGTTTCAGATTTGAGCAACATCGTAAGAGCGCGCACCAATGCGCGCCCTGCTTCTCGTCCTCATTCATTATTGGCTCAGAGAAAAAGGTCAGGGTCGATCGAGATACTTCTGCACGGCAGCCGAGCGGAAGCCTCGACGAGCGGAAGCCTCGCCGAACAGCCCCAGCGTCCTCGCTCGAAGCAACGGCGAGCGTGTGTCGCCTTGCGACGTCAGCAGAGTTTCAAAAGTACCGTCACAGATTATGCGTGAGCGCCGACTGCTGCTGCTGCTGCTGCTGCCTGCTTGGGCCAAAAGCTACAAAGCAGTCAGCCGCGCAGGTTTGCAGTGACAGCAGCCGGCACAGCAGCAGGAGACGCCGCTGCTCAGGACGGAGGCTGAGGATGGGAAAACAGAAGACTCGAGCACAGGAAGCGCAAGAGAGCGGTCTACGAAGGGGCAGTGCACTCTGCGAGAGCTAGCCAAAAGCCGAGAGAGATCGGATCGGGCGATGAAGCCACCGTTGACAGTCACTGTCGCAACGAAAAAGAACAGCGAGCGATTCGGTAGTGTCTTGTCAAGCTCCCTTCACCGAGGCTATTGGCCAACAGCAGCCTGCTCGAGCAGTGGTGCTCGAGCACTACTGCTCAAAAAAGAAATGGCAGGAGCTGGAGGCTGGCAAGCTGCAGACACGATACAGTGGGGCTGCACGCATCAGCGGCATGGAAACCGGTAGCCTGAGAACGCTAGCATAAGGCAATCTTGCTAACTAGTTGGCGCACGTGGGACTTGAAGAGTGAATCGTGCAACAACAACACATCGGCAGACGAGCCACAGTTTTCCTCTTAGGGGGAAAGGTCAGCAAAGTTTCATTAAGTAGGGGCAAGACCGCAAGACTATCAAGTAGGAGGGGTCAGATGCCGCAATTAAGAAAAAATTATAGCATACAACCATGGCTTTTATTCGACACGAACTCACCTGTTGCTAATTGGGTAGAATCAAAGCGTAACTTCTTCGTCGGTGACGGTCGGGGGGGGGGGTGTGCGTGTGGTGGATAGGAGTAGAAGGGGAGCGGCTCAGCTCCCTGCCGTCCAACACCGTCCCAGCCCACGGGTCCACGCCCCGCTATAGGGGGCCGCAACTACCCGAGCCTCCTCGCTCAGCCACTACGACAATCGCTAGCTAATACATGAGACCTGGAGCAGCCACACAACAAGACGAATGAAACAGAAGGCAAGTAGTCCGTGCAGGCAAGTAGTCCGTGCAGGCAAGTAGTCCGTGCAGGCAAGTAGTCCGTGCAGGCAAGTAGTCCATGCGGAGACTGCGCAAAGAAGAGCGGTGGTCACGGGGACGGCAGGAGAGAGCGTTTGACGAGGAGGCCGCATTTCCTGGAGGGTTGGAAAAATACAATCCATCCCTCAAACGAGCATGCCCTCTCGGATGAAGGGCAGCTCACAGCTCAAGCAAGACGGCAGCTGCACGGGCAGAGAAGGAACCGGAAGAGCTCTACTCTCATGGTGGCCATTTGCGGAAGACCTCAGCTCATAATAAGACGGCCACAGTACCGTGTTATGGATTTTATCCGATTGAGCGTCGAGCAGCTCTTGAGACTTCCATTGGTAAATGCACCCTCGTGTCACGTGCGTTAGCTTGCTCATGTTCGCGTGACCGGAAGCACCTTGTCAAGGTGCTTCCGGTACTTGGTAGAACCGGTGACTTGGTAGAAGCACCTAGCACCATGGGTGCTCCGGCATAGGAGGCGTGGTGAGAGGAAGGCGAGTTAGGCAAAGCACCACTCGCCAGCGAAGCTTGCCGTTTCCGTAACGGCATTGCGCCGATTGGTACTTAGTCCCATCAGGCATCCCACACGTTGGCTTTGTCCAGCAACTTCCTTTACCACGAGCAGCAAAAAAACGCTTACTACTCGCGGTCCAATCAGGTCCTTGCATAAGCACACAGCCGACTCTAACTCAATCTGTCATCTGTGACGCACGCATTTAATTTGCGGCTCCCGAGGGCACCAAGCTAACATTAGCCAACCAACTAAGCAGTCTTCCGTGAAATTGCACAACGAGAGAGCAGCCGTCCCCACCCTCGTCTAATTCTGTCAAGACTCCGATCTCAACACGTATGCACTCACACTCTCGCCTGCTTGGAGGAGCCGGCTGAGAAGAGACGCCCGTGTGCAGCAGCGCCTGAACCAGCAGGCCGGCCTCGGCGAGCCGGACGAAGTGATCACGAATGCTGCTGCAACCTCGTGCTGCCTCACCACCCCCCAACCCCCCACAGCTGTGCATAGCAGCATGCAGAGTACAACGCTCTTTAAGCGAGCGTGCAGAGGCAGGCCTGGATGAGTGGACGTGTCACCGGCACTCCACTCACCGGTACATCGGGAAAGCCGGCGGCTATGCTGGCTACACTGCCACGACATGCCAGCAGCCAGCTGGTCTTAGCAGTGGCCCGCTCCTGCGGCAGCGCCGAAGCCAGCGCATCTGCGCCGAGGCCAGGCTGAGCGCCGCTAAGAGCGGCCAGTAGTCCGCCGGTGGCGACCGCCTTCTCCGTCACTGGCTCCAGGCTGAAGTGACTGTCATCGATGCGCTTCATTATGTACACTCTGCAACGCGAGAGATGGTCCAATCGACTGCCACCGTCAGGCGCCGACGCCTGAAGCCGACGTCCTCGACCGGAGCTAAAAGCACGAGCAGCTCTGCTGCTGCTGCTGCTGCTGCTGCGCTTGCTGGATCGAGCGAGGGACGGCTAGACGCCTCGTGGATTATAGAAGTGCTATAAAAAAAAAGCGGCCACAAGCTGCCCCGGCCAGCTCCAGCTGTCACACAGGCTCCGTCCATAGAACTCGAGGCAACCGAGTGACCGACCAAAACGAGCTCGGAGCCGCCACTGCCGGGCAGATCCTAGAAGTGGTGCCCTGCTTGTCTGAGAAAAATCCACAAAAAACCCGATGCCAACACAAACTGCAGCACTAAAACGACAAAAAAAAGTACTCAAACAAGTGGGAAAACTTTGCCGGAACTAGATTTCCTCCTTTACCTTAGTTGCATCTAGCTCAAACCTTCAAGCTATTGTTACTATCGTGTATGTGTGTGTGCATGTATCCTGTAAATATAGATTTATGTACACTCTAAATATACACATGCTTACATGATAATTACTACATAATATAGCACAATTTTTTACTAGTAAGCATGGTCAAGTGCTCTGCTGTTCATGATGTATTATGAAAAAACAACATCTTTTCGTAAGCGGTCTAAAGCATGGAAAGAAAAATGAATGCTTCCTTCAAAAACTTTGGCTTCCTCTGAAACTTTCTTCACTTGTTGACCAGAGTGCCGAGCAAGCCCCTCGGAAGCCCAGCCTCTGACAGTCAGCCAGACTACCCAGCCAACGAGGGTGCAGAAGTGGTTGTATCTTACAGGGGCGATAATCCACTCACTAGCAGTGGTGGGCAAGCACACCAACTCACTGCTGCCGCCAGTTCTTTCAGCCCCGCACCCTCACTCGAGGTCAGAGCTCAGCTGGGTACGACTGGGCAAAATTTCATGTTTGGGAATAATCATTGACTGCATTCTTTCCACCAATAGCGTGATGAGAGCGTGACTGGTGCTGCACTCTCCTCCAATGGCCTGTGCACATGCGCACAGCCAGCACAGCCTCTTGCAGCAGGTGAGAGCGGCAAGTCACATCCAACTCTGCATGCGTGCTAGAAACAATGTGAGAACCGAGTGTCGAGTTCCGGTGGCGCCTGTTGCTGATACACTCTAGGTTTTGCTACACGACGAATGCAAGCCTGCAAATTTTATGAATGCCGGCACAAGTGCCTGGGCCAAGAGAGGTACAAGACGGAGCTTACCTGGCGGGCGGCACGCCGGAGGCTGTCGCGGGTAGCCACGACGCCGGAGGCAGAAGGAGCCACACGTCGGCTCTGGGCATGCTCAGCGAGTGGATGGCGACTGGCACGGTGAGGTTCGTGCACGTGCCCTCGAGCATGTTAACCAGCGTCAGGTCGTGCCTGTACGCATACAGTCGCCCAGCGGTGCTCTCATACAGCATCAGGTCAATGCCAGCTTAGCCTGGCGGTCAGGCTGGCAAGCAGAACACAGAGCGAGCAGAGCACACTAGTGAGAAGAGCGCTGAGGGAGCAGAGCATGGAGCGAGCAGATTTTGCTCAGAGATTTGCGCCTGCAGCAGCACGATTGTTCGGCCGAGGCTAGGAGATCGGTGCTAACGGGCCACGAGCAAAAGTGCAATGCCACGGCTACGCCGAACGATCCAAGTGTACACGACCCGGTGCCTGCAGATCCCAGCACCGGCAGCCACTTCGAGACATCAGTCGGTTCTGGAGCCATCGGTGGTGAGTGAAACTCTCACCGAGTGGCACAATTAAAGCAACCACAGTGAAAGTACGTCCCATTGCTCATTGTTGTTAACTGGCGGCACGGTCGTCAGACACCCTATTTATTGGGCATCTTGGATGTGGCTGATTCTGCCGACACAACGACGCTCGGCCTTCGCAAGTCGCTGTAGCCATTATTAGGACACGATGCCGGTAGAGGTGCAGCATTTTTAAGGGTGCTTGATAGATCCGGATGTGATCTCCTTTGCATCCTTATTTTTATCCCTATTATTGTTTCCAAGTGTCTCCTTTTTATTTGCACAATTGTCTGAGTGTGGTACCTTACAGGTCATTATCACCCCCTTGTTATTGCTTCTCTGTTGCCAGTTGTAAAGCCCCCACCCCCACCCCCCCACCCTGCATGGAGGTTTGGGTTCTCTTAGGATGCAATACAAAGGACTACTCGATCGTGTTTCTATTGCAGCAAATGTAAAACGCCTAGAAAGAGATTGAGCTCTCTGAGGGAGCTTTATCAAGTGTATTATTTATAACTAATTATAAACTATCAACTCCAGCCAGCCAGATAAAAATATTTCGATGAAAAGGCAATTGCAACCGACGAACAGTGGTCAAAGTGTATGCGTATGCAGTACCCACAGGTTCAACAAGTAGGAAAAATGTGAACACGGCGAGTCACATTACAACGGTGCAGTATCATTGCAAAATCGCGCGAAGATTCACATGACGGGTCGTTAAATCCTACGGAGGAGCAGTCGACTTACCCGTTTTCTTTATAGAAGGCTAGCCAGCCATCAGGGGTGTTCGCCTGATCTGCGCACATCCGGTACGGCGACGCGCCTCCGGAGGCGGCCGAGTGGAGGAAGCGACGGCTCAGCCGCTCCGACGCCGTGCTGGCCGACGCAGTCTCAATCCTATTCACGGACCCGGTGCTCGTGTTCACAATCAGGGCGATGTTCCACTGGAGCGCAGTAACAAAAAAACGTTGCATTCAAACGAGCTAACACGCCGAGAATGCGTCAGGCGGATGCGAAATCCTTCGACTAGAATCAGTTGCAAGCACGAGCACATAAAGACTCGTGGCCTGGCATGCCCTCGCTGCGTAGCATGTAATGTGCAACAGGGCAAACGTTGCACGATTGCAGCTGCATTTGCGTGTAAAGCAGGAGTGAGATCTCATCGACACAAAGCCTCGACAGAAGGGCAAATGCAAATTTGCAACAGCAAATTCATCTCTCAGAAGGCGCACACCAGGGTTCCAGTCACTGATCTAGTAGACAACAGGGTGGCAGTCACTGATTTAGTAGAAAACTCGCTGGTTTGGCCTATCGGCTAAGGTACATGCCTCGAACCAATGTCAGGGTGACTGTATTTGATAACCGAGGTCGAGGGCTCAAGCCCCGTGGCATATGTGAATCGCCTGAATAGAGATTAAGTTCTCTTATGGAGCTATACAAGTGAATTACTAGCACTGCAGCGCCACTTCATGGATGACCAGACCGACGGTTGCCACCCGGGTGCCGCCGCCTTACAGGCAGCATCAAATGCACAAGCTAGGGCGCACCGCCGTAGGTTCGTTTCGGACCTCTGTGTCCAAATCGCTAAGCCCATCTGCCCAGTCACACGCCGCATACAACGTCTAAAAGTTGCAAAGAAAAGCAAGCTAATGCAAATTTCTTCGTTTCGAGAGAGTCGTCAACTCTGGAAGCGCAACGATCACACGAACCGGCACCAGCAACGTTTTACGCACATGTTCTCATTGCAGACTAGGTCGATAGTGGCAGTGTAGGCGTTAAATGCTGGCGGAGCAGCGATGGGGCGACCGTAACTGCCAGACGCAGCTGTGTCACGTGCAATCATGGATGGAACATTAGAGCTCTAAGCACGTGAGCCGTGTGCCTCCTGACGCTTTGCGCCTTTGGCGGTTGTCTGGAGCTCGCATGGCTCCGGAGCCGATGGTCTCCATAGAGCTCGGTGGAGTTCCAGAGCAAACGCCGTGCATCTGACACTGGCGGCATGAGGTATAGGGCAAACTAAGAAAAATATAGCCATCTAACTAGGATTTTCCCCCTCCTCCCCTGTCGGTTTTCAAGCATGACTCGGGCATGGAAGAGTCTAGCAAGTCTTGCAAGGCACGGTGCAAGAGGCGCCTTACGGTGCATCGAGTCTCGTGCTATGCTCTGAGACAGAAGGATCGCAGCTAAGTCCAAAAGTCCCTGAAGGGAGGCGCTTTTGATGTGACTAGGCATATCAGCGGTTCAACAAAAAGTCTGGCACCTGTAAACGTGCTGCTGGCAGCACGTTTGAAAGCGGGCAGTCTTAGACACGGCAAGTCACGAAGCATTCGACGGGAATCTTCTTGGGGTAATCTTATCGGGCACGCAGAATGGTGTGCCAGCACTCCCACTTGGTGTTCAGCAGTGCCGGGACCTCGAGAGCCGAGTCGCCTCGCCGACCCTACACGCTGATTGCTGCGAAAACGAAACCTCATTTTCCTGGCTCGAAAGTCGCGCACACGCACGCGCGCTTGGGGGTCACAGCGTATAGGCGCTCACCGCACTCAGTCGTCCCGCTGCGCAGGGCTGCAGACGAGCCGTCAGAAGTAGGCCGGCACAAAGCATGAATATTGCCAGCCAGGCCGACAGAATGTGACGCAATTCGGCGACCGATTTCGGTTACACGAGCTGCAGGCGCTGGGTCGGGTCAACTTCGACCCGACCCAGCGCCTGCAGCTCGGCACCTGCAGAGCTGCAGCTGCAGCAACTGCTTCACACTGCTGCTGCTGCTGCTTCGGAACACGCATCTTGTCACACGCCCCCTTGCTAAAAGCCACGACTGGTCTAATAGCGGCAAATGAATGGCATTGCACGGGGCCTATTACCCATACAGTCACAGTTTAAAATAGCCTGCAGTCAAATGTGTCTTCAGAAGACTGCGGATGCTAGAAAATGCTTAAGAAGGATCTGGACTTTTCACGGAGGGCAGACCCATGACATCCGGCCCAGCCAATCACAGCGAGCTGCACGCTGTTTCTTTTTGTGGTCTGCCAACTGGCACGAGCAAGGTGGAGGCAACTTACTCCCTACGTCCCTGCTAGGACTACCACTCAAGAAACCGCCCAAAAAAGTAGCTTTCGTGCACAGGCGTCTTTTGTGTGAAGCTCGAGTAAAGATTAAATTGGCATGCCACAAACAACCGGGCACTGACAGACCAGATGGCACTTGGTCCAGACTTGATTGCGCACATACACAATAACAGTACACCCTAACACTACAGCTAAAGCATACTGCATAACGTATCCAATGTTTCTTGAGAGGCAGTCACAAGAGATACTATGGATAGACGGCCGTGACCCCACCACCACCACCATATTGAAGCGGGCAGCGTTGAAGCCAACAGCCAAACCAACACAAGCCAACAATTTGTATCGTTGCCACAGCCAACAATAAAAAACGTCAAAACGTAGCTCGCACTCTCTCTCTCTCTCTCTCTCTCTCTCTCTCTCTCTCTCTCTCTCTCTCTCTCTCTCTCTCTCTCTCTCGCTCTCTCTCTCTCTCTCTCTCTCTAGCTACAAGGATGAAGATGATGCAGAAAATTGTAAATTATCGAATGCTAACTGCACAAATACATACTAAAGTGTATTACAAAATTTCGCACAGTTATATAAAATTCATACGAAAAGCGAATGAAAGCTCAACAGGACAAGGGCAGCAGACGAGTACTGAATGAGTGCAAGGGCGCAGCACTCCAATGCTAAGCTGCAGCGCATGCACACCACGCGTGCACATCACATGACAGGCTCGGCGAATTTAAGTGCCGCTAATGCAATCGAAGATGCAGCGACGGTCGGGGAGCTGACAGTTGGGGGGGGCTTACGCGTGCTCACCGAAGCGTCGAAAACCACGACGGTGTCATGGACTGCAGCCCCCATGGGCGCCACCTTCAGGCTCGGAATGTAACTAGACGCCGAGTCGGTGAGCACGTCGTACAGGTCTATGTAGGTGACCGCTTGGTCGTCGGCCGGTGCGAACGTGTACAAGGCGGCAGGCCCCGTGGTGACGACGTGGATAAGGTCCCGGCTTCTGTCTGCATGACGGTTCGCGCCTGCAAGCGAGCCTCGCAGTGCCACACGCGGTAACAGGTAACACGTGGTCCTAAGGCCATCCCGATTTGGTTCTCGCGCGATTGAAGGCTGACATCTGCTGAGCTACATCTGCATAGCTTCCTGCTTCGTCAAAGGAGGAACTGCTTAGAGCGCAAACAGTTTGGAAGCTTTTCTGACATCTTTGCTTTTCAGCACGCGTCAAGCACATGTAAAGCAGAGAGATTTTAGCTCTCTTAGGACGCTTTAAGAAAAGGTCGAGAAACACAGGAAATGCTAAAAAGAGAGGCGACAAGGCAAACGCACGCACGAAGCATGCTTCTCGGGTGTGCGGGCGAGCTTGCGCGCTCGGGGCTTCCAGCGCATCTCTCGGGCAGACTCGGGATCTCGGGCAGACTCGGGCAGACTCGGGATCTCTCGGTTCTCGGCGATTCCGAGCGGTTCTCGGCGCCCAGGCAGGCAGGCACGGGCGCCGATGTGCTCTGTGCTGCCTTGAGCGTAGCGCCCTTGAACCGCGGGCTAAGCAGGAAGACGCGCCCTAGCAGACAACACGGTAGCAGCAGTCGCCGAGAACGAATGCAATCTGATAATGAACTGCGCCAATCGAGGTGCGCGCGTACCCACCTAGCGACGTTGCAGCGGAGCAAACGCTGGCGCCGTCCTGCAGGGGCAGCTTCCACATGCACTTCTGCTCGGTGAAGACCGTGCTTCTCATGTCGTGCTTGGACAGAGGCAGTTTGTTAACGGCCAACTTCGCAGGGCCCTGAAAGAGCGAGGTGACAGACATGCACTGACTGCACGGCCATCTTATCCCCCCTCCGAGATCTGAGGGCCATGCCAACAGCAAATGCCAACGCCCACGTTAAGCATTTGCTGTTGGCATGATGACCCAACGGGTCCAAGCTAAATCAGCGACGGCCGTCAGAAATGACTGAACGAAACTGTAAGCACAAACATGGGAATGGTGGACAAAATAATGTTCCTCTGCATGTTGAAACAGACTGTGACGGATCGTTTTTCCCATGCCCGGATTAGAGCTTTGAAGACAGTACGCTCTGCGCACCTTTCGCTGGACCGGCGGCACCGGTCTGCTATGACCGGGGCACACAAGTGACGTCGACTACCCAAGTGATGTCGACTATGCAAGTGACGTCGACATACAGATACACAAACACGAGTGCGTACTTTCACCACAAAATCTGAACCAACGCTACAGAAAAAGATCTGCTCAGCCAAGCCCACAGCGCTCGCCTCTGAGATGTGAGAGGGAGGAGGAGGAGGAAACGGCCCGGGCACGTCCGAGCACGCTCGTGGCCAGCACGCCAGAGTCTGCCAGAGACCAGCAGCTGGGTGTGAGTCAAAGTGCTCTGCAAGGCAGGCCGCCGGCGCTGCTGCCGGTTGCGCAGCACGCGAGCAGGAGCGGCCGGTCGTGCAGCAGGCTTTCAGAGCTCAGCCTTTGTAGACGAGGAGTCGGAGAACCGGCGGTCGTTAATTAACAGGCCACAACAAAGAAGCCATCTGCTAAGCAGGCAGCCGACTAGCTTGCCTCAGCATGGCCATTTCGGCGCCTCGTGTGTTGGAATGTCGAAAACCAATTCGCTATCGACATCTATCGACATTATTCGTTGACGAATAGCGAGTGCAGCAGCAGCAGCTGCAGAAAAGGTAGCGAATGCAAGCGGTGCTTCGCTCAAGTGTAGGGCGGCGGAAGTGCACTTGCTCGGCAGCTCCAGGCAACGAGAGACTCTTCACTGCACCAATGGGAGTATACGCAAGAGAGCAGGTAGTACCTACGTAGACATCGCCACAAGCTGCGGCTCCGGCCCTAGACGTCCCTCCACCACGTGCTCTAGCACGTGGTGGAGGACTAGGCCAATGGGCATTGGCCCATTGCACTCATGCGGCTCAAGTGTAACCGAGCAGCTTCTTTGCAAACTGAGGCTGATCCTCTTTCTTAGATGGCCAAACTAACATCTGCTGGCCATCCGTGAGTGATCGAGTGCTCGCTTTGAGCCAAGAACAGCAACTTGCTGTCGTCTGCAGCACAGCTTTTTTCTCGGGCAGCCTAAGCAGTTTGCCGAAAGATGACTCGATGCTCGGTAAACTGGGCACTGGGCGGTCTTTAGGAACAGTGGAGGTCCAACGAATTCACATTTATGTGCGGGCACAGTCATCTGTATGTGTGCAAAGTTAGTACTAACATTTGAAAATATTGAACATTCCAGAAAAATTGAACGATCGCACATATTTTCAGTGCTGCAATACAAAGATTCGGTCAAATCAGCTGATTGAAGGGCAGCTCGATAAGGTGAACATCGGGCCTTTGGAAATACTTTTGCAATTCAGTGTAACATACCTGCTTCTGTCTATGCACTAGAGACCAAGCGGTGTGTTGCACCCACCCCAACTATGGCAACAACTTTTCATCATAGTCATATGCTATTCATTTCAGATTGTATCAAACTGCAAACGATCTCTCTCTCTCTCTCTCTCTCTCTCTCTCTCTCTCTCTCTCTCTCTCTCTCTCTCTCTCTCTCTCTCTCTCTCTCTCTCTCTCTCTCTCTCTCTCTCTCTCTCTCTCTCTCTCTCTGCCACACACACTCACTGCCACACTGCACTTACGCTGACCCACAAGGCCTGCCACGGCTTGGCTCCTTCATACCTAGCTGAGCTGCTGCACCAGTTTCAGCCTGTTCGCGCCCTCAGGTCCTGTGTGGACAATAAATTAGCTGCCCCATTCCTCCGCTTAAAAAAGTTGGTGACAGAAGCTTTAGCTCTGCAGGTCCTAGACTGTGGAACTCGCTTCCACAATTCTTACGCAACGACATCTACTCTCCAACTGCCGACTATGGCACATCCTTTTCAGCGGTCCTGAGCTGCTACTTCTATGCTACTCACTACCTCAACTGCTCTCCTGACTCTGCTATGCTTCCCACTTTCTCTTTGTTGCGTGAGACGGAGTCTGTTGGCTACCGAATTCGTACCGAAAGCCGCTTAGGCTGTGAGTGCGCTATACAAAACTCTCCTGCGTAACACCCACATGGTCATTATGACTTTGTGGAGTTACAGACGGAGATATATTATATTACATAGAGTACATACGAATGACATTGATGCCAAAATAAATACAACAGCCGAACACACAGTTTAATTAGCATGGCAACCACAGCACGGGCAGTTGAAGCACTAATGCTAGAAGGATCTGGCCTGTGCCATGGTGTCCGCTACTACTCCGGCTGACATAGACTCGCTAAGTTTCAGAGTTACACGGGATGGCATCGCGTGCCAAACAGATTGCAAAGGAGAGTCTCAATTAGAGGTCTCAGCATATGCTGAACCTCCAACCCTCCGACCTCCAGTCATCCAGTGGATGTGCTGTCCAGTGGTCCGGTGGCTGTGCACTCAAGCCAAGCATC
Organism: Cristatella mucedo; assembly: GCA_009760855.2. Taxonomy (NCBI): domain Eukaryota; kingdom Metazoa; phylum Bryozoa; class Phylactolaemata; family Cristatellidae; genus Cristatella; species Cristatella mucedo. The sequence goes on from WPIO01000153.1 coordinate 266,226, forward strand.
TTTGTAGGCTTTCGTCAAAATAGTGGAGCTTTTTCTTTGCTACCATTGCCATAAGCCCGTGTTTTTTAGCCTTCGCCTCACTGCGGGTGCAAAATGGGCAATCAGACACTGTGTTTTCAAGAGCAGATTATCCCTCACGGTACAAGCCCGAGGGATAATCCAAACAGGAGGCCGGCTCTTCCTCGTCCCTGGGCGTTTTAGGGATGTTTCATCGGACAATCCTTGCACTTGTCCGCAGCTTCCAAACGATCTCTCAATTGCTAACCGCCTCATGATGGTAAGTAAGACCATAGCTGGCCCCTCACAAAGTCTATACATTGACCTCCCTTAGCCAAAGCAGCTTCTAATGCATGCGTGTATCGATTAAGTCTGATCGATGTGCCCAGTGTGCTAGAGAGTCAAGAACATGTCACCCCTACTGTTTGTTAGACGAATAACGTCTGCAAATGCAACCCAAAGGGGTCGGCCACATTTAAAGGTACCACAACACTACATAGTTGTTCTGCTAGCAGATTTTCTAGAAGTATTATCGTGCTATGAGCCTATGAGTGAGCAAAGTAATATCTCCAGCCCAGCCACCGAAATCCCGAACCACAACAGCCCATCGGTAATGGGGTTATAAGGTTGCTAAGGGGGCACCAACAAATGCGCTACGCCTGCATTTCTTGGCTTCAGCGCTCAGCTGCTGAGCAAAAATGTTAACGACCGAAAAACTGCTTCTTGATAGACGATGAAGGAAAACATGTTTTTTGGTACTTAACAAGAGTCTACAGACGTTCGAACAGCTACCAGCTTAGATACATCGGCCATATTCACATCAGGGCATCTTCGGTTAACATATTACCACTTGTGTACAGTTGTGTGTATGTCTGTGTGAGTGTGTGCGCTTGAGTGTGTGCGCTTGCATGTGTGTGTGCGCGCACGTGTGTGCGTGCGCGCACATATAGATGGATATATGGGCATGTCTACCTATACACACACACACAAACACAAGGCAACCTAGTCAAATGCCACATTACAGCAAGCACAGGATATGATTGAATCAGCTAAATCTAATGGGCTACCAAGCTCCGGTGCAATACAGTCTCCTTAAAGTTGCATTACACTTTCCCATTTTTCCTTTAAGCCTCTTCTCCCATGATTCAGCTGATTGCATCACCGAGACGCAGATGGGCGCCGTAGGTGCCAGCTGTCAAAGGATCGGTGAAGCACCTGCTCTCGCCTGCTGCATGGCCGCCGACGTCCAATCAAAATGATCACTCTGCCCTGACACGATTGGGCTTTTTATCCAAGCACAAAAGCTATCCCTTACTTACGTACTTATAAAGGCAGGACTCGATCCCATCTGGGATCTGGGGATCTGGGTTCCTTGTAGTCCAAGTCTCTCACCCCATGGGCTACGACGTGAGACACTGAGCACTCGGTACGCACAAGAAATTTTTGGAGACGACTGCTCGCAACAAAGTAAAGGTCGAGGCTGATTTAGCAGCCTCAAGAAAAACTGCAGCAGAAGAGCGTTTGCAGCAATCACCATCACTTACAGGGAACAATAAAGAATTGCTGGCTGCACGACTCAAACCCACGATCTGGGTCAAGAAGTGTTAGCACCTAACCCCTGGGCTCAGACTGGGGGGACGGCAGTTCTGCAGGTCTTAACGGTCAAGTTGAACAGTGAGCTAAGGTGATGTCCTTGCCACGGCAAGAGTCCTGGGTACAAATTCCACACGGGCAATAGCCAAAGAGGCTGTTGCATGCAAGCGATTACTACTGCTGTAGCCAACTCGAGTGCATATACGTGCTGTACAACTCGCAGAGCATGGACGATGGATTCAATATGACTAAAATTTGGTGTGCAAACACATCGTACCCAGCTCGAAAAAGCAACCTTGCCACAGAGCTGCAGTCGGTGAGAGCTAAGAATGAGCAGGCTAAGTAGCAGTATACTACAGAGAGATATCGCATAGGCTAAGGGAGCTATGACGAATAAACAAGCTGAATCGGATGCAGGTCTCGGATTCTGAAGTTTTTTGGCTGGACGATGAGATGTTCTCAGCTGGCAGAAGCCTCAGTAAGCAATGCCATATATGACCAAGCACAACGACCAATAACAAGACCTCTTCGAGGTTCGACATCTGGCTCTCGACACTCCTCCTGACGGCGATAAATCTCCGATAAACTCGACAGCATGGCATCTGAAAGCAACTCTGTAAGACTAGTGGTTTGCCCCTATCCAACTGTCGGTCTGCAGATCACAGCGATCTGCTTGGTCGGTGGTCAGTTTCAAACGAGGCACCACTGAGCGGCCTCTTCCAAAGAAGGGGTCCTCTAAATCAACACCAGCTCCTGTGTATCTCTGATGAGGTAGCTTGGCATCGTTCTCTCTCAAGATATGAAAGGAGGTCTGAAATCCCAGAGTTCTGACGGCACCTGGCATTCAGACACCTTCAGGCAGCCCAGCTAGCACCCGTGGGCACATAGGGATGCATACCGAGTGGCTTAATTGGGGAGGCAAGACAACAAAAGCACGATAGCAGCAGGTCGACCGGTGACGCACAGGAGGGGCAGAAGCAAAGGATGGAGGGCGGTAGGTAGGGGACAGTGACACGCTGCAGCCCCCCCCCCCCGCAGCCATCTTTGCTACTCGCCTGAGGCCGCACCGCATTCCCGTGATGCTCCTGTGATGCCACACACCCCTCGGCGTCAAGCAGATGGCGTGTGCGGCGGCGTATTTCCCTACGCTTTCCAGTCTCTCCTAGATGCACGCAGAACGGATGCCTTCCTAATCAACTGACCTTAAGCTTCAAGCGCCTAACCTCGGCGGTGATTTGAGTGCAGCTTCCGCCTGTCGTCCACGAGGCCGTCAGTTTGAGCTCAGGCAGGGGGAATCTACAAGCCACTCTGTGAGTTAAGCACGATTCTTTATTAACGAACGCATTCTCTGAGTTAAACACAATTCTTTATTAACAAACGCATTCTAATCAACAGACATCCTTATCCGGCAGCTGCTGCCTCCTAACTGGATCACTGCTGCTGCTGCAGATGGCGAGCGCTGAGCGAAGGCAAAGCAGCAGTGGCAGAGGCACAAAGCTGGCGACAGCTTCACAAAGCTGGCTGCAGCGGACAGCGACCCGATAAAGCGCTTCAGGACACGGAGCGCAGCCCGCAGACGGGCGCTGCTCGGCGCAGACATGAGATGTCGACGGTTATCCGCGTCTGCTCAGGCCGCCGGCAGAGAGCAGCCGGCAGAGAGCAGTCGGCCTCCCGCCCGGGGAGAGAGAGAGAGAGAGAGAGAGAGAGAGAGAGAGAGAGAGAGCAGGATGCCTCTCACATCTCCTCGCAGCTCCTCGCTGCTCCTCCTGTGTCCTGCACTCGGAGACACACGACGGCACGCCCAGTCAGCACGGCCGTGCCGCGTCAACTTACTCGCGAGCGAGTTGAACGTTGGTTGCAGCTACGCCGATGGGTATGCCGTGCTTGTGCAAAGTGTCGATGACCATATCTCTCATTTCCTTGTTGTACGAATCGAAATCAAATACATTGCGGACGGAAGTTGTCAGGCCATCGGATGGATATTTCTGCAAAAACAGGCGGACTATGGTTCTAGGGCTCCGGCTTGAACACGCATGAAAGCTGGACTGCAGGTACGCAAGAGGCCCAGTACATTTACAATCCAGTAGTATATACATCTCTTTTAGCCTTTTTAGCATTTTTGACATTGTGCGCGCTTTTGCCACACCTACTAGCGGGCCACAAAAAGTTAGCAGTTTGCATTACCATCACGTGGTCCAGACTCAAGCAATGCCAGCTGCCCTCCAGAAGTCATGCCAGCAGCCTCCGGAAATCTACACATTCCTAGAATGCCTAGTGCTGCAAACCTGTCGAAAGCGACAGGAAGTGCCATCTTGCGTGCGCACAGAGTACGCACACCCACACAGAGACCGTAAGTGGAAACACTCTACATAAAACTGGAATTATGCTAAACTACTGACAAATTAAAATAATTAGCAGATTCACAGAAACATGTCGCCATACGTTTGATCGATTGCACTGGAATACACAGCCTCAAAGTAGAAATACCCTGCATAGCTCAGCAGCTGATGGCAAGACAAAGCCCCGGCAGCCACCCCCCCCCCCCGACAAAGGCAGACCCATAGGAAGTGCAGACATTTTGTGGTCGTTCGGGCGGTAAACTGGCGTTTGTAGCCTGCTGCCTGCCGGATGCCCAAGCAGTGGCAGTGGCAGCATCGCCACACGTTCTCCGAGCTTTTCCAGGGGAGGGGGTGCAAGCAACGACATGGTCTGGCACACTGAGAGCCCACTGAGTGACTACTGAGCACAACTCCAGGCGACCGAAAGTCAAAGCTATAACGAGCTCTGTCTGTGAGGTCAACATTGCGAGGACGGACAACCTACATTTGTAGGGAGCATTTTCAGCGAAGCCGGCCGTTCGAGCTGAGATTGAAAGGCAGCGGCTGCACAAGCAGCGGATGCCCGATGGCTTTCCAGCTTCCGGCAAGCAGAGGAGAGTTGGCACGGTGACCGCCAGCCTAAACAGGAGCAGGGAATTACAAGGACTGAATGCCAGAAGCGAATCGAACGCAAAGGACCAGAGTCGAGAGCCGGAAATGAGCAGAAACACACAAGGCGAAGGACGACAATCGGTGGCGCAAGCGATGTCGCGCGAGGCCTCACGAGAGCAGAAGGCCGTACTTCGCCGCCCTACTTGCTGGCCGCCGCCGCTGAGGCGCAGCCACCGATGGATGGATGGAACGATTGGACACGACTGTAGTTCGTGCGGCTGCTGCTGCGGCACGAACGACCGGCCCACCGGGCAGCTTTGCACCGGCTCTCACCTGCAAGTGCTTGGCGACTGCGACGACCTCGCGCGTCGAGTACGGGTAGGCGATCAGACCCTGGTCGGCGAGAGTGCGGAGCTCGCCGAAGGCGAGCACCAGGCGGCGAAGCGTGGCCTCGGGCACGTCGGGTGCGTAGCGCTGAAGCATGGCAATCTCAGAGCGCACGTCCGGGTTGTCTATCGCGTGACAGGCGAACGCGTCGCCCATCGAGCTGAAGAAGTCGTTGCCCAGGAACGGGAAGCCCGGCCGATTGGCGAGGACGATCATCCGGAAGTCGGGGTGCATAGGAATAATGCGGCTCGCTGCGCCTGCTGCAGCGACGTCGGCTGGATCTGCAAAACGTCGTGTCAACCGCGAGTGAGGCGACCTGGCCTGGCTGGCAGCAAAGTTAGCTCGAGGCCGCACCTTATGCAGTTGGCGTCTGCTCTGCGATAGCAAGACGACACGAGCGATCGAGCCAGCCCTGCATAATGGAGTGCGGCGGTGGCACGCTCACCGCTGACAATTTTCCTTCCGTCAGCCAAGAGCATTTGTCCGCTCTCCACGAGGGTCTTGAGGATGCACGTGACGTTGGTCGGCGCCTTGTCGGCCTCGTCGATCACCAAAACGAGGCCATCTCTGACAGCCTTAACCTGCAAATGCGTGCGAACCGAGGGCCCCCAGGCATAATGCAGGCGAGACGACGAAGCATTCACAAAAACTTGTTCAAAACGACCAAGCAATCCTGCACGAGAGAGCAGGCGGCACCTTTGCGCCAGCTCACGCGGGCTTTCTCATCACGGGCTCTCTACCCAATCATGTCACGAAGCGCACCGCCTACAGCCACTCTCATACTCTCATACGGCACTGCGCCGACCTCACTGTTCTGGTGACATGGTCAATGTACGTAACAGCTTAATGGTCACTAATCGACTGGGCTGAGAAAGCCCTCACCGAGGTGCACGTTATGCAAATCGCTCAGGGTGACTGCAACAATGACAAGGGTGACCGTGCACAGTCGTTGCTCAGGGTGAGCAACGACTGTGCACGAAAAAAAGCTGTGCACGACAAAAAGCTCATGTGCAAGAATTACAAGCGGTTCGTATGTCTTCGAGGCCAGCAGCAGCAGCAGTGGCTCGCCGACAAGTTCTGCCTGTGGTCCTTTGCCTGCGTCTCTGCCTTGTTTGAGCCGTGGTGCGAACGCCAAACGAGTTTGCTACATCGCCTGCGCACATGCTGGCAACACGTGTTCAACCCCCCCCCCACACAGCCTACCGATAAATACCATCGAACGTCAAAGCATTCGAGGCAATCGAGGGCAACGCAGTGCAAGCCTCCCATCTGCAGCTGGCGGAGGCACGTCTAGGCTGCCTGCGGCGCTTTCGCGTGGGCGGAGAGCTTCGCTCGTCGCTGCTGGCAGAGCGGCGACTGCGTTAATCCACCGAGTAAAAAGGAGCAGAGAGAGAGAGAGAAAGAGGAGAGGGGGAAGGCAAGGAGAGGGACAGGGACCGGGAGAGGAGAGAGAGAGAGTGGGAGAGAGAGAGAGAGTGAGGGAGAGAGTGAGAGTGGGAGAGAGTGGGAGAAAGTGGGAGAGAGTGGGGGAGAGTGGGGGAGAGAGAGAGAGAGAGAGAGAGAGAGTCTGCCAAGCTAAGACTTACCAGAGGCGAATCGTCGTAGACGATGGCGCCGTCCCTGACCGTTGGCTGCAGTGTCAGCGTCTGCACGGTGGTGTCGCGGTGCAGCTGCACATACTCGCGCGGTCGGCCGAGCAGCTGCAGGAACCGGTCGGCCAGCTTGTTCTTGCCGACGCCCTGGTTGCCGATCAGCAGCAAGTGCTCGCCGACGGCGTAATCCTTCAGCATCGTCTCGAGAGCCGCCGAGTGCTGCAGAGCAAGACCGAGGCGCACGGTGCAGCAGCGCCACCTGCCGGCGGTGGTGCTCAGCTTCTCTTTCCTAAGATTTCTGGTCATTTTGCAGTGGCTTGATTGCAGCATTGGCCCAGACCATTGCAGTCAGATGTAATGCATTGCGTGAAAACGTGCTTGTGCAATGGCACACATTTTGTGGGGTATGCCTCAGCAATAGTGCAGAGCGCATTGCAATCAAAATTTGAACTTCCCATCGTTGATTTCTGGTCCAATTTTGCTTAATTTCTGGATTTCGGTGATTCATCAAACCTGTACAGCAACCAGCAGGCATATATATATATATATATATATATATACCTGTACGTTCTCGTAAAATAGTATATCCGGAATCTTTGCTAGCCCCTCAGCCTTGCTGCCAATGTAAACAGGTGCAGCTGTTCTGCCAATTCGAAGGAAGCCATCCTTAACTTCGATCGAGGTAGGTATGTCGTCTGGTGATGCTTGTGGGTCTGATTTGATCTGAAGATCATCCATGATCTGGTCAAGTGCCATCTTGGGCAGGTGTGGCAGAAACCTAGCAAAACATCGGTGGCGATGACAGCAAACTAGCAAGAGAATCGCTGTAAAGAACACATAGGTGATGCTGCATTGTCGGCTTTGCTCACAGCGTCACTAGTGCCATCTTGCTTGTGAGCGAAACTATCGTGTGAACGGATGGCACACACTCTGCTTGTTCCAGATGTAACTCGCCACCGGGAACTGGTGGTACTATTTGAGCTTAAACATGTGGCCTTAACACAATAGTACGAGTAGGCAGCCATGACAGACCATAGGCTGGGCCTATAGTCTGTGACCTATGCTACTTGAAGGGTTGAGTTACACAGTGCACAAAAACCGATACAAGCTAACTCTCAACGGGACACGCTGATTAAAATGAAACCCTGTCGAAAATTGGTGCAGACAATCTCCTTAGAATTGCAGTGGCTCATTCAAAGGGACCCATTTGATCTAGGTGCCGACCAGCATTGTTCATATTTAGATAAAAGCCCAATTGATATAGGGCACTAGGAACCTTGCTACGGCCGTCAGCTTAATGCTCCAGCCTACCGCGGCTTTCAGGTGTGCAACATCACAAAAACAATTTGGCTAGTTTATATATATATATATATATATATATATACACATATATACATATATATATATATATATATATATAAAGGTAGTGAAGCCAAGCTGACTCATGCATTAGAAAATTCCATCTCGACTTACTACTCACGGGTCTTCTGGACTGTACAAATAATAAGACGCTTTTAGCTGATGCTCGGCTGCCTTGAACATCGTAATTGCCACATTGCACCACTTTGCATACCGGCCTGTACTGGCTAAATGTCCAGCAGCGTAACGACCAAGGGCTCAAGCCGCTCACTTTAAAGGCCTTCACTATCTTGCTCCAGATCTCACCAATCCGAACTATTTTCTTATCAGACCGGGCAGAAGACCACTTGCACTACCAACTCAGGTAATTACCTGAGTTGGTAGTGAGTTATACTCTACCTTCGAAGCAAATTGAAATCTTTTGGAGACCATCCTTTAGTTAGCATGCTCTCAAAGCCATGAACTCAATCCCAACTGACATCGTGGGATCCTGACTTGATGGCATTTAAAAAGCAGCTAAAACCTGCCTGCTCCTTAAACGTACATGCTAGGTTAGTGTGCGGTGTCCAGCGTGTACTTACACGTGCTCACAGTGAACATGTTATCATTAGGCAATTGGCACGTTTCCTTAACAGCATATTTAAACTGCCTAGTGAGAGATTTAGTTCTCTTAGGTTGTCATACAAATATCCTACTAATATTATTAAAGATCGCAACCAATCCAACTGACACTGCGGGACCTACGCAAAGTGGGAATAGAAGTATGGTGCCAATACTCTACTGCTGCTGGCACAAGGATAAGACTGCAGATAGCCGCAAAGAGCACAACAAAGCAGCAAACATAATGGTTTGCACACGAGCTTCAAACAAATGCTTGATATCAAGCTCAACTCGCAACTACATTCGACAAAGCAAAACAATAAAAGAAACTGGGTGCTAGCAACTTGCAACAACTTTGTATGAGCAATTCTTCTTCTCGGGGGATGTGGCCAGAGACAGAGACTGCCTTACCTTGAGAGGCAAGCTCTGTTGACAGCTTCCCGAAGGCTGTCCTCTGGGTATTGCGACATGCGACGTGCAATGCGAAGAAGCTGCCGTGTGGATAGCGAAGCCGCTAAAGATCGGCACTGCAAAGTCACACATATGCACGGTCACAGTGCGGTCCCTGTAACATCACGGGCATGAGAAAAATCAAACGGGTTGAAAAATCGACCAGACCAGCGCAATTCAAACAAAACACATGCACACGTGAAGGCCCTGCAAAACAATCTTACCTGCTGAACGACCTTATGGGCTTATGGACAGGGGTTAAGAAGTTTTTTCGAAAGGTAACTGCCATGGTGTGGGCAAAGGTTTTAAAGACATTCGCCTTTCCAATATACTATCAAAATTACCATAACGCTGTCTATATGGGAACACCTGCTGAAAGATCCATAATAATAATAATAATGCACTTGATACAGCGCCCTCAGAGAACTCAATCTCTCTCTCTAGGTGCTTTACATTTGCTGCAAAGGGAAATGCAATTGAATGGTGAGTAATAGCCTGCTTGATAAACAAACAAAATGAATAACGTGGTTAGGGGTGACATGCACAGGGTCAGCATGCAAAGCATGCAAGCATACATCCGAAAAGTCCATCCGAACTGACAAAGCCAGTCACCTAATATGCAGAAAGAATTGGCCAGGCGACTATGAAGTATTTTAAAAGAAGTGTGCAGAGGTACAAGCAATTGGCCTTTGCTAGATTAAATGATAATAATGTTTACATCGATAAAAGGTGTCCAGACGGCTACCATTTCGACACCATCGATCCAAAGATCATGGATTGAGATCAACGGATCAATGGATTGAGATCAACGAGCGATTCGGCCGATGAGGCTCTGGCCGATGGTTTAAATCACACCTCGCCAACATTTTACAGAAGAGTGATCCAAGCGAGCTCACCATTTGAACCGAGCAGCCTCGAGGCACAAAATCACCACCAAAAGTGACAACTCATGATAAAAAGTAATATGATAAGTTTCTATATGGTCAGGAGTCATTTAAGCTAGATGCACACTGCAAAAAAAATAAAATGCACAGATCTAGATGAGCCGAGGAGGTATTTTATATGGTTCGAGTGCAACTGCAGATGTTTGCCACATCCCAATGCAATTTAAAACTAGAAGAGTCTCACTCGTTCGCCTAAGGATCAGATGCCCTGCACTCGAGGCTGAAAAACAGAGCTAACAACAGGCATTGCTAGGGATCACTGTGGCCTTCATAACCACGGTCACTGCACACTCCAGTAATTCTAGCACACGGGTCTTCGAGCTGTTTCAGCATTGACGATTTTTCATAGTTTCCTGCTACTCCACACATACAAAGACACATACATGTACTGTTTCCTTAAGGGCAGTGATAGCCAGGGAGGTAAGGTGATGATCGCTCTTCACGACAACCAAGGTCGTGGGTTCTAGCTGATTTAACAGCCTCTTTTGTAGAGCGACAGAAGAGCCTTTACGGCTATCACCACTGCTTGCATCGGCGATAAAGAATCGCCCACCACAGGATTCGAACCCACGACCTCGGGGCCGAGGTCGTGAAAAGCAACCGCCTTGCCTAGTGTGCCATCACGGCTCACCAACGAGTCCTGGAGTGGGTAGTCCTGTATTGCTAACTGCATAAGGCAAGATATAAAAGCCAGTCTATCTTGCTTTTGCTGTGCAAAAGGCAGCCCGTGCTAAATTCCAGCCGCTCCCTTCCACTGTTGGCCCTCGTTGTCATACTGCAAGCTCACACTGATCAAGGCAGCAGTTGCCGAAAAACTTTCATCGACAGGTCTGGTGACTCTGGCTCTACGTCTGGTTCTACGGCCAAATGGTGGCTATTATGATGGGAGTGGGACCAGCGGGACTACCGCTGGGAAATACCGGTTCGAGTTGTGAGTTACAGAAGTCTAGATGGGATTCTCTAATACAAGGACATGCTCGGCTTCAGTATCCTTATCTAAACGAGCCCGAATTTTGCAATGCTATGGATTGAAGGTAAGCCAAGCTTGACTGTGAGGTTGAAGTGGCCGCCTACTGAGAGGTAACTTTGGAAATGGACACCCAGATTGCATGCACATGTCATGCTATAATGGCTGAGCCCATCTTTCGAGTTGGCTTTCCAATTGCTGAGTAGCACCAGGTTGCCAGTCACTCACTAGTAGTTGGCTTAATCGTCATTCAATTTGAGAAAAAGTTGGCTACACTCCAAGAGCAAATGTCAGCAATACATGCTTCTAAGGCGCTCAGGCAGTTTGAGATGCTGAAAAGAAGGAAAGGATCAAGGCCCCAATCAATGTGTATCATCTGCATAAAATGAAAGCTTGGATCGAGCAAGGGAGTACAACAGCAGGAGGGAGAGTATAAATCAGTCGTACCTTTGCTTTGATCCCTCCCAGCCTTCGAGCACCTTGAATTCTCTAAACTCACTTGCTGCATGCATCGTGACATCCGCACATGGATGGCAGCAAATTTTCTACAACTAAACGATGACAAAACTAACTTACTAGTTATGGGCAAACCCAGTGTTATCCAGAGATTGGAAAGGCTGACTCTCAAAATTGGCTCTGCCAGCATATCTCCTGTTGAATCAGCTCGAAATCTAGGTGTCAAGTTATAAAGTGACCTCTCGTTAGACGACCACATCAGCTCCACGGTCAAATTTGCCTATTTTCAGCTTCATAACATTGCTAAAATTCGGGCTTGTTTAGATAAGGATACCACGTCCAAGTTGGCCAATGCATTCGTGACATCCCGTCTCGACTTCTGCAACTCACTGCTTACTGGCCTACCGGCATGTGCGATCAGGCGATTGCAGCTGGTGCAAAACTCGGCAGCTAGACTTGTCTGTCGTGAGCATCGCAGTTGCCACATTACTCCACTTCTTGCCGACCTGCACTGACTACCAGTCAAGCAACGGACTGACTTCAAGGTTTTGTCGCTCACTTTTAGGTCCCTTCATTCTATGGCTCCAGCCTATCTTTCAGATATACTACCCCATCAGGCCAAGCATCGTACCACCCGCTTTTCGGAATCCAACAGTCTACAAATACCTCGTACAAACCTTAAATCCTTTGGAGACCGTGCATTTAGTTCGTATGCTCCCAAAGCCTGGAACTCCCTCCCGACCTGCGTCAGAACATCCCCTGACCTGACCACATTTAAAAGGAACCTAAAAACACACCTATTTAGGACAGCATTTAGCCGGTCCCTACGATTCGTCCTTCACGTGCTTATGCGTGCTGACACTGTGCATGCTGCCACTAACCACATTTGCATGCTGACCCTGTGCATGTCCCCCCCTAACCATATTATTCATTTTGTTTGTTTGTCAAGCATGATTTTACTTACCATTCAATTGCATTTCACTTTGCAGCAAATGTAAAGCACCTAGAGAGAGATTGAGTTCTCTGAGGGTGCTTTATCAAGTGAATTATTATTATTGTTATTATTATAAATTGCAAAAAGAAAGTGGACCTAGAAATGGCACCTAGGGCACTCAATACTTTGCCCCCCCCCGTCTTAGCCCTGGAGGTTAGGTGCTTGCTCTTCACGACCTGAGTCGTGGGTTCGAATCCTGCAGAGGGCGATCCTTTATTGTCCACTGCAAACGGTAGTAATCGTCATTAACGCTCTTGTGCCGACATATAAATGAGGAATGAAAGAATGAGGAATGTGCTGAATCTAGCATCTAACTCATTAAATTAGCAGCAGAAGAGCCTTTACGGCTATTACCGTGCTTGCAGCAGCCAATAAAGGTTGTCTTCAGCAGGACTCGAACCCACGATCTGGGTCGCAAAGTGCGAGAGCACCTTAGCCATAGGCTACGACCCGAGGTATTCTGTCTCTATGACGACGATACCACCTGAAATGTGCCAGTTCTTCTTCAGACAGGACTCTTTGTAGAACTCTTCCATAGTTGGCCATCTTGTTCGACTTCGGTCCAGGTTTAGGGGCTACTACCAAAATAGAGTATAGCTAAACACTTCACTCGTTCCCTGGCAAGGTCGAGGCTAGATTACTGTCGCTTAGCACACACTGCCAAAAAGACATCTACAGCCTCTACTGCTCTTTTCTCCATGTAGGCTGGTCGAATGACGCAAGATATTAGGTCATGTGTTATCCGTGCTAAAGACACTCTGAACATTGCCAAACTAATCTCCTTGATCATGAGTGATAAGGTACTATGAACATCCGCTTGCATGGCAAGCAGGACGGCACAGGAGCAATGGACACACTCTCATGTTCTCTTTTGCCAACACGGAATGGCCAACGCAAGGCACGCCCAAAGCAGCGCAGACATCACGAGAATCACGCGGGCCCAAAGGACAGCACATGTGAGCTCATGTGAGCAGAGGCTGCAGCAGCAGCAGCAGGAGCAGCAGCAGAGCGGAGGCGCAAGCTAGCAACACTAGCTCAAGGCGGCCGCCGCCGCAGAGGCACGTGCACGCGCCGCAGAGGCACGTGCACGCCGCAGGCAGTGAATGCCCATACCATGGCATCGTGAGAGGTACGAAGCTGATCGGTCAACTTCAGCAGGGCGGCCAGGCTCGTCGCCGGTGTGTTGGGTGCCTGCAAAGGGGTCAATGGGTCAACGCTCCGGTTCACCACCACCGGCCGCCAAGCAGCACCGACGGTGTCGACGTCAGCCGACCGGCACGGCAGCCATCTTGGCAGCAAGACGAAATGAGCGTGCCGACCGGGCAAATGAAGCAAATGGCCACGCGAGTCGAGCAGTGGAGCGAGTCGAGCAGTAGCAGTGGAATGTGGAAGGAATGGTGGCAAAGGGCAAAGGTCGATGGCAGCTGCAGGTATAACTAGACCACAGGACACAGCTACACGAGCTAGTGACCTCGTGCCGCTGGCTAGCCAGCCTCGTAGCCGAAAGGCTCGAGCACCACCTCACCAAGCCGACTAAACCACGTGGCTCCACAAAATGATCAAGATAACGGGTCAACGGTAAAGTGACAGGTGCCTGAATGCTCTCTAAGCTTAGTCAATAAGTCACTTGTTGATTGCCTAAAGGCCGGAAACTGTTCCACTAGCTCTTCAGAAGACTAGCCACCGCCAGCCCAGGGTCCACAGCTCGTTGTGATTCGAGCAGGTAGCTGAGCGAGCGAGTAATGGCCGCCATGGCTAGGGTATCCGGTGGCATGTAAGCGACTTGATACTATCGACTAATCAGCCGCCGAATCGGTCGGGCCTGTTTTGGGCAAAAATGTAATACGGTGTATCTCTGTCTGTAACGACACAAAGACTATGTGGATTTTACGCATGAGAGCTTTGCATAGTGCACTCGAAGCCGGTGCGGCTTTCGGTACCCGCATTCGGTAGCCAACTGACTTCATCTCACGCAGCAAAGAGAAAGCAAAAAGCATGGCTGAGCCATGAGAGCAGTTGAGGCAGTGAACAGCATGGAAGTAGCAGCTCACGGTGAATCCTGGAAATGATGCGCCACAGTCGGCATCAGGAGAGTGGATGCCGTTTCGTAAGAATTATGGAAGCCAGTTGCTGTCTAGGACCTGCACGGCAAAAGCTTCTGTCGCCAACGGTCTTTAAGCAGAGGAATGGAACAGCCAATATATTGTTCATACAGTCCCTGAAGGCACGAGCAGGCTGAAACTGATGCAGCAGTTCAGCTAGGCACGGGAGTAGCCTAGCCTCGGTGGGCCTTGTGTATCTGCGTAAGGGCTCTGCTCTGTATTCACTGATGAACCGACAGCCATCAAAGCTCTTTCAGCAAATGAGACACATGGAAAAACCTCTGGGATTTACAAACTAGCCCTGCAGTTATATTCATCGCCTGCTGCAGCAGCCTAGTGGTTTTTTCAGTAGCCCAGCCAAATGAGAATTACGGTAATCTAGTTGAGACAGCTAGCTAAATTTTTTGAGAGCCACCTTGGAAGGCAGTTGCTAATTTTAGATAGGGATGGGACGTGGTGGTGAGGGCGATAATCCGAGGAATGGCAAGGATTATCGCAAGGATTATCGCCACTGGAACTCGACGAAGCCAATTTTGCAGTAAAAATTAAAGCAGTGAAGCACGCACATGCGATGGACACCATTCAATCGCACTTCCCTTTGCAGCAAATGTGAAGTGCCTAGAAAGAGATTGAGTTCTCTGAGGGCGCTTTATCAAGTGCATTATTATTATCATTATGGACCATGCGCACAGGGAAGGGGGAGCCAATCAGTCCTGGACCCCGACACCCCTCCAAATCGGACCGACCGGAACAGCAGAGGGGTAAGACGACAAGCTGCGCGATACGACCCTTCAACCTTCCTACGAATGGCTGCCTATGGAAAGGTCAAGGTCTGGCACCTCTTAACGCGACATTAAATGTAGGCCATGCATTTCACACTTGCCGTTCGGTGGCAGACGTTTTGACCGGTGACCGTATTTCACGATGACTCTTCGAACATTTGGGGTTTAACTGCTTCATGGCATGATCCCTTTCTTTAAGGAGGCCAAGACATGACAATGTTGTTTATTCTGGCTTCAGAAGTTGTTTCTTGCTGATTACTGAACATTCAAGCAATAGATTTACCAGAGTCTAGTAAAATTCGATAAGATTAAGAATTAACGAGATTAGTAGCCCAAACACGACAAGTGACCACCCGGGACTGACCCGATCACACAGCCAGACTGTAATACATCTAAAACGCAAGTACATGCTCTCAAACGCGAGTAGCAATGTCCTTTGCTACATCCATGTACCTATTTTCCAGTACAGAACAATATATGTGGCAATAATTTTCAGCATTGACAAATGTTTGACTCACAAAAAATCAGGCCAAGTTTTCAACGACGACAAAAGGTTACCTGATTACACAGCCTAATAGTTATAGCAGAAGAGCCCTTACTGGAAGAACAAATGAACCCTTACCACCCGTTACCACCCTTAACAGAAGAGCCCTTAGCACCACTTGCAGAGGGCAACAAAGGATCGGCCACTGCAAGTACTCAAACCCACGGCCTGAGAATCGCGAGAAGCAAGAATCCTGCCCCTAGGCAAAAACCCGGGGCGTAACAGGAAATGCAACTAGCCACTGCAACATACCAGCTGTGATAGAACGTGCTCTTCCTCCTTTATGGACAGCGGTTTCATGGAGTGAAAAAGAAACATGGTCAGCATCTCTGGCGTCAGCCACTGGCCAGTGCCACCGGCTCCTCCGAGGACGGGAGGCTCAGCAACGGCGACGATGCGAAACGCGGGATGGATCTTGAACACGGCCCTACAAATTCAAAACTGATGAGCCGCCAATCGGCATCCCAAGCAAACGAGAGGCAAAAAGAAATGCGGAGCAACACGTGCTGCGCTAGCCAAGCAGAGGAGGAGGGGAAATGCTTCGCACGGCTACGGTGCCACAGAGAACACGGTGCCACAGAGAACACGTGCTGACCTCTCGTTGAGCTCCCCTTCATTCAGGCCTGTTTTACGTTGAATTTCTTCGAATCGGTCGGCTCGAAGGAGTCGGCTTCCGTCCATTAGGTTCAACTCTCGATCGTGAACCAGCCTATAAAACAAGGCCATCGAAACAGTGGCATCATTGGTCTACCAATCAAAAATCCACTACATCGACGAAAAAATATTATTCATTTGTATAGTGCCCTAATAAAACTTAGTTATATTCATGCGCTCGACACATGCCATGAGACTCGAGCCCACGACCTCGGTCATCAAATACCTTCATTCTTGGTTCGAGGCGAGTAACCTAAACCACTCGGCCAAACCAGACCGGCAAGGGTGAGAGCACGATCGTAACTGCCGGATGCCTCTCACGAAGAGGCAGCATGCTATTTGCTACTCCTGTACCGCCCTCTCGGCAGTACAGGAGTACAGGAGACGGCAAGTGGTGCTTTAATAAGAACAGCGTTGTGCCAGGGCCCCTACCGAAAACAGACTGGGGGAGGTGCTGCATGCGAGACATCAGCACATGTCAGAGAAGAGCTCATCGCAAGCGACTCGGCTCTCCATGCTGCTGCCCCCACCCCCATATCCCTTCCCCCACCGGAAAAATTGGAAGGAAAAGGTAAGTGCACAGCTCTCTCCCTCTCCCTCCCTCCCTCTCTCTGTCCGTCTCTCTCTCTCTTCTCTCTCTGTCTGTCTGTCTATCTGTCTGTCTCTCCCTCCCTCCCTCCCTCCCTCCCTCCCTCCCTCCCTCCCTCCCTCCCTCCCTCTCTCTCTCTCTCTCTCTCTCTCTCTCTCTCTCTCTCTCTCTCTCTCTCGATAGCAGAGGGCACCAGCAAGGGGACTTGAACATCAAGAATGCTAAGCTCGAGACCGAATGCTTTGAGAAGCAGGCAAATCGTAACAGGCAGCCACTGGAAGGCGAAACTGAAAGGCCATCATATAAACACGAATGGCGTGTGCAGAGAGCAGGCTAACCTGGATAGAACCGACAGCGCCCCCGGATGTAAGCGATGGACACCGTCCAATACAGCCAAGTGTCCCATCAGAGCCGCTGTGACAAGAGGCGAGTGCCTCCAGACTGTGTCGCCATTGGGCAAGGTGGTCCTTTGCTGAAGCAGGTCTCGAGACGTCATGTCTTGATACAGCATTATGGGCTCCACGTGGTAGCCGAGCAGGTCCGCAAACTTGTTTACAAGGGCTGTCTTGCCACAACCCTTGAAGGAAAGAATACTTGGTGTTCCTGCCTTCAACCTGCTAAGCAGCACACTTCAATGCGAATTGATGACCAGATTGCAAAAAATTGGCTACGATGTGAACATGCTTGAGCAGTGTCAAGTTGACAATCGTCGACAAACGAATTCACGTCAGACTATCATGAACAGGAAACAAGTGCTGATCGGCGATTGTTGCTGCAATTTAGCACGTACACTATCCACTGCACGGTCGTCCATTGCATGCCCATCTCAAGTTGTACCACACAGCAAGGCTTGCACGCACAAAGCATGTTAAGACACGACGTTCACGGACGTGCACGCACCGTGAGTGTGCGTGCACGACGTCAGGCAGCATGAGCTATCCATCAATGAACGACACGTCTAGCGCTTCCTGTCAATAGCGCCCTAGATGCAATAGACATATCTCTTCATAACAATACAGAGCCACTTTCTGGAACAAAGCTGTATCGTCTGGGCATTGCCAACAGCATGGACTCTCGGGTGCAACGCGGCCACGCAGAGCGCTTTGCTGCGGCTCGAATGACTCGTGCAAAGCAGAGGCGCAAAGCGTGTAGCAGCAGGAGGATCAGGTCGAGGACGTCAGATAAAGTCGAGAGCATCACACAAGATCGAGGACGCAAGAAGAAAAAGATGGCTGGCTGGAACGTACAAGTGCAGCCGGCAGCAGGTCTTTGGCATTGTAAGCTGCGGTGCCAACAGACTCGGCCCGAGCCCCGTGTTCGTTGGCGAGCAATGTGCACTGGATATCCAGGCGTTGGCTGGGGCCCCCCCGAAACAGCGTGGCGACCACGTGAGAAGGCGCCCCCATGCTGACGTGGGGGCGGTGTAGGGGCTCGTGGGCGCGCGATGGCGGCGTGACGAAGAGCGAAGCCCCGCCCCAAGCGAGTCGTGGCGGTGTCGACGACGACTGAATTATATGATACAGCACCGTCGTGCATGCTGCTCCGGAGCACGTGGTGTTAAGAGAGAGAGAGAGAGAGAGGGAAGAGAGTGGATAGCGTGAGTACGGGCCGACGCACAGGCAGAAAGTGAATTGCGCGGCAAGGAACACGTCACGTGCTGGCAAGGAGCGCGACCGTTGGACGAACGGAACGCCGGCTGGGGGCGGAACCACGTGACAGCGATGACACGCCCACAGGGGAACCAGAGCGAACCAGGCGGCCCTGGTCTCCTTCGAGTAAAGTAACTGCCCCGAAAGTCGGCACGCCAACCTACCTTGGTGCCCACGATGCAGAAATCCGAAGTCACGTGCGAGTGCAGCATCTCCACTAGGACACTGTCGTGGTGTGGCGTCGGAATGTACGTGTACCTGGATCCGTTGAGATCCTTGTCGCCGACGCTGACCTGCAAAGCCGGAAAGGCATAGCGTTGTCACCGAACGAACTCTGAACTGCGTAGCTGTATCTACTACCAAATAGATATATATATAAATAAACATAATTCATTTGTATAGTGCTCCAATTGAACTTAATCTCTATTCAGATGCTTCATATATGCCTCCGAGCTCGACCCCACGACCTCGGCCAGACCTTGGTCAGGGCGAGCGCCTTAACCGCTGGACCAAACCAGACTCGGCAAAGAGCCTAGATGGAAAGATTCTCTAGCAGCGGCAAATCGGAGATAGCGGCTTCTCACCTCGATCGTGGCGGACTCGCTCGAATTCTCCTTAATGGTTAGGTGGGCGCTGTGACTGGACGTCCTCACAATCTGAACCTCTGGCGACAGCCGCTTAGCGGAAGCGCCTTCGGCTGAGGAGCCGAGTTCAAATTTCTACAAAGCCAAGCCCAAAGTGCAGCACGATGACGCCGGCCAAACTGGACATCCCAGCGCAGGACGTCCCTCACAGTAGCTGGCATTAGTAGGTGGAGGCGTCTCAGGTTGCTCGCCTGCACACGCCACGAGAGCACACCCACGAGTCTCTTTCGGACGGCACCCCCGAGCGCCAGCCGAGCGCCAGCTTCCGAGGGCAGGGCAGCCAACCTCAGGCTCTCCGCGTGGCCGGCCGCAGCCGCTGAACGCAGCAGCGCACGTGAGAGAGTCAAAAGACTAGGTTTCTTTGCCACAGTCGCTCGGCAACGCCAAGCATTCACCAATGCCTGGTGCCTCCTTGTCTCCTGCCGGCCAGTCTTTAAAAATATACGGAATGACTGCATGTTGCCGAGCAACTAAGCATCGAAAGATTTCGCATCGAGTGGGGGAAAGCGCTCGTGCGTCCTCGGCAATTTCGGGATCTCATCCTCTGACCTTTCCGATACCAATGCTCCACCAATTGGGAAGTCGAGGCTACAATTACCCTGCACTCTCAATGCAGGGCTTATATACCATTTGCTCTAAACCTCTGCTTGCCCACTCAAGCCGAGTGGTTAGTGTGCATTGCCTGAATGCACAGCAATGGTGTAATTGTAACTTCCTGAATTGTTGCATACAGTCTGAACGGATGTATATGATGTTTTTTAACTACAACCAGGTGCCCGACCAGTAGCTGACATGCTTCCTTTACAGCACTTGCAAAATCCTAGAAATGAATAATAAATAAATATAATTCCTTTATATAGCGCTCCAATACAACTGAATCTCCATTCAGACGCTTCACATATGCCTCGGGGCTCGACCCCACGACCTCAGCCAGACCTTGGCAGGGGCGAGCACCTTAACCGCTGGACCAAACCAGCTCGAAAGAGATTAGGTTCTTCTCTCACAGCACTATACAAATATATTATTATTACTGGCATTGCATCTACCGTTTTCTGCAACCGGAGTTCGCTTTTAGCTCATCTTGGGCAGGGACAGGCAAGTGGGGAATAGAATCAGCTGCTCTGTGGTGTCAGCTGATCGTTGATGATCTGATGATGAGTGTCGTTTGACACTCATGAATGGCAGAATGTACAAACGGCCCTAGCAGTGGTTGCAAATGCAAGAGTTGGATCAACCTGTATAACGTGTTGCTAAACCATGTGCTGGACATCATGAAGAATGCCAAAATGCACATGCATCACTACAGCCTGAAGTGCTGGTAGCAGCAGCCATAGCTAGCGATATGCTCCCTGCTTTACAAAAGGCTCAATTTTGGAACAGGGTCAGAGTCTCCGCGACGGTTCGAGCAACTAATGCAGGCACGCAACACGCGCTGCTGCTGCTGCCTGCCACCGAAGCTGGGCCTGAGCAGAGCCTCCTGGTGGCAGCTCTGGACCAGCTCTGGACTCAGCCTGCCTCCACCTCCCCTGTCCACCCCTACCCTTTCCGTAGGCTTACGGATCCTGTAGAGTCACAATTTTTTACGCTTACTTTTTACAATGGCACAGTTAAACTACTAGCCAGCACGAGGATGAGCAATCCGACAGCCATGCAAGTCACCGGCGGCTATGGCAGACAGAGGCCACTGCAGCGGCATCCCTTCACGCTGATCAAATACCTTCCTCATGTCATCCACAGCTGCCTGAGCCTCCGACTTCAGCACCAGGGCATGAGGGTAGAGCAAGGTCACGAGCTGCGATGGGCTGACTGCCGGACAGGCGCTCTGAAAACAACACAGGCCGACTGCAAGGAACCGACATTCACTGGCAGGTGGGTACGCCACCTTCTAATTGCACCAGCTTTCTAGCACGTGCCCTGGGGTGCGACAAAATCTGCAAGTAGAACCCGGCCTTGACAAAGGAAAGCACTGTGCGTGTTACAGCGAGTGCACGAAAATCAAATCGCAAAGCGCACAGCGAAGCATGACGCCGGTCATGACTGTACAGCTATACAATGAAAAGGCAGCAGCAGCAGCAGCAACTGAAGGTTCATGAGCTGCTCATGCCCATCCAGCTGGACAGCGAGCCAGCATTGGGAGCAAGGTCTCATCTACAGTGCTGCTGCAGCAGTCCGCTGTAGCAGTCCGCTGCAGTAGTCCACTGTAGCTGTCTACTGCACTACTTTCAGGGGTACAATGAGGTCCGTCAGTCACTCCACGACCAGGACCCGCCCACTGGCTCGCTCGTGCAGACATGCGCCGCGCACTCGTTCACGAGCACGCACCCACTCGGGCGCTCAGAGGCTGGGCACGCAATGCTCTCGATATTTGCATCGTATAAGCAAAACAGCAGCCTACGTACCAAGATTCTTGCAGCGTGGGTCAAGCTGTTGATCGGAAAGTCGGGGAGACCCAGGTTCTGTGCATCGGGCTGGTTGAGAGCCATTGCGAAGGAGACCAGCTCCGTCAGTCTGCAACACGTCGGCTCGGCTCAGCGCCGCTGCAAGCAGAGACTCCGCTGTGCACACTATAGCGGCGGCCCAGCAGCAGCAGGCCTAGCTCTCTAACGGATACGAGCAAAGTGAGTATGTGTGCCATGAGACAGCCGGTGCTGATTGGCAGCTCCCCTTTGCTTGACACTGCCATGCGGCCCTGCAGTAACGAGGCCGTACAACGACAGCACGACATTTTGGCTAAGGACACCCAGCTTACACAGCAGTCAGTGTTCGCTCTGGGGAAACTGCGCGTGAAGGCTGGAAAAAGCAAGACAATCAGCAGCGCGGCCTGGCCTAACAGTGATTGCAGCATGTGCCCCGTCAGTGTGCCGCAGTAGTTCAAACTCGCCGGGCAAAAACCTACCACAGCACTCGTCCCTTTGTCAGTCCTACCCTTAGGTATTAGCTGACTTAACAGGCTCATTTACATAGCGGCAGACAAGCCTGGACGGCTATTGCAGCCCGTGCAGTTGGCAATTAAGGATCGACCACTTCCGGACTGCAACCCACGATCTGAGTCGTAAAGTGCAATCACCTTACCTCCTAGGCAAAGACCGAGGGGCGAACCTGCACAGACGACACAATCTGGCAGCACTCGCGGTGCAAAACATTCAGCAATCAGCGATCCACTCCCGGCAAAGCCTGTGTAGCAGCTCTTGAATTGCCACATTGCCTCCCAGCCATTCAGCAGGTCTTCCACAAACTAACAAGCTATAGTAACATGTTCAGTGATGGCTTGAGAGCTAATTTCATGTCCATGTATTCACGCAGGCTGGCTTTCCAGCATTCGGTTTCCAGTCAATTTGGACAATCTCGGCACTTGACCTTCTGGGTAAAACCTGCAGCTTTTCTTCATCCTTAAAGAAAGTACTCAAGACCCGAGCTCTCTGTGCCGCCCTGCAGCAGCGCTATATGTGTGTGTGTGTGTGTGTGTGTGTGTATGACCATATATATATATATATATATATATATATGTATATATATATATATATGGTCATACATAGATAAATACCTTTGACCACGAGGGTAATGTATGTGTGTGTATATGTATATATAACATATATACATATATTTATATTATACATGTATATATTTGTGTGTGTGCTTGTGTGTACATCAGTCCCATTCACCTCTTTACAAATGATAACAGGCAAACCGCTAAGGCTCACTCAGAAAAGGTTTCCGAAGCATTCACGATAACCACAGAGAGGCTCCCCGATGGAATGCTATGCTCCGAGTGTGCCTAGCATGAAATCAGCAGCGCAGCGCCCGACTTGCTCAACCCAGCGAGCCAGCCCTGCAGAAGGAGAAGACGTGAAACCGGTATCCTCTCCAGTTAAATGTAAAGAGCTTCCTCTGGGCCGTGGGAAGATATCTTGGCAAGTGAGCAAGCTTACATTGAGGCACAGGGCAAAACCTGAAAAGTAAGCACGCGATTCTGCAGCTAATGCATGTCATGCTTCATGCCACGGCAAAGCCGTGATGGCACACTAGGTAAGGCGGTTGCTTTCACGACCTCGGTCCCGAGGTCGTGGGTTCGATTCCTGCGGTGGGCGATTCTGTATTGCCACTGCAAGCGGTGGTGATAGCCGTAAAGGCTCTTCTGTCGCTATACAAAAGGAGCCTGTTAAATCAGCTAGGATTTTTTTTTTTTATCAGCAAGCTACCAGCCTTGACACATAAAAATACGAAGCACACATACCATACGCACACACACACACACACACACACACACACACACACACACACACACACACTTACACACACTCACGCGCACGCACGCACACACACACACACACACACACACACACACACACACACACACACACACACTTACACACACTCACGCGCACATGCACAAACGCACGCACGCACACATGCACACAAACAAACATGTGTGCCAGCACACAGAGACAAGGCCATGCACCAAGCACGTACACACCGTGCACGAACGCACGAACACACTAGGTCATGTTCGTTGGGTGGGCTCGCTGTAGACGCATGCTCTTACTTGACCTCTGGGGCACGTGGTCCTTCGAGCAGCAGCAGGTGCATGAGATCCTGCAAAGGAAATAGCCGAACTCGACCGACTGTAAAGTACACGTCATTTTGGTCACACCCATCACGTGCGCCTTGTGGACAAACGGACCTTAAACGGCAGGCTGCCGACGTCGCGTGACTGAAACCGCGATCTCAGAGGTGGGTCGAGCGGGTTGCCAATGTAGCGCGGCACGGGCAGTCCGAGCGCGATCACTCGAAAGTTCTCGCTAACTCGCACCAGCCTCCACGAGTTCAGAACGTCCTTGGAGTGGCTCTAAAAGTCAAAGCAAAGCAAAAGCACAGCTGCACTTGCTGCTTTACGACGACCAAGCTGCAGTACAACCGAGCTAGCAGCACCGGCGGCACGGGGCATTGACAAACCAGCCAGAAAAAATGTCTGCCACAGAAAGCACATATGGTACTGGCGGGGGGGGGGGGGGGGGAGGAGGAGGAGGAGGAGGAGGAGGAGGAGTAGGGTGAGGAGGAGAGCACTCACTGTCAGCAGCTTGTCGTAAGTGTCTGCTCGCATGAGGAAGCGTCCGTCCTCCAGCTGCATCTCGCGGTTTTCCAGCAAGTTGTTCAGAATCGGCAGCACATTCCGCTCCGCCTTCTCGATTCCGTCCAGCACCAGGACGCGTCCGCTGACGGCGGCTCGCACTGCACACTGCGGCAAGCAAACGAACAACCCTGCGTGCAGCAGCAGCAGCAACGCCCATCGGCTGCCGGACTCGCCCGACGGCTGGCGAGCCAGAGCGCACGGTCCGCCATGCGCTACGGTCAACAACCGCTCCCTGAAGGCCTGAGAAGAGCCGGCGGTTTGACAGCCACCTGCTGCGCGGCAAACAAGCAGCAGCTTGTGCACGGCACCCCTTCCCCTTCACTGCTCGAAGCTACAGATCTGCGGAGGAGGCGACGGAGGCACATTAGAGAGAACATCTCATGCGAGAGAGAGAGAGAGAGAGAGAGAGAGAGAGAGAGAGAGAGAGAGAGAGTAGAGAGAGAGCGGGGACCGGAGCTGTGACCGACCTGGTCGATGTAGAACGCGGTGCCGTCTTTGATCTCTCGCCGCTGCTTTAGGTCCGACTCGGTCGTGTCTCTGGACAGGGCGATGTACTCGGACTCGCGATTCGTGAGCTCCTGCAATGAGCAGCAGCAGCGACCCGTGACCCCGTGACCCCGTGACCAGCAGCGGCAGCACCAGCAGCAGCAGCAGCGCGGCCAACCGACGGCTTGGCCGCGCCGACGCACACGCCGGTAAAAAGTGCTGCCACTGGACGAGCACTACGAACAGCAGACGAAACCAGCGATCCTGGCAGCTGTACGAAAAGAAGTGGTAGGTCGTTAAATGAGGCGATGCCAGCAAATGTAAAGCGCCTAGAAAGAGATCAAGTTCTCTGAGGGCACTTTATCAAGTGCAATATTATTATTATTATTATTATTATTATAAGAAAGACCACAGCACAAATGCACAAATGCAAGAGGAGGGGGGAAAAGGGAAGAAGAAGAAAATGCGATTGCAGCTGAAGTCCGTCGTCGTGCTTTCTGCCTCTGCAGAGCCTCGCTGCATTCGGGCATTGAACATCAGCCTCAAGCGCCGTGAGAGCAAGCGTCTGCTTTAACCTTTGACCAGTGTGCCAGTGCACAGGCGCCCCCAGCATGTGCCCGCCTCCATGGTGGGCAGCTACCTGGGCAGCAGCTCCCCAATCCTACGCCCCTGACCGGCACCAACGACACAATTATATCGTAATTCCATTCGATGAGCCACGAGTTCGTGTCGAATAAGCGAGGATTTTGCGCTACGATTTCTCCTTAATTGCACGGCCTAGCCCTGCCTAAATGAAAATCCTGTAGGTCGTGCCTCCCAGGTGAAAATATTGGCTTCGCCAAAGACTGTCCTATGAAGATGCCCTATGAAGGAGACACTCGATAAGATCAAATGGCTGATCAATGGCATAAGATCAATGAGACCACTGATGTGGAATTCCACCTGGGATGGACGGATCTCACCGGTACAGTCTGAATGGCAAAACTGCAGCAGCAGCAGCAGCAGGATTAGTGAGGGCAACCGAGCCTAGACACACACTTTCGCAGCAGCTGGTCAAATAACATTGAGCCGGGTCTAGTTTAATCCAGCAGAGCAGCCGGAGAATGCCCCAGGATCCTAGCCCGCGGGGTAAGATGTGATCGATCTTCACGACCCAGGTCGATGGTTCGAGTCTAGCAGTGGGCTAAGATCCTTTATTCCCCTCCCCTTGAAGAAGAGGTGACGACTGCCACTCAGACTCCTCTGCTGCTGCTGCTGCTGCTGCTATATAAACGAGGCTGTTAAATCAGCTGCTAAATTGAATTTTCAATGCTTTGCCGTCTCTATGCCGTTGCAGTGCTCAGTATCACGAAAGCTCTTTGCTTCAGTCATCTGCAGCTCTGAGCTGATCGCTCAGAGGAGCCACGTGCAAGATGTAGGACACAAGCATCTGCCAAGCTCTGCAGATCTAACTCTGACGACATTCTTTCTCACGATTTAAAGACATCCAGAGTGCAATGCAAAACTTTAATAAATGCATACTCAAACAAACCGTTAAATGTATTGTCGCGAAACGGTGTGCATCCACTTTTTCTTGTGCCGCCAATCTAGCTTGGGTCGGTGATATTTTGGACCAGCACAGTCAATTAGCCAGCATGCTGTCCTGTAATCTCGGGTGGGGGGGGGGCTCTTACATGCTGTGCTGGAATCACGTGGGTGAATCACCGATCTCGAGCAATCGTGGGGACATTCACTACCCCACCCCTTAGTCTTAGCCCAAGGGTAAGGTGCTCGAACCTCACAACATTGGTCACGGTTTCGAGTCCTTCAGCAGCAGCAAATCCTGTATGCAGGTAAGCAGGTAATAGACACTAAGCTTCTTCTAATAACAATTACACTAGTAATAATAATAATAATAATAGCAAGTCGTTTGCATATCACCATAAAAAACTGAAACTCTGTCCTGGCGCTGTACAGCACTACAAGACAATCAGCACCCAAGGGTTAGTTGCCTGCCAGGTAACAAACAAGCAAGTCTCAAGCTTAGACTAGGGTGGTAATGAAAACATGAAATCACTCGTGGCCACCAGCTAGTAAGACCACTGGCTAGTAGCATGCACTGAATCATGCACAAGTATGCACACAAAGCACACAGGAATAAAAAATTACCATTTCACTGGGGCAAAGGGTGAGCTGATCAGAACAGAATACATCTTTGGCAGAGACTTAAAGGATGCAAAGGGTGAGAAGACGCTGTGGGGAGCAAAGAGACTGGGTAGATGGGCTCGTGCACGCTGTGGTTAAGCCACCTGTAAGCCGCACGGACCATCTTGAAATCGATAAGGTACTCTTGAGAGGGAGCCAGTGAACGTGAGACAGAAGTGGTACGGTGTGGCAGTTACACAGTTGATGACAGACCGGAGACGCTGCAAGGTTTAGCACCAGCTGTAGACGATTTGGGGGCACAGGTCGGGAGTCGGGAGTGAAAGGAAAACCCAGTAACTTAGACGCACGGTGTGAGCTGTTTTGGCTACTCCTATCTGAACAGAGACATTATGAAAGTAGGGCCGACTTTACAGTGGAAGAAATGTGCTTATCAAATGCCAAGTCGTTTTGGAATAGCCAGATCACGATTACTTCCACATTACGATCACTAGTAAATGAGCACGGACGGACACAGCCGCTGAGCAATACTTTAAAGGGCTCCACATGCCTCCCAACAATCTAACCGCTCTGATCCGCTGGGTAGCAGCTCCAACCGGGTGGCGATGGACAGAGTGACCGTAACGGCCGATCATCAGACACCTGTTTGTTGTCCGAATGTTGGTTGCATCACCAAACAGGAAGGGGAAAATGGACATACTAAGTAGCAGGTCCTTGAAGAAGAATCATATCAAAACTTCTCGAATTACCAATGCATTAGAGTGCTACAGTGAGGAAGGAAAGCACATGGAGCATCCATACATATGCACCATGCACGAAGGCACACACACACACACACACACACACACACACACACACACACACACACACACACACACACACACACACACACACACACACACTGTACATCAGCAGTAAAAGAGGCTGACAACGTGTGGGGATTCTGCCGAAATGGTGTCACTGTGTGCATGCATGCGGCATGCATAGACGTTCAAGAGATGAGTTGCAGTGGGCTCTTCAGAACTCCTCGCTAGCTGCAGTCGCTACTAGCGCGGCACCTGCCCGACATCCGCAACAATTAGCTTATAACAGCAACAATAACAACAATAATAATAATAATTCATTTGTATAGCACCCTAAGAGAACTTAATCTCTATTTTTAAGCAGTTCACATTTGCCATGGGGCATGAGCCTACGACCTCGGCCATCAAATAGTCACCTTGACTTTGGTGGAGGCGAAGTACCTTAACCACAAGGCCAAACCAGCTTCACTGAACCAAAAAAGAGCAGCTCAGAGACGCGCTCGGACACGCTTGCCAGTGGCTTCGGTGGCTTCGGTTGGGGCTGGGGGGGCCAGCAACCAGTGTGAGGCTACCACGTGGCAGCACCGCTGCCGGACAGATATCTGGGTGAGAGAGGCAGAAGGGAGAGGTGGGAGGGAGAGGCAGGAAAGGGAAGGCGGTCTCCTGCAGCCAAGCGCAACGCTGCCGAATGTGACCATGGATCGGTCGAGCCAAATGGAGTTGACACACACGACCCCAAGTGCACAACCCCAATAGTTGCAACGAGTCCTATCGTACGAGCCCCAAAGAAGCCTGCACAGAGAGCCGAACGACGTCCGTTGACGACGACGAGGTGAGAAGAAGACTTACCAGGTACATGAATGCAAGCGCTCGCCGAAGCGGCCCCGGAGGGCCGATGAGAAACATGTCCTGGCAGAGTGCATCCTTCTGAGCCATCCATTTCAGATGCCTTAGCACCGACTGAGGAAACTCTGCAAGGACTGCAACGAAGCGCAGGGGCAGACAATTGCAAGCAGTGCAAGCTATCTGGGGGGTACTCGAGGAAGTGCGTGCGGCTTTCACAGACTACACGTGCAGCTCGACAGTCTAACATTACCCCCTTCCAAAAATGCTTGCACCACCAAGTCAGTAACCAGGTAGCACGAGGCTTTATGACAAACTCACTGCCGGACATGTCCCCGCCAGCCGAGCACAGAGGCTACCAGCTGGGCACTGCACAAAATACCAGCCAGCCAGCCTAGCTTATTTGTCGACGCATATCTAAGAAAAGAGCTGTTTCATCTGCAGTGCCCATAGCAGTAAGTCCAATATGGTAGCAGGAGCCCTAAACCCCACACTCACAACATACCTCAAAACCTGTTTCTAATATATGTGTGTGAGTGCGCGAGGGCATGCGAAAACGTGTTTTGACATGCGTGTGAACCTAAAAATCCTTTGACGTCTGTCCTCACGTGTCTGCGCACACGGGTGGCTACAGCAATATTCCAAATCACGGCAATAGATATACGTCGGCTTGCCAGTGGTGCAGTGCAGCAGCTCTGACCGAGGCAGCCAAAGCAGCGCTCGACGTGGCACGAATGGCGATGACGCCATAGCCATTCGAATGACGAATGGCTATGGTGAAAAGCAGGACCCCATTGCAACCATCTGGCAAGGCTGCCGAGAAGACTACTACGTCACGGGGGGGGGGGGGATCGAAAGACCAAGTGCAGTCTGGTGGCTAGAGGCGCCGTTTGGTCTCGGTGGCTTTGTGGAGCTACAGACGAAGAAACATTATGTTAAGCTCTGCTATAAAAGGAAGACGCTGGCAGTATGCCTCGTGTGACGGCACATGACGATGGGCATGGCGGCACGGTTTACTGCACTCGCTGCTGCGGCACAAGGAACGCCACTCACCATACTTGTGAGGCACGAAGCACGCATTCTCGGAATGACTGACCTTGACACTGACATCACCGATGGTAACCGTCGCATCACCTGCAATAATAATAATAATAATAATAATAATAATAATAATAATACACTTGATAAAGCGCCCTCGGAGAACTCAATCTCTCTCTAGGCGCTTTACATTTGCTGCAAAGGGAAATGCAATTGAATGGTGAGTAAAATCATGCTTGACAAACAAACAACATGAATAACATGGTTAGGGGTGACATGCACAGGGTCAGCATGCAAATGTGGTTAGTGGCAGCATGCACAGTGTCAGCACGCATAAGCTGGCGTGAATCACAGGGACCCACTAAATGCTGTCCTAAATAGGTGTGTTTTTAAATTATTTTTAAATGTGGTCAGATCAGGGGATGTTCTGACGCAGGTCGGGAGGGAGTTCCAGGCTTTGGGAGCATATGAACTAAATGCACGGTCTTCGCAGGATTTGAGGTTTGTACGAGGTATTTGTAGACTGTTGGATTCCGAAAAGCAGGTGGTACGGTGCTTGGCCTGGTGGGGCAGTATATCTGAGAGATATGCTGGAGCCAAAGAATGAAGTGACCTAAAAGTGAGCGACAAAACTTTGAAGTCAGTCCGTTGCTTGACTGGTAGCCAGTGCAGGTCGGCGAGAAGTGGAGTAATGTGGCAACTGCACTGCTCACGACAGACAAGCCTAGCTGCGGAGTTTTGCACCAGCTGCAATCATATGCAAAAATACGAACCTATTGCTTGTCGGCTAGTCGTCAGGCACTGACCAAGGCTACAAGCTACGTTGTGGCACGATTAACTAACAGCAATACTCCTCAAATCGGCCGTGCCAGCAGCTTGATTAACGGTTACACTGGACGAACTGCTGACCCTCTGGTATGCAAATGCAGCGCAGAAGAATAGCAAACGACAGCAGAGGCTGTGACGTCACAGACTCAGCCCCGGCCGGCGGCAGCAGTAGCAGCTGCGGTAGCTAGTGGTGGGACGCTGTGCTGGCTAATGCCTGCAGCTGGCAGGTCTGCCTCAGGACACTGCCTGAGTTGAAGTCATAGTGACAGCCGATATAACCGAAGGGAGATTTCTTTCTCGTGTGTCGTTGACATTTACCGCTTAGATTACCCAACTAATCGTCCATGCGGTAGCTCTGCCTATGGTGACCATATCCACGTGCTACCTACATCAGCTGCACTAGCTACTTCTTTGACAGCTGTGGCAGGCATTTATTCCGGAAACCGCCATGACCCAGAAAAGATGTGGTCTATCTTCCATCATACCCTGGAGCACCCACTAAAAAAATGCATAAGGCTCACGTCGCCACTGGTCTTCCCAGTACTTGTCGCTTTTCCCACCGAATTGAGCTTGCACTTCAAGCAGACCGATTTGCAAATCAATCCTTTCGGTCGTGGAAGGCACATAGGAGAGGATGATATCGCATCGCGACTTGTCCCTGATATGGAACCATTCTGTCCACCTTGCTCCATTCTCGTGTTCCATTTCTCGTGCTTCCACCTTAGCTTTCGTCAGGACCGGTACCACCTGACGACCTGCATGCTACCTGATACAAACCAACGAAGTGACTGCATAAAATTTCACGCACCTTTTATCTTGACAAAGTCTACGCCTGACCAAATTAAAAGTTGTCGGCAACTGGTCATACATGATTCTAAGATTCATACGCTGCCCAGCAACCTCTTTGAGGTTTCTCCGATGCCTTCCTCAACTCACCTCATCTCCTCTAATACAGCGGTACGCCTCTCTCTCTCTTTCTCTCTCTCTTTCTCTCTCTCTCTCTCTCTCTCTCTCTCTCTATATATATATATATATATATATATATATATATATATATATATATCTATATATATATATATATATATATATATATATATATATATATATATATATATATATATATATATATATATATATCCCGAAAACGTCAGCAGAGTTCTTCTGTGGTACAAGCTCAAGCGCGGCCTGTCCTGCAGAGGTTGCCCCGATTAGATCTTCCAGTGTCAGACGAGAGTCAAGCTCCTCTAGAGTAGCTTTGACGCGCCATTGTCTCCCAGAGTACAGATTCGGGCAAAAGTTGCCGATAGTACTGTCCCGAGAGTCTAGAAGCATTACTTACTAACTAACCATCCTTACTAACCTAATTAGCTTGGTAATACTCAACCAGCGACCTCACCAATTTGCCAGAGGATTATCAGAGGGGTCATCATCCGTGCATTCAGTGAAGACCCTCGCGTAGCTTGCAGCCCGGCCGCGCATATTTAGGAATGCTCAAATGTAAACTCGTAGCGAGTTTCGCACTAAGCTCAAACACCAGGAATTGAAGACAAACTAGCACCCACGGCATTAGTGGCTTCGACGTCTCATATGCAGAGGCCAAGTATAGAAGCGCCTCTTTGGGTTTATCAACTATAATGGCTTCTTCTGGTCACCCCTTTACGTCTGATTCCTCATCAAAATGCGTATGGCATCCGCAAAGCAAGAGGGATGGCTCCCAGCTTTAAGTGGTACCTGTAAGCAACCAATCACACTCTTCCGCTGGAAAAACAAGTAAAAATCCACGCTTAACCACAACCGAGCATAAAATTATTACAAGCATAAAGTATGCTTCGTCAATAATCGCGCTAGTTTTGGCCAACGGCGACAAGCCAAGGGGGCGGTACAGCCAGAGCCCACAGACAGCTTACTTTTGCAATGTCGGAGGAACAACTTCGACGGCGTAATATGCCTCCGTAATATATCTATCCTCTTTGCAGTCGCTCGAACACCTAGTCTCTGAGCCATTGCCTAAGCTTCTCCACGAACTACGAGCTCTGATCAGACCGGATGGTGACCACAACTGGGTTCGGCCATACCTCCGAGCGGTGAAGGACAATTGTGGGGGTCAGGGCCATCTGCGGAAGCCGAGGGTAACCCCAGGGAGACGGTTTTGGCAGACTGGGCCAGTCAGTGTACAGTGAGTGCTCGTTTAACGTAACTCATTTCCTCCTGAGGTTCTTGCCACTTGCTTGAAACATAAGGCTCATTTCTCCCTTTTCAAAGTAACCGTGAAATTCTCAAGCTGTTTTGCTCGTTAATTGTCGGCAAAGTAGTACCGGGGCATATACCTCAATCCGCGGCAGGTCGACGAGAATGGGCCCAGCAGCTTTCCGCCTACCTGTCACGGAGCGTTATGGGCTGTCGTTTTTTACCGGGCCGTCGCCTTCGATTGAAAAACATGGCCGACGTTGAACGCCCAAAATGGGTAGCAATTATGTGCGTGCACAGCGAAACGTGCTATGCGACGAGAATTGTAGCTTCGCTCAACATATTTGTGGTCGATTTGCCACGGGTTGTAAAATAAATAAATAATAAATACTAGCTTATTTAACAGGCTCTTTTTGTATAGCGACAGAAGAGCCTTGACGGCTATCACCACCGCTTGCAGTAGCGATACAGGATCGCCCACTACAGGATTTGAACCCACGACCTCGGGCCGAGGTCGTTAAAAGCAACCGCCTTACCTAGTAAGCCATTACGGTTGTGGTATAGAAAGGGCCATTGCTGTCGATTTCCATACATTAACAGCGGTTTTACGTGCACGATTGACCGAAATGATGTGTCGGCATTTTTCTTGCGGGGCCCTGTAATACCCAAAAAAAAGTTGGAGCTTCGCCCAGCCACTTTCCGGCAATTTCCGACGGATCCTAATAAATAAATCCGTATTTTCCCGTGCCATCTCTATCGATAGCCATGCATTTACTTCGATTATACCCGCACGATTGGCTGAAAGGATGTGGCTGCACTTTTAACACGGTGCTCTGTAATACGCAAGAAAAGTTTAACCTTGGCCCAACCACTTTCCGACGATTTGAGACGGATCATAATAATAGTAATAATGATAGCACTTGATAAAGCGCATCCAGAGAACTCAATCTCTTTCTAGGCGCTTTCCATTTGCTGCAAAGGATAACGGATTGCCGTATTTGAGTGGGCTATTGCCGTCGACTGCCATGAATTTCCCGTAATAGAACGCACATTATGGGTTGAAATTGTGTGTCCCCGCAGTAAGCGATGTTATGCGGAATGGAATGTGGAATAGTGAGCTTCGTGCAGCTGATTTCTCTTCGATTTGCCACAGATCGTGGTATTGACCCCAACCATTGCTGGCGATTGAACTGCATTGCTGACAATTTCCCGAGAAAATACAGCAGCCCATTATGATCCGTTGAAAATCGCCAGAAAGTGGCGTGGCCAAGCACCAACTTTTCTAGCGTATTTCAGCGCCCTGCGTTTGAAGTGCAACCAGCTCATTTCAACCAATCGCACACGTACAGCAGCGGGCAATGTATGGCAATCGACAACAGGGACGAAGGACAACATCGAAATCCATGGTAAATGACGAGAACTCGTCTGAGAAAAGCTCTAAAAAATCTGCATTCCACATTACATTTCACATCGTACGCACATACTTCAACCCAGCGTGGTCGTGTAATATCGTGCAAAGCTTGGCAATCGACGGCAATAGCCTCGGCAAATATGGGAACCCGTCACAATTACACACAAAATAGCCGCACGCGGAGCTCCCAGTTTTACTTCTTGTTGCAGCGTGTTTATTTTCGGTTCACTTTAGAAACTTCATTGCTAATATTTGCGGTGGACACTTGCATTACCGTGGATTGTAATGGCCCGGGTTAAAAAGAGAAATCTATTGCAATTTGTCACGAATCGTCTAATTAGCGCTGCATGTGACTTCGTAAACGCAAATGAAAAATTGTCTGGGCATGTCGCGTGTTAATTGTCGGGCAATGCACGGCATCGATTGCAAGGTCTCGGGTTATTGACGCAATCGACTATAATTTATCGGCAATCGGCCAAAAATTGATTGTGCGAAGATCCAACTGCAATTGCTCATTGCATAGATCTTGGTTTACACCGCAAATACGAGAACTTGTAGCGTCTTCGATAAACACTGTCCCTTCTTATCCACAAAAATTCCGCCAGAAATCGTGTAGGTAAAAGCTGTACTCAAGTAAATAAATAACAAATACTAGCTGATTTAACAGCCTCTTTTTGTATAGCGACAGACGAGCCTTTACGGCCATCACCGCCGCTTGCAACAGCGATAAAGGATCGCCCACCACAAATTCCAACCCACGACCTAGGCGCCAAAGTCGTGAAAAGCAAGCGCCTTCACTAGTGAGCCATCACGGCTCACACTAATCTTATTGCAGCACAGTACGATTGAGGTCGGTGAACTATTCTTAAGGTCTTCGGACATTTTCTTTGTTTGTGAATTAGCTGCACATGGCCGAGCCATTATTCAAATGCAAGGCTACATCAGGCCGATCGTCAAAAAAAATCACTAACAAGTTAACGCAAATCGGGCGGGCGACGGTCACATTTTAACTGCATGTTGCAGTGCACCCCCTTTAAAGTGTACCGAAAACACTCAATCGATTCACTCGTTCGTATAGCGGGCATCAACAAGCTAAATGCTGCGGGAGCTTTCATGTTCACCCACGCGTGTACAATTCCATAGATACTCCGTCGACCGGCGGCATGCTTCACGGTAAGCTTTTTGAGGGCTTAAGAGCAGAATCGTCAATAGGAAGTCGCTGTGTTCAAAGGTGATTCTCTGGCTCTCCGGAAGCATCCTACTTTGTGCAGACCAGAAACCATACTAGAAACCAAGCTTTCATGATGCGAGGTTTCATTCGCTTCAGTAGAAATTGTAATCCTTGGATAAAAGGCCTGGAAACATACTTTCCAAGCCTGGTTGGATGGCTGAATGGACGTACCTGACGGTCTCGTGATGATCCACCTTTAAATTTAACCTGAGCTGTAAGGACGCAAATGGCTGCAGCCAGCAAGCACTGTTTATGCTTGCTCTTGTTCAGATAATCGACCGATTTTGTCCGCTGCAGTGATCCTGCGTAGGTGTATATTAAAGGAAACGCAGTTTAATAAACATCCTTTAAGTGACTATTAATGATATTTACAAAACACCAGTCTCCTTCATATTTGCTAAAACTGACCAACCCGTCATTACTATACTTGTCTGCATTGCATGTGCATGCTAGTGTTGTTTCATTCTTACAAATGCAACGATCAGTCATCGTAGGGCGTTACAAAAGTGCTCAGATTGGCGCAAAATTACAAGAGTCCTTCGTAAAAGTCTGCTGCTGATGGTCTGCGGAGGTTCTGACAAGCAGAATATGGCCCTTAAGCTTGAGCAAAGCAGCATTGTAAGTGTACAGCATGTCGAACGTTGTACAATTCGCGATAATTAATCCGTGAATCCGTACCGGGACATTTTCAGATAGTCATTACATACGCGAAATGTCATGTGCAACTACCGCCCAGTCTCCCTTCTACCATTTCTATCAAAGACACTGGAACGGGTCGTGGCAGACCAGCTAAACTCATATATTGAAACCTCACACCTTGCTAGTAAGTTCCAGTCCGGCTTTAGAGCTAATCACTCCACATTGCTTAGGGTATACAACGACCTACTTAGGAATGCAGACATGGGTAGAGTGTCTCTGCTTGTTTTGCTCGATCTTTCAGCAGCTTTCGACACCATCGATCACAAAGTTCTCCTAGAGCGCCTCTCATCTCACCTGGGCATCACTGGCACTGCTCTGCAGTGGTTCAGGTCCTATCTCAGTGGGAGACTCCGGAGTATTGACGTGAATGGACAAAGATCATCTGAAGTACCTCTGAAATATGGAGTACCTCAGGGCTCCGTGCTAGGTCCGGTTCTTTTCATGGTTTATACTCTGCCTCTTGCTGATGTGATTGCCAAGCACAATCTAGGCTTTCACTTCTATGCGGATGACACTCAGTTGTACCTTTGCTTTGATCCCTCCCAGCCTTCGAGCACCTCAAATTCTCTCAACTCACTTGCTGCATGCATTGATGACATCCGCACATGGATGGCAGCAAATTTTCTAAAACTAAACGATGACAAAACTAACTTACTAGTTATGGGCAAACCCAGTGTGATTCAGAAATTGGAAAGGCTAACGCTCAAAATTGGCTCTGCCAGCATATCTCCTGTCGAATCAGCTCGAAATCTAGGTGTCATATTCCAAAGCGACCTCTCGTAAGACGACCATATCAGCTCCACGGTCAAATCTGCCTATTTTCAGCTGCACAATATTGCTAAAATTCGGGCTTGTTTAGATAAGGATACCACATCTAAGTTGGTCCATGCATTCGTGACATCTCGTCTCGACTTCTGCAGCTCACTGCTTACTGGCCTACCAGCATGTACGATCAGGCGATTGCAGCTGGTGCAAAACTCTGCAGCTAGGCTTGTCTGGTGTGAGCATTGCAGTTGCCACATTACTCCACTTCTCGCCGACCTGCACTGGCTACCAGTCAAGCAACGGATTGACTTCAAGGTTTTGTCGCTCACTTTTAGGTCCCTTCATTCTATGGCTCCAGCCATCCTCTCCGACATACTCCCCCATCAGGCCAAGCATTGTACCACCCGCTTTTCGGAATCCAACAGTCTAGAAATACCTCGTACAAACCTCAAATCCTGCGGAGACCGTGCATTTAGTTCGTATGCTCCCAAAGCCTGGAGCTCCCTCCCGACCTGCGTCAGAACATCCCCTGACCTGACCACATTTAAAAGGAACCTAAAAACACACCTATTTAGGACAGCATTTAGTGGGTCCCTATGATTCGTCCTTCACGTGCTTATGCGTGCTGACACTGTTCATGCTGCCACTAACCACATTTGCATGCTGACCCTGTGCATGTCACCCCTAACCATGTTATTCATGTTGTTTGTTTATCATATTACTCACCATTCAATTGCATTTCTCTTTGCAGCAAATGCGAAGCGCCTAGAAAGAGATTGAGTTCTCTGAGGGTGCTTTATCAAGTACATTATTATTAGTATTATTATTATTATGTGCAACTATGCGATGACAAGTAGAGCTTCCCAAAGCCACCAATTCAGACGAATTTTGATAGATTGTAATGAATGTTCCCACAAAGGAGTATACAGCTACAAGAAATCTAAACGAGATTTCCATCAAGCAGCTTTTTATACGGTTGTTACGGCCAGTTATGGATTGCCGTGTTTTTTCGGGTTATAGCCGTCGATTTCCAAGCTTTTCGCGAGATTGAATGCCTAAAATTGGTTAAAATTATGTGTGCACACAGTAAAATGTCATGTAGAACGAGAATAGGAGCTTCGCCCAGCTATTTCTGGTAGATTATGTATTACTATATTTGCGACGGATTGCAGTATTAGGCAGGCCATTACTGTTAATTGCCATACACTGTCCGCTATCTTTAGCTGGGGATTGATTGAACTGAACAGTTTGCACTTTAAACACAGTGGGCAGTCGTACATTCAAAAATTGGAGCTGATCCAGCTTATTTCTGGCGATTTACGACGGATCTTAATTTATTGTTTGCAGCAAATTTAAAGTGCCTAGAAAGAGATTGAGCTCTCTGAGGGCGTTGTGTCACATGCATAATAATAATAATAATAATAATAATAATAATAACAATAATGTACTTGATAAAGCACCCTCAGAGAACTCAATCTCTTTCTAGGCGCTTCGCATTTGCTGCAAAGAGAAATGCAATTGAATGGTGAGTAATATGATAAACAAATAACATGAATAATATGGTTAGGGGTGACATGCACAGGGTCAGCATGCAAATGTGGTTAGTGGCAGCATGCACAGTGTCAGCACGCATAAGCACGTGAAGGACGAATCATAGGGACCCACTAAATGCTGTCCTAAATAGGTGTGTTTTTAGGTTCCTTTTAAATGTGGTCAGGTCAGGGGATGTTCTGACGCAGGTCGGGAGGGAGTTCCAGACTTTGGGAGCATACGAACTAAATGCACGGTCTCCGCAGGATTTGAGGTTTGTACGAGGTATTTGTAGACTGTTGGATTCCGAAAAGCGGGTGGTACGATGCTTGGCCTGATGGGGGAGTATGTCGGAGAGGATGGCTGGAGCCATAGAATGAAGTTTAGCCGCTTAGATAGCCTCATTTGCAGCCCTGCATTGAGCGATAGAGGATCGCCCACTGCAGGGCTCGAACTTACGACCTGGATCATGAAGCAGCCCGTCTGCAGCCTCGGTGTCGCCTCGTGCGAAGGATTTCGACACGACTTCCAACAGGGCGATTTGGCTTGTGTCTGCTTTAGGACTTGGTTTATAGCTCAGATTTGTGGCTTTGCAGACAGGCGGGGAAGGCAGGTTCATGCTTTAGGGTTTATGGTTGGGCATTTTATGGCTGTGCAGCTGTCAGGTTTATAGTTTAGGGTTTCGGCAGGGCTATTCGCGGCTTTGCAGACGAGCGACGACGCCCAGCCCGCCGGCAGCGGTTTCCCGTACTTGCCAGTGTGTGGTGACTCACACAGGCTAAACCATTTAGGAGGGCGTAGCGTCAGCAGCTCGCGAGGAGTTCAGGAGTGCCGAGAGTCGTCGGATGGACCGGAAGCGGTGCTAGCGGAAGTCGAAAGAGTCCGCGGGGCCGCGGGGAGGATTTGCAGGCAGACAGCGAGTCAGCGGAGAAGCCAGACAGCGAGTCAGCGGAGAAGCCAGACAGCGAGTCGGCGGAGAAGCCAGACAGCGAGTCGGCCCACCTTGCGACCTACCGAGAGTTTGAGCCTTTTCCGGGCGCGCGCGCGTGCGCGCGCGGGCGCAAGGAATGCCTGGGCATGCCTGGGCATGTACTCGCACCGCCCATCGACGACGGCCAGAGTTCCGGAGTCACGCGCTCGGCGAAAGGCTTGAGGTTCGGGGCCGGGGGCGGACAAGTCCGCATACGGGCACGCGCCGTTCGCGGTCTCCGCCTCGAGTTAGGAGGGTGGCCGGAGAAACGTTTCAGGTTTTGGTACGGATAATCCTCTATTTCCTCGCTATTTCCTCGCTAGTAGCGCCCTGCGTACCGTGGGCGAGTACCGTGCCACGCGTCGTGCCGCGAGAAGTGTGTGAGGGGGGTAACGATGAACTGGACGCGCGGCGACATCGTTCGTTTGCCAATAAAGTTGAGTACAGTCGCCAAAGTTGTGCTCGGTATGTCGGTCCAGCTCTCGCAGCCAACGAACTCGAGATCCCTCGGTAACGGGCAGATAGCGCCGCCGGAAACGCTGTAGGCGAGGAGATCTGCTTACCGTGCAAATAATAATAATAATAATACGAGTGATAAGGCATCCTCAAAGAACTCAGTCTCTTTCTAGGCGCTTTACATTTGCTGCAAAGGGAACCGCGATTGAATGGTGAGTAATATCATGCTCAATAAACAGCAAGAATAACACGGTTAGGGTTGACGTGCACAGAGCATCGGCATGCCAGTGTGGTTAGTGGCAGCATTCAACAGTGTCAGCACTCATGAGCACACAAAGGACGAATCGCAGGGATCCACTAAATGCTGACATACATAGATGCGTTTTAGCTTCTTTTTAAATGTGGACCAGTCAGGAGACGTCGTGACTCAAGTCGGACTTGAGTTCCAGGCTTTTGGAGCATACGAACTAAAGGCACGGTCTCAAAAGGATTTGAGGGGTGTATGGTTAAACAGTTAGATTTCGAAAAGCGGGCGGTACAATGCTTAGCCTGGTGGGGAGAAGGTCTGATAGGTAGGCAGGAGCCAAAGAATGAAGGGACCTACAAGTGAGTGATAAAACCATGAAGTCGATGCGTTGCTTGACTTTGGTAGCCGGTGCCGGTCGGCGAGAAGTGGAGTGATGTGGCAACTTCGACGCTCACGACAAGCAAGCCTAGTTGCAGAGTTTTGCACCGGCTGTAAGCGCCTGAGTGCATTGGCCAGTAGGCCAGAAAGCAGCGAGTTACAGAAGTCAAGACGGCATGTCCCAAATGCACGGATCAATTTAGACCAAATAGTGCACCTCAGAGCGGGGCGCGCTTGGCTGTCAGCTATGGCTCGCTCCATTAGAAACCCTCCTTCCAATCCATCTATTCTTCTAATTATACTACTGAGTTGATTTCATGTTCTTAGAGCGTTAACTTCATTTGATCATACATACACACACACACACACACACACACACACACACACACACACATATATATATATATATATACATATATCTGTATTCTTAGCCATACATTCGTCAACATAGGGGGAAAGCGTCCTAGCGGGGAATGTTCTAGGGTCCACCAGGGGGGATGAAGGGGAAACGTCCAGGGGGGAAATGTCATACCACCGGCTGCGAACCTCAATGCGCAGAGCTTTTGCACGGTTGCCTATGCAAGATAACTTGCTATTCGCTAGCTATTAGTCATTGCTTCTCTTGCAGAGAGTTGGAAAGCACCTGAATAGAGATTAAGTTCTCTATCGGCACTATACAAAAGACTTATTATTATTATTATTACACTGGAGGTCGAGTATCCCAACTTCATACTGCAAGCTGAAAACAACATTAGGACCAAGCATTTGCTTTCAAGAAAACCGTATTCACTTTTGGTTGCTCATAAAAGCCACATAACTTAACGAAAACACTGGTGGAACACAGCAGCGACATTCTAGTGGCCTGCAGCTAAGGCATAGTCGAGCCGTGCGTTCGTGATCTTGCTTGGCTCACGCGCGCACAGAAACGCCAGCCGATGACCAACACCAACTGTTTATTCTACGACTCACGGAGCAGAGGAAAGCACGGAGTCCCTTCGCTCCCCTCTCCAGATATAGTGCCACCAGACTATGGGATCCACTCAAAATAGGGTGCCGATCAAAACTGACTGAATTGACCTCAGATGCAAATGTAATCTCGTGCAAATTGCACCAAACATTGCGTAATGGCCACGAGAATAGGCTCCGATCAAAACCAGACCATTCGAGCATCGGCTGAGAAAGGAGTCCCCGGTATACTAAACGACAAAAAGAAAATTATTGAGCTACTCAAACATGGCTCCGACCGTCTCGCTGTGGTCCAAGCTTGGATTAACAATGCACCAATTGCATGCAAAATTCTGGAGAAGCCGCTGAAACGGGCCGTAATCAAGGCTCTATTTTGCACGCGTAAATATAGGATCCTGCGACCACTAATTCAGCAAATATAGGAAAAAATAGATAGCAAATATAAAGAGACATATTACTTAGATATATTTACTACATATATATATATATATATATATGTATATATATATATATATAATTTATATCAATATATATATAGAGCCCTGCGCTCCGATAGTAGCTCAATAGTACGAGTAAGGAAAGTGTCCCGTGACCACAAATATCAATAAATACATTCGAGCCACTCTAAACCGGGCTGCGATCGAAACTTAATCACCCAAGCACCGACAAAGCAATAATTCCACGATCCCTTCAGCAATGAAGATACGACAGTCGCTGAATCCAGGCTCATGCACAACCGAATCATTCTAAGACGGGCTAAGTGAGTCGCCATGGAGATCGTATTGAAATGGGCTCTCGCACCGCCAACGCAGCAGCAGCTCCGCCTTGAGTCCTGAGCTGAATCCTGTAGGAACTCTTTTTAAGTGAACCGCTGAATCCGCGAGCTGGGGGAATACGTCATTCGGAACCACAACCAGACAACATTACTGTGACCAAGGAAATCATGGATTGGATCGATGTGAATCGTCATCTTGGTCAGACGCGTAGACAGGCCACTACGCGACATCTCGAAGCTGGCTGCAACAGCAAACAGTTACACCTTCGTACCCAAGGCAACGAAATCCAAAGTCAAGCTTACTTGCTCCACCCGGTACCGCAGCAATTTACGCCAGAGGTATCGGGAAGATTTGCCACTGCGAGCCATAACCAAAAACGCCGATCACTCCCCTATTTAAAAGCCCAGTCAATGAGAAGGAGGCGTGCCGCTCACGCCAAACCGAAAATACCGATATCGCAATCCTAGCGAATGGTACGAGCATCAATTTAGGCAGCTCTCATAAAATCCGAGACCATCGATCAAGAGCCCGGTTATTAATATAATGGCAGCTCGGATTCGCGTCGCCAAAGTAGCTTTCTTAGATGACCGCGCGTTGAGGGTTTCACACTGCCTGTTGTTACTCAGGCCAATAAGGGTAGAGCAGCGAACGACGTTCCATTGCAAGAGGCTGCCCCATGACCTGGATGTGACGCCAAACGCCGACCTGTCGGTTTGCTCCCAGAGAGACTCGAGCGAGCCGTCATGGTGCTTGGACGTACAAGATCGCCAGACTCTGGTGTAAAGTCCGACTACGGCAGGGACAGCTAAGTACGTACTGTAATCTATTTAGGCAATATCGTCGTGTGAGAGTTTATCGCATAACTGATAACTATCGGCGCGTCCGCGTAAAGGCCCAGCCAATAAACTGAAAGCGAGGAAAGCCCGGCGAAAACGGAAAAACTCGACGAATAAGATTCAGATGTTCATTTCAGCCTTTCTCCTCTAAAACTCTCTTTGCATCTTCACGCCGTATAATGTCCAAGTTACTCCTATGTATTTTCGATTAATAAAACTCGTTTATTGCAAGAATTCTATTGAATTGTTTTCAAAACAATATTCATTCAATCTAAGTACATTTTTTAATTTAAAAACACATGAAAAAAATCGCAGTGTTTTTTGGCGGCCTGGAATAGATTAATGACATTTCAATTTATTTCAATGCGGAAAATTGATTTGACGTACGAGTAATTTAATTTACGAGCTCCGGCACGGAACGAATTAAACTTGTAAGCCGAAGTACCACTGTATATATATGTACATATATATATATATAGACTGATTTTTTTTAAATCTCGACATGTATGTATACTAAATATATATATATATATATATATATATATGTACACTGAATATACACTATATATATACACACACACACATACACACACACACACACTCACATATATATATATATATATATATATATATATACACATTAGCCGGAAGTGCCCTGCTCTGCCGGTGTCGTTGGAGCAACCAGCAACTCCCGGGTCAGGAGCGGGGACCGCACGAACGGCCTCCCAGCTCTTGATGGCGTCGGAGACGCAAAGCCGCCGCAATAATAACGCAAAGCCTCCGAAATGCCGCACGCGCATGGAGTTTCGAGGTCCGCCA